>CM033470.1:164354575-164904575 GCA_019447015.1 Hymenochirus boettgeri
AAAGTAAGTAAGACGAACCCAGCTTTCGTCGGGGGTGTTCACTAGAAACAGGATTTAGAAATAGGGGTGGACCATGCCCTTTAGCAATAATTTCAACATGGATGGGTGTCCTCCAATAGACAGTTAATCAAGGTCCTCCATCGGAAGGAAAGGGAGTACCCACTCAGTATTGGGGCCCGGAAGGAGAGTAAGGAAAAGGCAGTAGGATTTTTTCCACTAGAAAATAAAGACGAGGGGCGCAGTTCTTGTTTCTGGGGAAGTTCCTTGTGACTGGTGCTTGGCCTTGGCCCCTGGTGTACAGCAGTGTTAAGACAGTGTTATGTACGACATTGGGGGCCCAGTATTTACCCAAATGGGTCCCAGAAAAGTCTTATGTGGCCCCGAGTCAATCACCAAAGAGAGAACAATGACACTGTTCCATGTTCCCCATGTCATTAAATCATGTTCCCTGTGCCATTTTAACCATTGTTCCCAATGCCATTAATCCATGTTGCCCGTTGCCATTTAATACATGTTCAACGTGCCATTAATCCATATTCCCCATGTCATTAATCCATGTTCCCCATATCACTAATCCATTGTTCCAATGCCATTTAATCCATGTTCGATGCCTTGTAAATCCATGTTCCCATGTCATATTAAAGGGTATCTCCACCCTTAAAGGGACTGTAAATCCTAAACCCCAAAAAATAAACTATGTGCCATTCGTTTCTATTATTCACAGGGAGGTGAGAACGCTTATCTCACCTCCTGTGAATAATATTACTCTTGGGGGACCTGGAAACCTCGCAGCCGCTCCTCCAACAGCTGTTCTCTCCCGATCGCGCGCCCTATCTTTTGTATTGGCGCGAATGCGCCTAAGATAGCGGCGCAGCGGTCGGGAAAGCGGCTGTCAGTGAAGGAGAAGCTAACGAGGGAGCGGCGGGGGTAACGTAAGTTTAGGTGCCCCAAGCATAATATTATCACAGGGAGTGTGAGATAAGTGTCTCACCTCCCTGTGAAATAATAGAAATGAACTGGCAAATAGTTATTTTTTGGGGTTTAGTGTTCCTTTAAATTTTTTTTTTGCAGTAGTGTAGGTCACCCTATCCGTTAATCCATATCCCCATGCCATTTGTTGGCCATCCTGTGCAATTTTTCCACTTTCATATTGCTATAGCCCTTTAAAGGAAACTATGCTCTAAAATGTAAACTTTTTAAAAATGTAAAGGACATTGGGCAGGAAGGTAGGATTAAATATGTAATTTCGTTAGATGCTATTGGCACGTACGTTCATTTGTCAGGTTAGTACTGAACAATTACGTATTCAGAGCAGGATTATCCACAAGGCAACCCTAGGCGACTGCCTAGGGCCCGAAAGCTTCTGGGGGGCCCAGCTTCAGAAGCAGTTAAAAAATTACAGTCTATACAATATATGTAGCAAAAAAAGGGGGGGCCCTAAATGATGGCCCTGCATAGGGCCCCATATGATCTTAATCCATCTCTGCCTGTATTAAAGATAGTGGTGAAGCCAGGAGGAAGACTGGCACAATCAGTTTTTTGGGGCTGATGCTCCTCACAGAAACAGTATTGGGAGGTAGGGATAACGGTCCTATATGACCAATCCCAGTACTTTCATTTTAACTGTTTTTTAAAAAAAAACATACACATGATAGTTTATCCTTAAGAAAATAAGTCAGTTCAGCACATACTTACTATGGGACTATTAGCACCAAGCCGCTTCAGTGGGACTGTACCATTTATTCACACACAGCATTAGACAACATATTTCTAAATTAAATTAATACATTTTTACTGTATCTAAACTTAAAATAGAATACATCAAGTCACATTTCATTGTCTTTTTAATAGAAACAATTCTGTTTATCCTCCTATTGTAGGGAGAGTGGATAGGCAAGCCGGGGAGTAGCATTTAATTAAAAACACAGAAACAAACGCAAGAACTTACACGGAAACAAAGTTTCTTGTTATTGTTGTGAATACAATTGGAAGCAGAGGGAACGGGGCAGGGGCAGTTTTATGTTGTAGAGCCGGGCGTCTTCCTGGGTATAGGGAAACTGGCTCTTGGAAAGATATACAGTGAATGTGAGCAGCTGATTAACAAAGCTATTCTTTCTTATCGCTATTTGTTCTGTAATGTTTGTTCTTATTCTTGTTTGTAATGCACGGAAGGAGCTTGTGAGGAAAGGTGCTTAGAAGGGGGACATTTTACTAAGAAAATGGGATTGGGGGAGGGAGGGAATGTCTCATAAAACGTATTGTGTGCTTTTGAGAAGAAAAAAAACCTTAATTTAATGTTAATGAACATAGTGTCTATAGTCCATTTGAACCCGAGATGTTAGGGCATGATCGCCCACCCCCAACTAAAATTTGCCCCACTGTTGAGCCAATGTGTAGTGTTAAGAGTCCTAGCTTCTCTTCTGCTGTATATTATTGTCCTCCAGGGCCTTTATGAGTCCAGGAAAACAGAAGAGGGAATCCTCTCACTGGGTACTCCATGTACTCCATTTCTGCCAATCTTGAGAGGTTTGCGCTGCATCGTGTTCTCTGGAAAAGCAAACATTAGGAAGAGGAGGAAATCCCCCCAAACGTAACGCTAAGTTTAAAACCCCCAAAAGGTACTTAACAGACCTCATTCCCTCGGCTGACTTCTGCCACTCTTCCCCACAAAAGCAGCAGAAGGTTCCGGACCGGAGCCACGTTAGGATTGGCTGAGTCTCAGCCCCTTTTGCTCTTCTGTGCATGGACGCTGCATAAGGAGCTAGGAACGAGGAAAACAAAGGTGGAAAGTTACTAGAGATGGACCAAACCTCGAATTGGATTGGATTTTATGAGTTCAGACAAGCTTGGACTTTTCGATTTCTGACTTTTTGACACTTTAGAGTAATTTTAATCTGTTGTAGTCAATTAGATCATGCGACTAAAAATTTAGTTCTTGAAGACGTTTCGATAGTGATCCGACTGGAAAATCCCAATAGCATATCACAGCCAGGTGTTAAGGGTGTGATTAGATAGTGGTAAGAGGTGGTGGGGGGGTTCGAACCATCTGTCTGCCATGTACAATGCTGTTTTGACACCTTACTCTAGGTGTTCCTATACAACCTCTAGCCACTATCCAATCACACCCTAACACTGGCTGGGATATGCAAATTGGGATTTTCAGGGTACTAATTGCCACAGATTCTTGTTACAAGTCATCTGAATGAGAAAGCCAGTCGGTATGACTAGCCGAACGTCTTCAAGAAAAAAATTTCAAGTCCAGGTTATCTAATTGAATACAAAATCTACCAGACCTGGATGATGAGAACCTTCATAAGCATATTTAGAGTATTTTGGAAATGTGTAGAATTAGAATTAGGGGAAACATACAGATTATTGTCCCAAATTCAGCAGCTTAAACAGGCGCCTGTGAAGGTGTTACCCTTACATCCACTTTCCCTTTCATGATGCATATTCTGAGGGGAGGAAACCAATGTGTTGTGGGGTATGTCCAGAGGGGGCCTTGGCTCTTCAACAATGCTGGCAAACTGCAGCCTATCTCAATGGTGCTGATGCTATAAAGGGTTACTCTTTGCATGATTTCCCAAATATGTTGCAAATTGCAAAAAAATAAAGGGAGAGTTCAGTTGCAAATACATATACTTGTAAGGAAAAAAGTGCAGTATTTTTCCTTTCTAATGACCTTAACTTGCCCATTCAGCACTTTGTTGTGCTATAAATCAAAGGCTTCTGAAATACTGACTTCCTGTGGCAGGACCCCTAATAGACCCTTATGATCGTGTTCTAGACCAGGGGTTGATTTATTGCTCAGGACAGAGCTGAGCATGTTTCACCGTCCAACAGCCAAGCAGTACGAAATTACTTTTAGCACCATTCCCACATTAGGGTGCATTGGAAAAGAAGAAGGACAATTACAGAACCTAAAATGTCAAACTAGGGAAATAGCAAGGGGTATAATTTCAACTGATTTTTCAAAAAGGAGAGATATGTAAAATAACTAGGAATTATAATTATATTTTCCAATGAACTTTCCCTTTAAAGAGAATTTTCTGTATTTTATACCCCCTTTGTTGAGGTATGCAAATGGAAGTGTTGCCACTCCATGTTAGGCAAAATCTTCTTGTTAATAAACAACACACCCCTTTTTAAGAGATCAGAGGACAGCTTCAGAGATGAGATTCTAGAATATCGAATTTTCTAGAATACAGAATTTTCAGGATAATATCGAATGTCAAATGTGTGAAGGAAGTTACCAGACCATATCCCAGGTCACAGAGCCATGTACAGTAAGTTGCCATTGCTATTTTAACACAAAGTACAAGTAGAAACACAAAGGCAGTGGATAAAAGTTAATGCAGGAAAGCAAGGATTAATAGGCAAATAAATAAAATTTTGGAAGAAGGGTCATGTGCAGGGATTCCAGATGACCTCTTTTTCCATCCTCTTTTTGAGGGTACATATCTGGGGTCAGCCACAATCTTCAATTCTGACCTTAATTTCAGCTTTCGTAAGCTGTTAGCTGTTCAAGACTGACAACAAATCCCGATTGCGCATTCATACTCAGCCCCAACACATCCTATTAAGTGACACACATCGCATTGCTTATCTGCCCTAGAGAGACCCGACTAGAGAGACCGACTGCACCGTATATTGAGTCAATAAAAGTAAAGAGGGGGAGGAGATTCCTATTTGAATTCCTGGTCCTGGGAGATGGGACCTGCTGCAGCCAACTACTAGTGGAGGGGACGGGGCTAAACTCAGCACTTTCTAAAGACTGTATCACAGGCTGTCTCCCTTAGCTCCGTCTCCCTTATAAACATTGAACATCCCTTCTAAAATCATGTCATGCCCCCCTCAGCAAAGGGAAATGTGTGACTGGTTCTGAGCTTCACACAAGCAGAGGAATGTGAGTAAACAAATGTGTGCAATAGTTTGCCTGTGTCTGGAGATGCTGGGGCCAGGGCAACTGTGTCTCCAAACATGTTAAGGTTTAATGAAAGCCTGCAGTATTTCATTTAAAATGAGCCCTAGATCAATCTCTGGCTGACAGCCTGTGAGAAAAATTTCATTTTTCAAATTTTCAAATTTTCCGTTTCCAGTAGTTGTGTGACATGACCAGACATCTGCCACGCCATGCGCCCCTGGGCGCAGCATGCTCAGTTAAGACTTTCATGGGGGGAAAAACAGGAAGTGCTTGGGGGGAAAAATGACAGTTGAGAAAGGGAGCCTATTAATGAAGGCAGAGACTGGGTCACATGACTTCAAGTGGTCACATGGCTGAAAACAAGAAGTGTTGAAGCAGGAAGTAATATTGCTGAACCTTCCAGCATTAACTGTCACAAATTTTACTAGAAAGAAAGCGCTTTAGCTTTTATTTGAAAGGTACGGTCAAGGCTTTTTATATAATCCTACTAGTTTGGAAGAATTGGAGACCAAAACCCTTTAACTCATACACTGCCAGCAAATAATGAGATGGTGAGGCAAGTACAACAAAGGTTAATCACTCAAATAATGTCCTGCAAATCCTGCCATGATCTATAACAAGGATCCTCCAAACTATATGTGGTTTTCAAACTATCCAGATGTTTGAAAAACCACAATTCCAAGTATTCCCTGAATTATCGTAAGGAATGCTGGGAGTTGTAGTTGACAAAAAAATCTGGAAGGCTATATTTTGAGGAGTCCCAGATCTATAATCCTTTCAGGATTGGGCTTTACCCTGATAATAAAAATTTTGTGTGCTCAAATACTAAAAAAGAATTAAAGGGCAGATACTGTATAACACGATATGGAAAGCAGCAGACCCACCAAGCCAGCAATTACAATTGGTACGTATATAAAAATATTGTTTTTACGCCATTGGAATGTACTTAGGGCATCTTATCCTTAATTTACAGAATGTATAGAAAAACCATATTTTATGCCTGTCTGTTAGAGAGTGTGTGTGTAACGTGGGAAGAGTGAAGCCTGTTTGTGAGAGACAAACAGGGAGAGCAATATCCCGTGCTAACGAGAAAAAGTTGTTAACGAAGGTTTGCACTAGTTTTTTGCATGGCAATGTTGCAATTTTTTTTTTTTTGCGCAGCGAGAAAATGGATGCAATAAAATAATTTTGCGCCTTTTTGCGCTAGATTTTTGCACGACAATTAACGCCTCTTCCAATGGGTGTCTTTAAAAATATTGCGCAAAAAGGTCGCAACTTACCGCTAGCGTGTTTCGCAATGTATAACGGTCGCAAAAGTGGTAATACATTGCGGAAACGAGTGCATGTAGGTTGCGATAGCGAAATATATTGCCATCTCCCCCAGAGTGCCTAGCTGTGAGTGTGCTATGAGTGGCTGTTGTGAGTGCCTTTGCATAGGTGCCTGACTGTGATGGTTATGAAGGCTGTCTATGAGAGAGATGTGTGTGGGGTTGTCTGTGGAAAGAAGTTACGTAGGTACCAGCAATTGCGCCCGGGCCGTTTACCTGGGAAGCCACACAACAGAACCCTCCACATTTTCTCCATATTCCTCCCTCTGGAGTATGGCTATCAGAAAGTACTGGGAGTGTCATGTGAGAATGCCTGGTGTGTGTTGGATCATGTGAAGCCTTGTGTGTACAGGCTGGAAATTTTAGCTCTTGGACCTTAATACATAACTATTTGTGGTTGATTCATATATACCATAGTAAGGCCTCATTTATACTAGATCTGTTTTTGTCTGTTTCCGGACAGAACGTGCATTGTGGTACCTTTTTTAATGCATCGGATTGCCCTGTGGTCTGTTTAAAAAAAATGCATTGTTGCATGCATTCTTGTCCAGAAAATGACATTTTTTAGTTAAAAGGATAGGGAAAAGGCCCAAAAATGTACCAGAAAATGGAAGGCGTGTTTTTGGTCTGTTTTTGGCTGTCATAGAGTAAACAAAGCCTAATACTATGTTTTATAGCGTACCAGGTGGTTACCTCAAAGTGGACGTTACCCAAATGGTGGGCTTTGGGAAAGCTGGCATGGCGATGAAAAAAACATCTACACGCTTGCACACACAACGCACCTCATGCTTTTGTCCTCTATTTCTATTTCAAAATCTGAAAGCCCTGACATAAGGATTGACTTTCCAGTTGTGAATCCAGACCTTCTTCCAAAATTGTATTTATTTCTATAGAATTTGATCCTGCATTTTAACTTCTATCCATGTCTTTGTGGATAGTTAAATACACACCACACATATATATATAATATCTATATATATATAATATAATATATATATATATATAAATATATATACACAGTTATATATACATTTATATATGGTATAATCAACAAGTGGGTAGGTGGGTGTGTGTAGGGGGGGTGTCAAGGCTGTACTGGTATATGTGCTTCATAGTGCACCTTTAATTGTGCAGAATGTGTAAGGAGTCCAGAAAAGGGAGGGTGAGAATGTATTCAGAGTCAGATTGGGACACTGGCCAGATCTTAAATTCATGGTGGATAGGGTTTAAAATAATGGTTCCCTTGACATATGAAATACCATGGTAAAGGTTGCAACATTTATAGAAAGTGACTGCTGTGGTTGTACCACAGCCTCACCTTTTGCCTTTGAAATGTTGTGGAGAACAAATGTGTGACATTGCCTTTTATAACTAACATTATGGGATCCATTTGAATCAGTATGAACTCATACTGGCAATCTTTACTATATAAGAGAGAAATCTTGTATGTATGTGTATGTATGTATTGTATGTGCTCACCTCACAGCCACACCCCTGAATGACTCAACATAACGGTGATACGCCATCTGAAAGGGCCGACGCTATGAAGTCAGTTTGACCAGTAAAAATCCTGCAGTCACATGCAGAGTGTGATTCCCCAGTTCAGTAACTAGATGAGGGGCCTGGGCTGTGTGCTGCCCGACTTCAACAACACAGAACACAAGTAGTAGTAATTACCTGTATAAACCTGGACTAAGAAACAGACACACACTGCCCACATGTCACACACTTCACAGATAGTTACAACAGGACAACAACAAGCAATCATGGCACTTCTTAATTTAGACCAGAAACTAACTTTGATTGATGGGATCTAATAGTCAATGTAAAAGTGGTCCTTATATTTAACCACTACTGGCCCCCACTGTGTAGTGTAGAAATCACTTAACCTTAATCCCTGACCCAAATGGTCCCTCTGTAATGTCCTCCAAAGTCCAGAAAAACTGACCACCAGGAGCCATGGACAAGTCCCATTCTGTATGCCTCCTTTCTTCCTCTGGGAGAATTTGCACATGCTTAGTGCGCCTCCCTTTCCTCCTCCCCTCCCGTTCTCTCTCCCTCCCCTAACTCCAATCCCCTTTTTGTAGTAGGGTTTGACTCCCCCAACCACAAACGCCATTGCTATTTGTAACATAACTCCCCGATCATTATACATTGCTCTTTCCCCCGACGTTCAGTAAAGGCGGAAGCCGTGTCCGTTATTGGTGCCTCTCAGCCAATCACGGACGCAAGCTGCTGGGGGGTTCCACGGCCCCCCTGCTTCAGTTTATGCAACTGAACTGGACACTGACGGAGGGAGAGGGAAGTAATTAATGATCGGGGATTTTGGACAAAATACTATGGCGTTTTGGGGCTGGGGGAGGCGAGACCTACAACTACAGAAAAAGTGGACATGCCTTAAGTGCAAAACAAGGTGACATACGCTAACAAATGTGCAAAAAAATTGAGAGATTGTAAGCAGCTTTACACAGCCTGGGAGTATCTTTCGCACAAGTAAGTAAGACGAAACCCAGCTTTTCGGGGGTGTTCTACTAGAAACAGGATTTTAGAAATAGGGGTGGACATGCCCTTTAGCAATAATTTCAACATGGATGGGGTGTCCTCAAATAGACAGTTAATCCAGGTCCTCCATCGGAAGGTAAAGGAGTACCCACTTCAGTATGGGGCCCGGAGAGTAAGGAAAAGGCAGTAGGATTTTTTTCCCTAGAAATAAAGACGAGGGGCATGTTCTTGTTTCTGGGAAGTTCCTTGTGACTGGTGCTTGGCCTTGGCCCCTGGTGTACAGCAGTGATTAAGACAGTGTATGTACTGGACATTGGGGGCCCAGTATTTACCCAATATGGGTCCCAGAAAAGTCTTATGGTGGCCCTGAGTCAATCACCCAAAGAGAGAACAATGACACTTGTTCCATGTTCCCCATGTCATTAAATCTATGTTCCCTGTGCCATTTTAACCATGTTCCCAATGCCATTTAATCCATGTTGCCCGTGCCATTTAATACATGTTCAACGTGCCATTTAATCCATATTCCCCATGTCATTTAATCCATGTTCCCCATATCACTTAATCCATTTTTCCAATGCCATTTAATCCATGTTCTGCATGCCTTTAATCCATGTTCCCCATGTCATTTAAAGGGTATCTCCACCCTTAAAGGGACTGTAAACTTCCCTAAACCCCAAAAAATAACTATGTGCCATTCGTTTCTATTATTCACAGGGAGGTGAGAACGCTTATTCTCACCTCCCTGTGAATCTCAATTTTTTTGCACATTTGTTAGCGTATGTCACCTTGTTTTGCACTTAAGGCATGTCCACTTTTTCTGTAGTTGTAGGTCTCGCCTCCCCCAGCCCCAAAAACGCCATAGTAATGTTGTCCCAAAATCCCCGATCATTAATTACCTTCCCTCTCTCCTCCGTCGATGTCAGTCGTTGCATGAAACTGAAGCAGGGGGGCCGTGGAACCCCCAGCAGCTTGCGTCCGTGATTGGCTGAGAGGCACCAATAACGGACACGGCTTCCGCCTTTACTGAACGTCGGGGGAAAGAGCAATGTAAATAATGATCGGGGAGTTATGTTACAAATAGCAATGGCGTTTGTGGTTGGGGGAGTCAAACCCTACTACAAAAAGGGGATTGGAGTTAGGGGAGGGAGAGAGAACGGAGGGGAGGTGGAAAGGGAGGCGCACTAAGCATGTGCAAATTCTCCCAGAGGAAGAAAGGAGGCATACAGAATGGGACTTGTCCACGTCTCCTGGTGGTCAGTTTTTCTGGACTTTGGAGGACATTACAGAGGGACCATTTGGGTCAGGGATTAAGGTCAAGTGATTTCTACACTACACAGTGGGGGCCAGTAGTGGTTAAATATAAGGACCACTTTTACATTGACTATTAGATCCCATCAATCAAAGTTAGTTTCTGGTCTAAATTAAGAAGTGCCATGATTGCTTGTTGTTGTCCTGTTGTAACTATCTGTGAAGTGTGTGACATGTGGGCAGTGTGTGTCTGTTTCTTAGTCCAGGTTTATACAGGTAATTACTACTACTTGTGTTCTGTGTTGTTGAAGTCGGGCAGCACACAGCCCAGGCCCCTCATCTAGTTACTGAACTGGGGAATCACACTCTGCATGTGACTGCAGGATTTTTACTGGTCAAACTGCTTCATAGCGTCGCCCTTTCAGATGGCGTGTCACCGTTATGTTGAGTCATTCAGGGGTGTGGCTGTGAGGTGAGCACATACAATACATACATACACATACATACAAGATTTCTCTCTTATATAGTAAAGATTGCCAGTATGAGTTCATACTGATTCAAATGGATCCCATAATGTTAGTTATAAAAGGCAATGTCACACATTTGTTCTCCACAACATTTCAAAGGCAAAGGTGAGGCTGTGGTACAACCACAGCAGTCACTTTCTATAAATGTTGCAACCTTTACCATGGTATTTCATATGTCAAGGGAACCATTATTTTAAACCCTATCCACCATGAATTTAAGATCTGGCCAGTGTCCCAATCTGACTCTGAATACATTCTCACCCTCCCTTTTCTGGACTCCTTACACATTCTGCACAATTAAAGGTGCACTATGAAGCACATATACCAGTACAGCCTTGACACCCCCCCTACACACACCCACCTACCCACTTGTTGATTATACCATATATAAATGTATATATAACTGTGTATATATATTTATATATATATATATATTATATTATATATATATATATATTATATATATATGTGTGGTGTGTATTTAACTATCCACAAAGACATGGATAGAAGTTAAAATGCAGGATCAAATTCTATAGAAATAAATACAATTTTGGAAGAAGGTCTGGATTCACAACTGGAAAGTCAATCCTTATGTCAGGGCTTTCAGATTTTGAAATAGAAATAGAGGACAAAAGCATGAGGTGCGTTGTGTGTGCAAGCGTGTAGATGTTTTTTTCATCGCCATGCCAGCTTTCCCAAAGCCCACCATTTGGGTAACGTCCACTTTGAGGTAACCACCTGGTACGCTATAAAACATAGTATTAGGCTTTGTTTACTCTATGACAGCCAAAAACAGACCAAAAACACGCCTTCCATTTTCTGGTACATTTTTGGGCCTTTTCCCTATCCTTTTAACTAAAAAATGTCATTTTCTGGACAAGAATGCATGCAACAATGCATTTTTTTTAAACAGACCACAGGGCAATCCGATGCATTAAAAAAGGTACCACAATGCACGTTCTGTCCGGAAACAGACAAAAACAGATCTAGTATAAATGAGGCCTTACTATGGTATATATGAATCAACCACAAATAGTTATGTATTAAGGTCCAAGAGCTAAAATTTCCAGCCTGTACACACAAGGCTTCACATGATCCAACACACACCAGGCATTCTCACATGACACTCCCAGTACTTTCTGATAGCCATACTCCAGAGGGAGGAATATGGAGAAAATGTGGAGGGTTCTGTTGTGTGGCTTCCCAGGTAAACGGCCCGGGCGCAATTGCTGGTACCTACGTAACTTCTTTCCACAGACAACCCCACACACATCTCTCTCATAGACAGCCTTCATAACCATCACAGTCAGGCACCTATGCAAAGGCACTCACAACAGCCACTCATAGCACACTCACAGCTAGGCACTCTGGGGGAGATGGCAATATATTTCGCTATCGCAACCTACATGCACTCGTTTCCGCAATGTATTACCACTTTTGCGACCGTTATACATTGCGAAACACGCTAGCGGTAAGTTGCGACCTTTTTGCGCAATATTTTTAAAGACACCCATTGGAAGAGGCGTTAATTGTCGTGCAAAAATCTAGCGCAAAAAGGCGCAAAATTATTTTATTGCATCCATTTTCTCGCTGCGCAAAAAAAAAAAAATTGCAACATTGCCATGCAAAAAACTAGTGCAAACCTTCGTTAACAACTTTTTCTCGTTAGCACGGGATATTGCTCTCCCTGTTTGTCTCTCACAAACAGGCTTCACTCTTCCCACGTTACACACACACTCTCTAACAGACAGGCATAAAATATGGTTTTTCTATACATTCTGTAAATTAAGGATAAGATGCCCTAAGTACATTCCAATGGCGTAAAAACAATATTTTTATATACGTACCAATTGTAATTGCTGGCTTGGTGGGTCTGCTGCTTTCCATATCGTGTTATACAGTATCTGCCCTTTAATTCTTTTTTAGTATTTGAGCACACAAAATTTTTATTATCAGGGTAAAGCCCAATCCTGAAAGGATTATAGATCTGGGACTCCTCAAAATATAGCCTTCCAGATTTTTTTGTCAACTACAACTCCCAGCATTCCTTACGATAATTCAGGGAATACTTGGAATTGTGGTTTTTCAAACATCTGGATAGTTTGAAAACCACATATAGTTTGGAGGATCCTTGTTATAGATCATGGCAGGATTTGCAGGACATTATTTGAGTGATTAACCTTTGTTGTACTTGCCTCACCATCTCATTATTTGCTGGCAGTGTATGAGTTAAAGGGTTTTGGTCTCCAATTCTTCCAAACTAGTAGGATTATATAAAAAGCCTTGACCGTACCTTTCAAATAAAAGCTAAAGCGCTTTCTTTCTAGTAAAATTTGTGACAGTTATGCTGGAAGGTTCAGCAATACTTACTTCCTGCTTCAACACTTCTTGTTTTCAGCCATGTGACCACTTGAAGTCATGTGACCCAGTCTCTGCCTTCATTAATAGGCTCCCTTTCTCAACTGTCATTTTTCCCCCCAAGCACTTCCTGTTTTTCCCCCCATGAAAGTCTTAACTGAGCATGCTGCGCCCAGGGGCGCATGGCGTGGCAGATGTCTGGTCATGTCACACAACTACTGGAAACGGAAAATTTGAAAATTTGAAAAATGAAATTTTTCTCACAGGCTGTCAGCCAGAGATTGATCTAGGGCTCATTTTAAATGAAATACTGCAGGCTTTCATTAAACCTTAACATGTTTGGAGACACAGTTGCCCTGGCCCCAGCATCTCCAGACACAGGCAAACTATTGCACACATTTGTTTACTCACATTCCTCTGCTTGTGTGAAGCTCAGAACCAGTCACACATTTCCCTTTGCTGAGGGGGGCATGACATGATTTTAGAAGGGATGTTCAATGTTTATAAGGGAGACGGAGCTAAGGGAGACAGCCTGTGATACAGTCTTTAGAAAGTGCTGAGTTTAGCCCCGTCCCCTCCACTAGTAGTTGGCTGCAGCAGGTCCCATCTCCCAGGACCAGGAATTCAAATAGGAATCTCCTCCCCCTCTTTACTTTTATTGACTCAATATACGGTGCAGTCGGTCTCTCTAGTCGGGTCTCTCTAGGGCAGATAAGCAATGCGATGTGTGTCACTTAATAGGATGTGTTGGGGCTGAGTATGAATGCGCAATCGGGATTTGTTGTCAGTCTTGAACAGCTAACAGCTTACGAAAGCTGAAATTAAGGTCAGAATTGAAGATTGTGGCTGACCCCAGATATGTACCCTCAAAAAGAGGATGGAAAAAGAGGTCATCTGGAATCCCTGCACATGACCCTTCTTCCAAAATTTTATTTATTTGCCTATTAATCCTTGCTTTCCTGCATTAACTTTTATCCACTGCCTTTGTGTTTCTACTTGTACTTTGTGTTAAAATAGCAATGGCAACTTACTGTACATGGCTCTGTGACCTGGGATATGGTCTGGTAACTTCCTTCACACATTTGACATTCGATATTATCCTGAAAATTCTGTATTCTAGAAAATTCGATATTCTAGAATCTCATCTCTGAAGCTGTCCTCTGATCTCTTAAAAAGGGGTGTGTTGTTTATTAACAAGAAGATTTTGCCTAACATGGAGTGGCAACACTTCCATTTGCATACCTCAACAAAGGGGGTATAAAATACAGAAAATTCTCTTTAAAGGGAAAGTTCATTGGAAAATATAATTATAATTCCTAGTTATTTTACATATCTCTCCTTTTTGAAAAATCAGTTGAAATTATACCCCTTGCTATTTCCCTAGTTTGACATTTTAGGTTCTGTAATTGTCCTTCTTCTTTTCCAATGCACCCTAATGTGGGAATGGTGCTAAAAGTAATTTCGTACTGCTTGGCTGTTGGACGGTGAAACATGCTCAGCTCTGTCCTGAGCAATAAATCAACCCCTGGTCTAGAACACGATCATAAGGGTCTATTAGGGGTCCTGCCACAGGAAGTCAGTATTTCAGAAGCCTTTGATTGTATAGCACAACAAAGTGCTGAATGGGCAAGTTAAGGTCATTAGAAAGGAAAAATACTGCACTTTTTTCCTTACAAGTATATGTATTTGCAACTGAACTCTCCCTTTATTTTTTTGCAATTTGCAACATATTTGGGAAATCATGCAAAGAGTAACCCTTTATAGCATCAGCACCATTGAGATAGGCTGCAGTTTGCCAGCATTGTTGAAGAGCCAAGGCCCCCTCTGGACATACCCCACAACACATTGGTTTCCTCCCCTCAGAATATGCATCATGAAAGGGAAAGTGGATGTAAGGGTAACACCTTCACAGGCGCCTGTTTAAGCTGCTGAATTTGGGACACTAATCTGTATGTTTCCCCTAATTCTAATTCTACACATTTCCAAAATACTCTAAATATGCTTATGAAGGTTCTCATCATCCAGGTCTGGTAGATTTTGTATTCAATTAGATAACCTGGACTTGAAATTTTTTTCTTGAAGACGTTCGGCTAGTCATACCGACTGGCTTTCTCATTCAGATGACTTGTAACAAGAATCTGTGGCAATTAGTACCCTGAAAATCCCAATTTGCATATCCCAGCCAGTGTTAGGGTGTGATTGGATAGTGGCTAGAGGTTGTATAGGAACACCTAGAGTAAGGTGTCAAAACAGCATTGTACATGGCAGACAGATGGTTCGAACCCCCCCACCACCTCTTACCACTATCTAATCACACCCTTAACACCTGGCTGTGATATGCTATTGGGATTTTCCAGTCGGATCACTATCGAAACGTCTTCAAGAACTAAATTTTTAGTCGCATGATCTAATTGACTACAACAGATTAAAATTACTCTAAAGTGTCAAAAAGTCAGAAATCGAAAAGTCCAAGCTTGTCTGAACTCATAAAATCCAATCCAATTCGAGGTTTGGTCCATCTCTAGTAACTTTCCACCTTTGTTTTCCTCGTTCCTAGCTCCTTATGCAGCGTCCATGCACAGAAGAGCAAAAGGGGCTGAGACTCAGCCAATCCTAACGTGGCTCCGGTCCGGAACCTTCTGCTGCTTTTGTGGGGAAGAGTGGCAGAAGGCAGCCGAGGGAATGAGGTCTGTTAAGTACCTTTTGGGGGTTTTAAACTTAGCGTTACGTTTGGGGGGATTTCCTCCGTCTTCCTAATGTTTGCTTTTCCAGAGAACACGATGCAGCGCAAACCTCTCAAGATTGGCAGAAATGGAGTACATGGAGTACCCAGTGAGAGGATTCCCCTCTTCTGTTTTCCTGGACTCATAAAGGCCCTGGAGGACAATAATATACAGCAGAAGAGAAGCTAGGACTCTTAACACTACACATTGGCTCAACAGTGGGGCAAATTTTAGTTGGGGGTGGGCGATCATGCCCTAACATCTCGGGTTCAAATGGACTATAGACACTATGTTCATTAACATTAAATTAAGGTTTTTTTTCTTCTCAAAAGCACACAATACGTTTTATGAGACATTCCCTCCCTCCCCCAATCCCATTTTCTTAGTAAAATGTCCCCCTTCTAAGCACCTTTCCTCACAAGCTCCTTCCGTGCATTACAAACAAGAATAAGAACAAACATTACAGAACAAATAGCGATAAGAAAGAATAGCTTTGTTAATCAGCTGCTCACATTCACTGTATATCTTTCCAAGAGCCAGTTTCCCTATACCCAGGAAGACGCCCGGCTCTACAACATAAAACTGCCCCTGCCCCGTTCCCTCTGCTTCCAATTGTATTCACAACAATAACAAGAAACTTTGTTTCCGTGTAAGTTCTTGCGTTTGTTTCTGTGTTTTTAATTAAATGCTACTCCCCGGCTTGCCTATCCACTCTCCCTACAATAGGAGGATAAACAGAATTGTTTCTATTAAAAAGACAATGAAATGTGACTTGATGTATTCTATTTTAAGTTTAGATACAGTAAAAATGTATTAATTTAATTTAGAAATATGTTGTCTAATGCTGTGTGTGAATAAATGGTACAGTCCCACTGAAGCGGCTTGGTGCTAATAGTCCCATAGTAAGTATGTGCTGAACTGACTTATTTTCTTAAGGATAAACTATCATGTGTATGTTTTTTTTTAAAAAACAGTTAAAATGAAAGTACTGGGATTGGGCATATAGGACCGTTATCCCTACCTCCCAATACTGTTTCTGTGAGGAGCATCAGCCCCAAAAAACTGATTGTGCCAGTCTTCCTCCTGGCTTCACCACTATCTTTAATACAGGCAGAGATGGATTAAGATCATATGGGGCCCTATGCAGGGCCATCATTTAGGGCCCCCCCTTTTTTTGCTACATATATTGTATAGACTGTAATTTTTTAACTGCTTCTGAAGCTGGGCCCCCCAGAAGCTTTCGGGCCCTAGGCAGTCGCCTAGGGTTGCCTTGTGGATAATCCTGCTCTGAATACGTAATTGTTCAGGACTAACCTGACAAATGAACGTACGTGCCAATAGCATCTAACGAAATTACATATTTAATCCTACCTTCCTGCCCAATGTCCTTTACATTTTTAAAAAGTTTACATTTTAGAGCATAGTTTCCTTTAAAGGGCTATAGCAATATGAAAGTGGAAAAATTGCACAGGATGGCCAACAAATGGCATGGGGATATGGATTAACGGATAGGGGTGACCTACACTACTGCAAAAAAAAAATTTAAAGGAACACTAAACCCCAAAAAATAACTATTTGCCAGTTCATTTCTATTATTTCACAGGGAGGTGAGACACTTATCTCACACTCCCTGTGATAATATTATGCTTGGGGCACCTAAACTTACGTTACCCCCGCCGCTCCCTCGTTAGCTTCTCCTTCACTGACAGCCGCTTTCCCGACCGCTGCGCCGCTATCTTAGGCGCATTCGCGCCAATACAAAAGATAGGGCGCGCGATCGGGAGAGAACAGCTGTTGGAGGAGCGGCTGCGAGGTTTCCAGGTCCCCCAAGAGTAATATTATCAAATATTATTCACAGGGAGGTGAGAACGCTTATTCTCACCTCCCTGTGAATAATATTACTCTTGGGGGACCTGGAACACTCGCAGCCGCTCCTTCCAACAGCTGTTCTCTCCCGATCGCGCGCCCTATCTTTTGTATTGGCGCGCATGCGCCTAAGATAGGGCGCGCGGTCGGGAAAGAGCGGCTGTCAGTGAAGGAGCAGCTACGAGTGGAGCGGCGGTAACGTAAGTTCTAGGTGCCCCAAGCATAATATTATTCACAGGGAGGTGAGAATCTCAATTTTTGGCACATTTGGTTAGCAGTAATGTCACCTGTTTGCACTTAAAGGCATGTCCACTTTTTCTGTAGTTGTTAGGTGCTCGCCTCCCCCCCCCCAGCCCCAAACGCCATAGTAATTTGTCCCAAAATCCCCGATCATTAATTACCATTCCCTCTCTCCTCCTCTGTTCAGTTCAGTTGCATGAAACGGCAAGCAGGGGGGGCCGGGACCAGCAGCTTGCGTCCGTGATTGGCTGAGAGGCACCAATAACGGACACGGCTTCCGCCTTTACTGAACGTCGGGGGAAAGAGCAATGTAGTAATGATCGGGGAGTTATGTTACAAATAGCAATGGCGTTTGTGGTTGGGGGAGTCAAACCCTACTACACAAAAGGGGATTGGAGTTAGGGGAGGGAGAGAGAACGGTAGGGGAGGAGGAAAGGGAGGCGCACTAAGCATGTGCAAATTCTCCCAGAGGAAGAAAGGAGGCATACAGAATGGGACTTGTCCATGCTCCTGGTGGTCAGTTTTTCTGGACTTTGGAGGACATTACAGAGGGACCATTTGGGTCAGGGATTAAGGTAAGTGATTTCTACACTACACAGTGGGGGCCAGTAGTGGTTAAATATAAGGACCACTTTTACATTGACTATTAGATCCCATCAATCAAAGTTAGTTTCTGGTCTAAATTAAGAAGTGCCATGATTGCTTGTTGTTGTCCTGTTGTAACTATCTGTGAAGTGTGTGACATGTGGGCAGTGTGTGTCTGTTTCTTAGTCCAGGTTTATACAGGTAATTACTACTACTTGTGTTCTGTGTTGTTGAAGTCGGGCAGCACACAGCCCAGGCCCCTCATCTAGTTACTGAACTGGGGAATCACACTCTGCATGTGACTGCAGGATTTTTACTGGTCAAACTGGCTTCATAGCGTCGGCCCTTTCAGATGGCGTATCACCGTTATGTTGAGTCATTCAGGGGTGTGGCTGTGAGGTGAGCACATACAATACATACATACACATACATACAAGATTTCTCTCTTATATAGTAAAGATTGCCAGTATGAGTTCATACTGATTCAAATGGATCCCATAATGTTAGTTATAAAAGGCAATGTCACACATTTGTTCTCCACAACATTTCAAAGGCAAAAGGTGAGGCTGTGGTACAACCACAGCAGTCACTTTCTATAAATGTTGCAACCTTTACCATGGTATTTCATATGTCAAGGGAACCATTATTTTAAACCCTATCCACCATGAATTTAAGATCTGGCCAGTGTCCCAATCTGACTCTGAATACATTCTCACCCTCCCTTTTCTGGACTCCTTACACATTCTGCACAATTAAAGGTGCACTATGAAGCACATATACCAGTACAGCCTTGACACCCCCCCTACACACACCCACCTACCCACTTGTTGATTATACCATATATAAATGTATATATAACTGTGTATATATATTTATATATATATATATATTATATTATATATATATATATATTATATATATATGTGTGGTGTGTATTTAACTATCCACAAAGACATGGATAGAAGTTAAAATGCAGGATCAAATTCTATAGAAATAAATACAATTTTGGAAGAAGGTCTGGATTCACAACTGGAAAGTCAATCCTTATGTCAGGGCTTTCAGATTTTGAAATAGAAATAGAGGACAAAAGCATGAGGTGCGTTGTGTGTGCAAGCGTGTAGATGTTTTTTTCATCGCCATGCCAGCTTTCCCAAAGCCCACCATTTGGGTAACGTCCACTTTGAGGTAACCACCTGGTACGCTATAAAACATAGTATTAGGCTTTGTTTACTCTATGACAGCCAAAAACAGACCAAAAACACGCCTTCCATTTTCTGGTACATTTTTGGGCCTTTTCCCTATCCTTTTAACTAAAAAATGTCATTTTCTGGACAAGAATGCATGCAACAATGCATTTTTTTTAAACAGACCACAGGGCAATCCGATGCATTAAAAAAGGTACCACAATGCACGTTCTGTCCGGAAACAGACAAAAACAGATCTAGTATAAATGAGGCCTTACTATGGTATATATGAATCAACCACAAATAGTTATGTATTAAGGTCCAAGAGTAAAATTTCCAGCCTGTACACACAAGGCTTCACATGATCCAACACACACCAGGCATTCTCACATGACACTCCCAGTACTTTCTGATAGCCATACTCCAGAGGGAGGAATATGGAGAAAATGTGGAGGGTTCTGTTGTGTGGCTTCCCAGGTAAACGGCCCGGGCGCAATTGCTGGTACCTACGTAACTTCTTTCCACAGACAACCCCACACACATCTCTCTCATAGACAGCCTTCATAACCATCACAGTCAGGCACCTATGCAAAGGCACTCACAACAGCCACTCATAGCACACTCACAGCTAGGCACTCTGGGGGAGATGGCAATATATTTCGCTATCGCAACCTACATGCACTCGTTTCCGCAATGTATTACCACTTTTGCGACCGTTATACATTGCGAAACACGCTAGCGGTAAGTTGCGACCTTTTTGCGCAATATTTTTAAAGACACCCATTGGAAGAGGCGTTAATTGTCGTGCAAAAATCTAGCGCAAAAAGGCGCAAAATTATTTTATTGCATCCATTTTCTCGCTGCGCAAAAAAAAAAAAATTGCAACATTGCCATGCAAAAAACTAGTGCAAACCTTCGTTAACAACTTTTTCTCGTTAGCACGGGATATTGCTCTCCCTGTTTGTCTCTCACAAACAGGCTTCACTCTTCCCACGTTACACACACACTCTCTAACAGACAGGCATAAAATATGGTTTTTCTATACATTCTGTAAATTAAGGATAAGATGCCCTAAGTACATTCCAATGGCGTAAAAACAATATTTTTATATACGTACCAATTGTAATTGCTGGCTTGGTGGGTCTGCTGCTTTCCATATCGTGTTATACAGTATCTGCCCTTTAATTCTTTTTTAGTATTTGAGCACACAAAATTTTTATTATCAGGGTAAAGCCCAATCCTGAAAGGATTATAGATCTGGGACTCCTCAAAATATAGCCTTCCAGATTTTTTTGTCAACTACAACTCCCAGCATTCCTTACGATAATTCAGGGAATACTTGGAATTGTGGTTTTTCAAACATCTGGATAGTTTGAAAACCACATATAGTTTGGAGGATCCTTGTTATAGATCATGGCAGGATTTGCAGGACATTATTTGAGTGATTAACCTTTGTTGTACTTGCCTCACCATCTCATTATTTGCTGGCAGTGTATGAGTTAAAGGGTTTTGGTCTCCAATTCTTCCAAACTAGTAGGATTATATAAAAAGCCTTGACCGTACCTTTCAAATAAAAGCTAAAGCGCTTTCTTTCTAGTAAAATTTGTGACAGTTAATGCTGGAAGGTTCAGCAATAATTACTTCCTGCTTCAACACTTCTTGTTTTCAGCCATGTGACCACTTGAAGTCATGTGACCCAGTCTCTGCCTTCATTAATAGGCTCCCTTTCTCAACTGTCATTTTTCCCCCCAAGCACTTCCTGTTTTTCCCCCCATGAAAGTCTTAACTGAGCATGCTGCGCCCAGGGGCGCATGGCGTGGCAGATGTCTGGTCATGTCACACAACTACTGGAAACGGAAAATTTGAAAATTTGAAAAATGAAATTTTTCTCACAGGCTGTCAGCCAGAGATTGATCTAGGGCTCATTTTAAATGAAATACTGCAGGCTTTCATTAAACCTTAACATGTTTGGAGACACAGTTGCCCTGGCCCCAGCATCTCCAGACACAGGCAAACTATTGCACACATTTGTTTACTCACATTCCTCTGCTTGTGTGAAGCTCAGAACCAGTCACACATTTCCCTTTGCTGAGGGGGGCATGACATGATTTTAGAAGGGATGTTCAATGTTTATAAGGGAGACGGAGCTAAGGGAGACAGCCTGTGATACAGTCTTTAGAAAGTGCTGAGTTTAGCCCCGTCCCCTCCACTAGTAGTTGGCTGCAGCAGGTCCCATCTCCCAGGACCAGGAATTCAAATAGGAATCTCCTCCCCCTCTTTACTTTTATTGACTCAATATACGGTGCAGTCGGTCTCTCTAGTCGGGTCTCTCTAGGGCAGATAAGCAATGCGATGTGTGTCACTTAATAGGATGTGTTGGGGCTGAGTATGAATGCGCAATCGGGATTTGTTGTCAGTCTTGAACAGCTAACAGCTTACGAAAGCTGAAATTAAGGTCAGAATTGAAGATTGTGGCTGACCCCAGATATGTACCCTCAAAAAGAGGATGGAAAAAGAGGTCATCTGGAATCCCTGCACATGACCCTTCTTCCAAAATTTTATTTATTTGCCTATTAATCCTTGCTTTCCTGCATTAACTTTTATCCACTGCCTTTGTGTTTCTACTTGTACTTTGTGTTAAAATAGCAATGGCAACTTACTGTACATGGCTCTGTGACCTGGGATATGGTCTGGTAACTTCCTTCACACATTTGACATTCGATATTATCCTGAAAATTCTGTATTCTAGAAAATTCGATATTCTAGAATCTCATCTCTGAAGCTGTCCTCTGATCTCTTAAAAAGGGGTGTGTTGTTTATTAACAAGAAGATTTTGCCTAACATGGAGTGGCAACACTTCCATTTGCATACCTCAACAAAGGGGGTATAAAATACAGAAAATTCTCTTTAAAGGGAAAGTTCATTGGAAAATATAATTATAATTCCTAGTTATTTTACATATCTCTCCTTTTTGAAAAATCAGTTGAAATTATACCCCTTGCTATTTCCCTAGTTTGACATTTTAGGTTCTGTAATTGTCCTTCTTCTTTTCCAATGCACCCTAATGTGGGAATGGTGCTAAAAGTAATTTCATACTGCTTGGCTGTTGGACGGTGAAACATGCTCAGCTCTGTCCTGAGCAATAAATCAACCCCTGGTCTAGAACACGATCATAAGGGTCTATTAGGGGTCCTGCCACAGGAAGTCAGTATTTCAGAAGCCTTTGATTGTATAGCACAACAAATGCTGAATGGGCAAGTTAAGGTCATTAGAAAGGAAAAATACTGCACTTTTTTCCTTACAAGTATATGTATTTGCAACTGAACTCTCCCTTTATTTTTTTGCAATTTGCAACATATTTGGGAAATCATGCAAAGAGTAACCCTTTATAGCATCAGCACCATTGAGATAGGCTGCAGTTTGCCAGCATTGTTGAAGAGCCAAGGCCCCCTCTGGACATACCCCACAACACATTGGTTTCCTCCCCTCAGAATATGCATCATGAAAGGGAAAGTGGATGTAAGGGTAACACTTCACAGGCGCCTGTTTAAGCTGCTGAATTTGGGACATAATCTGTATGTTTCCCCTAATTCTAATTCTACACATTTCCAAAATACTCTAAATATGCTTATGAAGGTTCTCATCATCCAGGTCTGGTAGATTTTGTATTCAATTAGATAACCTGGACTTGAAATTTTTTTCTTGAAGACGTTCGGCTAGTCATACCGACTGGCTTTCTCATTCAGATGACTTGTAACAAGAATCTGTGGCAATTAGTACCCTGAAAATCCCAATTTGCATATCCCAGCCAGTGTTAGGGTGTGATTGGATAGTGGCTAGAGGTTGTATAGGAACACCTAGAGTAAGGTGTCAAAACAGCATTGTACATGGCAGACAGATGGTTCGAACCCCCCCACCACCTCTTACCACTATCTAATCACACCCTTAACACCTGGCTGTGATATGCTATTGGGATTTTCCAGTCGGATCACTATCGAAACGTCTTCAAGAACTAAATTTTTAGTCGCATGATCTAATTGACTACAACAGATTAAAATTACTCTAAAGTGTCAAAAAGTCAGAAATCGAAAAGTCCAAGCTTGTCTGAACTCATAAAATCCAATCCAATTCGAGGTTTGGTCCATCTCTAGTAACTTTCCACCTTTGTTTTCCTCGTTCCTAGCTCCTTATGCAGCGTCCATGCACAGAAGAGCAAAAGGGGCTGAGACTCAGCCAATCCTAACGTGGCTCCGGTCCGGAACCTTCTGCTGCTTTTGTGGGGAAGAGTGGCAGAAGCAGCCGAGGGAATGAGGTCTGTTAAGTACCTTTTGGGGGTTTTAAACTTAGCGTTACGTTTGGGGGGATTTCCTCCATCTTCCTAATGTTTGCTTTTCCAGAGAACACGATGCAGCGCAAACCTCTCAAGATTGGCAGAAATGGAGTACATGGAGTACCCAGTGAGAGGATTCCCTCTTCTGTTTTCCTGGACTCATAAAGGCCCTGGAGGACAATAATATACAGCAGAAGAGAAGCTAGGACTCTTAACACTACACATTGGCTCAACAGTGGGGCAAATTTTAGTTGGGGGTGGGCGATCATGCCCTAACATCTCGGGTTCAAATGGACTATAGACACTATGTTCATTAACATTAAATTAAGGTTTTTTTTCTTCTCAAAAGCACACAATACGTTTTATGAGACATTCCCTCCCTCCCCCAATCCCATTTTCTTAGTAAAATGTCCCCCTTCTAAGCACCTTTCCTCACAAGCTCCTTCCGTGCATTACAAACAAGAATAAGAACAAACATTACAGAACAAATAGCGATAAGAAAGAATAGCTTTGTTAATCAGCTGCTCACATTCACTGTATATCTTTCCAAGAGCCAGTTTCCCTATACCCAGGAAGACGCCCGGCTCTACAACATAAAACTGCCCCTGCCCCGTTCCCTCTGCTTCCAATTGTATTCACAACAATAACAAGAAACTTTGTTTCCGTGTAAGTTCTTGCGTTTGTTTCTGTGTTTTTAATTAAATGCTACTCCCCGGCTTGCCTATCCACTCTCCCTACAATAGGAGGATAAACAGAATTGTTTCTATTAAAAAGACAATGAAATGTGACTTGATGTATTCTATTTTAAGTTTAGATACAGTAAAAATGTATTAATTTAATTTAGAAATATGTTGTCTAATGCTGTGTGTGAATAAATGGTACAGTCCCACTGAAGCGGCTTGGTGCTAATAGTCCCATAGTAAGTATGTGCTGAACTGACTTATTTTCTTAAGGATAAACTATCATGTGTATGTTTTTTTTTAAAAAACAGTTAAAATGAAAGTACTGGGATTGGCATATAGGACCGTTATCCCTACCTCCCAATACTGTTTCTGTGAGGAGCATCAGCCCCAAAAAACTGATTGTGCCAGTCTTCCTCCTGGCTTCACCACTATCTTTAATACAGGCAGAGATGGATTAAGATCATATGGGGCCCTATGCAGGGCCATCATTTAGGGCCCCCCCTTTTTTTGCTACATATATTGTATAGACTGTAATTTTTTAACTGCTTCTGAAGCTGGGCCCCCCAGAAGCTTTCGGGCCCTAGGCAGTCGCCTAGGGTTGCCTTGTGGATAATCCTGCTCTGAATACGTAATTGTTCAGGACTAACCTGACAAATGAACGTACGTGCCAATAGCATCTAACGAAATTACATATTTAATCCTACCTTCCTGCCCAATGTCCTTTACATTTTTAAAAAGTTTACATTTTAGAGCATAGTTTCCTTTAAAGGGCTATAGCAATATGAAAGTGGAAAAATTGCACAGGATGGCCAACAAATGGCATGGGGATATGGATTAACGGATAGGGATGACCTACACTACTGCAAAAAAAAAATTTAAAGGAACACTAAACCCCAAAAAATAACTATTTGCCAGTTCATTTCTATTATTTCACAGGGAGGTGAGACACTTATCTCACAAAGTTCTAGGTGCCCCAAGCATAATATTATTCACAGGGAGGTGAGAATAAGTGTTCTCACCTCCCTGTGAATAATAGAAATGAATGGCAAATAGTTATTTTTTTGGGTTTAGTGTTCCTTTAAATTTTTTTTTGCAGTAGTGTAGGTCACCCTATCCCATTTAATCCATATTCCCCATGCCATTTGTTGGCATCCTGTGCAATTTTTCCACTTTCAATATTGCTATTAGCCTTTAAAGGATAACTATGCTCTAAAATGTAACTTTTTAAAAATGTAAAGGACATTGGGCAGGAAGGTAGGATTTAATATGTAATTTCGTTAAGATGCTATGGCACGTACGTTCATTTGTCAGGTTAGTCCTGAACAATTACTGTATTCAGAGCAGGATTATCCACAAGGCAACCCTAGGCGACTGCCTAGGGCCCAGGAAGCTTCTGGGGGCCCAGCTTCAGAAGCAGTAAAAAAATTACAGTCTATACAATATATGTAGCAAAAAAGGGGGCCCTAAATGATGGCCCTGCCTAGGGCCCCATATGATCTTAATCCATCTCTGCCTGTATTAAAGATAGTGGTGAAGCCAGGAGGAAGACTGGCACAATCAGTTTTATTTGGGCTGATGCTGTTTTTTTTTTTTTTTTTTTTTTCTTTCACATTATTGGACTTTCTATGGGAATGTGTGTATGGACTTGCTATGGGCGTGGTAAGGGACTTTCAATGGGGGCTGTGTATAAGCTTCTGTGGGGCTGGTATGGGACTTCTCTATGGGGCTGCTGTATGGACTTTCTATTGGGCTGTGTATTAGACTTTCTGTGGATGTGTATTGGACTTTTATGGGGCGTGTTGTATGGGACTTCGGGATGTGTATTGGACTTTCTATGGGCTCTTTATTGAACTTTCTATGAGGCTGTGTATGGGACTTTATGATGGGCTGTGTTATAGGATTTGTATGGACTGAGGACTTATGGGAGCTGTGTATGGACTTTGCTAAGCTTGCTGGGGTGTGTAGTATTGGACTATTCTATGGGCTGGTATGGGAATTTTTTTATGGGGCTGTGTATGGGACTTTCAATGGGGCTGTGTATTGGACGTTCTATAGGACTGTCTGTGGAACTATCTATGGGGCTTCTATGGTCAAACCCTCGGTTTATCTTGAGTCAAGCAGTTTTCCTAGTTTATCAGTTAAAAAGTACTTCAGTTATATTGGGATGGTTTACATCGATATATACCGTACTTGTGCCAAAGATGCTCCCAGGCTGTGTAAAGCTTCTTACAAATCCCACGTACAGCATGCAGCTTCCCCGGATCACTTCCGGGTGGGGGCAGTCAGTCACGGCCGTGACCAATGACGTTACTGCCAATGGTGTTTGCCATCCAACAAGTCTCTGCTGCTGCTGCTCGGGCACGTAAAGGGCACATGCAGCAGCAGCAGAAGCGTGGACCTTACCAGGCGCTGGAGCGTGGGATTGTAAGCAGCTTTACACAGCCTGGGAGATCTTTCGCACAAGTAAGTAAGACGAACCCAGCTTTCGTCGGGGGTGTTCACTAGAAACAGGATTTAGAAATAGGGGTGGACCATGCCCTTTAGCAATAATTTCAACATGGATGGGTGTCCTCAATAGACAGTTAATCAAGGTCCTCCATCGGAAGGAAAGGGAGTACCCACTCAGTATTGGGGCCCGGAAGGAGAGTAAGGAAAAGGCAGTAGGATTTTTTCCACTAGAAAATAAAGACGAGGGGCCAGTTCTTGTTTCTGGGGAAGTTCCTTGTGACTGGTGCTTGGCCTTGGCCCCTGGTGTACAGCAGTGTTAAGACAGTGTTATGTACGACATTGGGGGCCCAGTATTTACCCAAATGGGTCCCAGAAAAGTCTTATGTGGCCCGAGTCAATCACCAAAGAGAGAACAATGACACTGTTCCATGTTCCCCATGTCATAAATCATGTTTCCCTGTGCCACTTTTAACCATTGTTCCCAATGCCATTAATCCATGTTGCCCGTTGCCATTTAATACATGTTCAACGTGCCATTTAATCCATATTCCCCATGTCATTAATCCATGTTCCCCATATCACTAATCCATTGTTCCAATGCCATTTAATCCATGTTCGATGCCTTGTAATCCATGTTCCCCATGTCTATTAAAGGGTATCTCCACCCTTAAGGGACTGTAAATCCTAAACCCCAAAAAATAAACTAGTGCCATTCGTTTCTATTATTCACAGGGAGGTGAGAACGCTTATCTCACCTCCTGTTGATAATATTACTCTGGGGGACCTGAAACACTCGCAGCCGCTCCTTCCAACAGCTGTTCTCTCCCGATCGCGCCGCCCTATCTTTTGTATTGGCGCGAATGCGCCTAAGATAGCGGCGCGCGGTCGGGAAAGACGGCATGTCAGTGAAGGAGAAGCTACGAGTGGAGCGGCCGGGGTAACGTAAGTTTAGGTGCCCCAAGCATAATATTATCACAGGGAGGTGAGAATAAGTGTCTCACCTCCCTGTGAATAATAGAAATGAATGGCAAATAGTTATTTTTTGGGTTTAGTGTTCCTTTAAATTTTTTTTTTGCAGTAGTGTAGGTCACCCTATCCATTAATCCATATCCCCATGCCATTTGTTGGCATCCTGTGCAATTTTCCACTTTCAATATTGCTATTAGCCCTTTAAAGGATAACTATGCTCTAAAATGTAACTTTTAAAAATGTAAAGGACATTGGGCAGGAAGGTAGGATTAATATGTAATTTCGTTAGATGCTATGGCACGTACGTTCATTTGTCAGGTTGTCGAACAATTACGTATTCAGAGCAGGATTATCCACAAGGCAACCCTAGGCGACTGCCTAGGGCCCAGGAAAGCTTCTGGGGGCCCAGCTTCAGAAGCAGTTAAAAAATTCAGTCTATACAATATATGTAGCAACAAAAAGGGGGGCCCTAAATGATGGCCCTGCCTAGGGCCCCATATGATCTTAATCCATCTCTGCCTGTATTAAAGATAGTGGTGAAGCCAGGAGGAAGACTGGCACAATCAGTTTTATTTGGGCTGATGCTCCTCACAGAAACAGTATTGGGAGGTAGGGATTACCGGTCCTATATGCCCATCCCAAGTACTTTTCATTTTAACTGTTTTTTAAAAAAAAACATACACATGATAGTTATCCTTAAGAAAATAAGTCAGTTCAGCACCACTACTTACCTATGGACTATTTAGCACAAGCACTGGCAGTGGGACTGTACCATTCTATTACACACAGCATTAGACAACATATTTCTAAATAAATTATAATACATTTTTACTGTATCTAAACTTAAAATAGAATTACATCAAGTCCACATTTCATTGTTCTTTTCTAATAGAAACAATTCTGTTTATCCTCCTATTGTAGGGAGAGCTGGATAGGCAAGCCTGGGAGTAGCATTTAATTAAAACACAGAAACAAAACGCCAAGACTTACACGGAAACAAAGTTTCTTGTTATTGTTGTGAATACAATTGGAAGCAGAGGGAACGGGGGCAGTTTTATGTTGTAGAGCCGGGCGTCTTCCTGGGTATAGGGAAACTGGCTCTTGGAAAGATATACAGTGAATGTGAGCAGCTGATTAACAAAGCTATTCTTTCTTATCGCTATTTCTGTTCTGTAATAGTTTGTTCTTATTCTTGTAATGGCACAGGAAGGAGCTTGTGAGGAAAGGTGCTTAGAAGGGGGACATTTTACTAGAAAATGGGATTGGGGGGAGGGAGGAAATGTCTCATAAAACCGTATTGTGTGCTTTTTGAGAAGAAAAAAAACCCTTTAATTTAATGTTAATGACACATTAGTGTCTATAGTCCATTTGAACCCTAGATGTTAGGGCATGATCGCCCACCCCCAACTAAAATTTGCCCCACTGTTGAGCCACTGTGTAGTGTTAAGAGTCCTAGCTTTCTCTTCTGCTGTATATTATTGTCCTCCAGGGCCTTATTGAGTCCAGGAAACAGAAGAGTGGGAATCCTCTCACTGTGTACTCCATGTACTCCATTTCTGCCAACTCTTGAGAGGTTTGCCGCTGCATCGTGTCTCTGTGAAAAGCAAACATTAGGAAGAGGTAGGAAATCCCCCCAAACGTAAACGCTAAGTTTAAAACCCCCAAAAGGTACTTAACAGACCTCATTCCCTCGGCTGCCTTCTGCCACTCTTCCACACAAAAGCAGCAGAAGGTTCCGGACCGGAGCCACGTTAGTGATTGGCTGAGTCTCAGCCCCTTTTGCTCTTCTGTGCATGGACGCTGCATAAGGAGCTAGGAACGAGGAAACAAAGGTTGGAAAGTACTAGAGATGGACCAAACCTCGAATTGGATTTGGATTTTATGAGTTCAGACAAGCTTGGACTTTTCGGATTTCTGACTTTTTGAACTTTAGAGTATTTTATATCTGTTGTATTCAATTAGATCAACTGGACTTAAAATTTAGTTCTTGAAGACGTTTCGCTAGTGATCCGACTGGAAAATCCCAATTAGCATATCACAGCCAGGTGTTAAGGGTGTGATTAGATAGTGGCTAAGAGGTGGTGGGGGGGTTCGACACCATCTGTCTGCCATGTACAATGCTGTTTTGACACCTTACTCTAGGTGTTCCTATAACACCTCTTAGCCACTATCCAATCACACCCTTAACACTTGGCTGGGATATGCTAATTGGGATTTTCCAGGGTACATAATTGCCACAGATTCTTGTACAAGTCATTCTGAATTGAGAAAGCCAGTCGGATGACTAGCGAAACGTCTTCAAGAACTAAATTTCAAGTCCAGTTGATCTAATTGAATACAACAGATATACCATGACCTGGATGAATGAGAACCTTCATAAGCATATTTAGAGTATTTTGGAAATGTGTAGAATTAGGGGAAACAATACAGATTCATGTCCCAAATTCAGCAGCTTAACAGGCGCCTTGTGAAGTGTTACCCTTACATCCACTTTCCCTTTCATGATGCATATTCTGAGGGAGGAAACCCAATGTGTTGTGGGGTATGTCCAGAGGGGCCTTGGCTCTTCAACAATGCTGGCAAACTGCAGCCTACTCAATGGTGCTGATGCTATAAAGGGTTACTCTTTGCCTGATTTCCCCAATATGTTGCAAATTGCAAAAAATAAAGGGAGAGTTCAGTGCAAATACATATACTTTTAAGGAAAAAAGTGCAGTATTTTTCCTTTCTAATGACCTTAACTTGCCCATTCAGCATTTTGTCTGTGTATAAATAAATGCTTCTGAAATACTGACTTCCTGTTGGCAGGACCCCTAATATAGACCCTTATGATCTTGTCCTAGACCCAGGGGTTGATTAATTTGCTCAGGACAGAGCTGAGCATGTTTCACCCGTCCAACAGCCAATCAGTAGAAATTACTTTTAGCACCATTCCACATTAGGGTGCATTATGGAAAGAAGAAGGACAATTACAGAACCTAAAATGTCAACACTAGGGAATAGCAAGGGGTATAATTTCAACTGATTTTTCAAAAAGGAAGAGAATATGTAAAATAACTAGGAATTCATAATTATATTTTCCAATGAACTTTCCCTTTAAAGAGAATTTTCTTTATTTTTATACCCCCTTTTGTTGAGGTATGCAACAAGGAAGTGTTGCCACTCCATGTTAGGCAACATCCTTCTTGTATAATAACAAACACCCCTTTTTAAGAGATTCAGAGACAGCTTCAGAGATAGATTCTAGAAATATCGAATTTTCTAGAAATACAGAATTTTCAGGATAATTATCGAATGTCAAATGTGTGAAGGAAGTTACCCAGACCATATCCCAGGTCACAGAGCCATGTACAGTAAGTTGCCATTGCTATTTTAACACAAAGTACAAGTAGTAAACACAAAGGCAGTGGATAAAAGTTAAATGCAGGAAAGCAAGGATTAATAGGCAAATAAATAAAATTTTGGAAGAAGGGTCATGTGCAGGGATTCCAGATGACCTCTTTTTCCCATCCTCTTTTTGAGGTACATATCTGGGGTCCAGCCACAATCTTCAATTCTGACCTTAATTTCCAGCTTTCTTAAGCTGTTAGCTGTCAAGACTGACAAAATCCCGATTGCGCATTCATAGCTCAGCCCACAACACATCCTATTAAGTGACACACAATCGCATTGCTTATCTGCCCTAGAGAGACCCGACTAGAGAGACCCGACTGCACCGTATATTGAGTCAATAAAAGTAAAGAGGGGGAGGAGATTCCTATTTGAATTCCTGGTCCTGGGAGATGGGACCTGCTGCAGCCAACTACTAGTGGAGGGGACGGGGCTACTCAGCACTTTCTAAAGACTGTATCACAGGCTGTCTCCCTTATGCTCCGTCTCCCTTATAACATTGAACATCCCCTTCTCAAAATCATGTCATGCCCCTCAGCACAGGGAAATGTGTGACTGGTTCTGAGCTTCACACAGCAGAGAATGTTGAGTAACAATATGTGTGCAATAGTTTTGCCTGTGTCTGGACTGCTGGGGCCAGGGCAACTGTGTTCTCCAAACATGTTAAGGTTTAATGAAAGCCTGCAGTATTTCATTTAAAATGAGCCCTAGATCACATCTCTGGCTGCAGCCTGTGAGAAAATTTCATTTTTCAAATTTTCAAATTTCCTGTTTCCAGTAGGTTGTGTGACATGACCAGACATCTGCCACGCCATGCGCCCCCTGGGGCGAAGCATGCTCAGTTAAGACTTTCACTGGGGAAAACAGGAAGTGCTTGGGGGGAAAAATGACAGTTGAGAAAGGGAGCCTATTAATGAAGGCAGAGACTGGGTCACATGACTTCAAGCTGGTCACATGGCTGAAAACAAGAAGTGTTGAAGCAGGAAGTAATATTGCTGAACCTTTCCAGCATTAACTTGTCACAAATTTTATCTAGAAATCTGCTTTAGCTTTTATTTTGAAGGTACGGTCAAGGGCTTTTTATATAATCCTTACTAGTTTGGAAGAATTGGAGACCACAAACCCTTTAACTCATACACTGCCAGCAATAATGAGATGGTGAGGCAAGTACAACAAAGGTTAATCACTCAAATAATGTCCTGCAACTCCTGCCATGATCTATAACAAGGATCCTCAAACTATATGTGGTTTTCAAACATATCCAGATGTTTGAAAACCACAAATTCCAGTATTCCCTGAATTCACTCTGTAAGGAATGCTGGGAGTTGTAGTTGACAAACATCTGGAAGGCTATATTTTGAGAGTCCCAGATCTATAATCCTTTCAGGATTGGTCTTTACCCTGATAATAAATTTTTTGTGCTCAAATACTACAAAAGAATTAAAGGGCAGATACTGTATAACACGATATGGAAAGCAGCAGCACCAAAGCCAGCAATTACAATTGGTACGTATATTAAAAATATTGTTTTACGCCATTGGAATGTACTTAGGGCATCTTATCCTAATATTACAGAATGTATAGAAAACCATATTTTCATGCCTGTCTGTTAGAGAGTGTGTGTGTAACTGTGGGAATATGTGAAGCCTGTTTGTGAGAGACAAACAGGGAGATGCAATATCCCGTGCTAACGAGAAAACGTGTTAACGAAGGTTTTGCACTAGTTTTTTGCATGGCAATGTTGCAATTTTTTTTTTTTGCGCAGCGAAAAGTGATGCAATAAATTTTGCGCCTTTTTTTGCGCTAGATTTTTGCACGACAATTAACGCCTCTTCAATGGTGTCTTTAAAATATGCGCAAAAGGTCGCAACTTACCGCTAGCGTTTTCGCAATGTATTAACGGTCGCAAAGTGGTTAATACATTGCGGAAACGAGTGCATGTAGGTTGCGATAGCGAAATATATTGCATCTCCCCCAGAGTGCCTAGCTGTGAGTGTGCATGAGTGGCTGTTGTGAGTGCCTTTGCATAGGTGCCTGACTGTGATGTTATGAAGGCCTGTCTATGAGAGAGATTGTGTGTGGGGTTGTCTGTGAAAGAAGTTACGTAGGTACCAGCAATTGCGCCCGGGCCTGTTTACCTGGGAAGCCCCACAACAGAACCCTCCACATTTTCTCCATATTCCTCCCTCTGGAGTATGGCTATCAGAAAGTACTGGGAGTGTTCATGTGAGAATGCCTGTGTGTGTTGGATCATGTGAAGCCTTTTGATGACAAGGCTGGAATTTTATCTCTCTGGACCTTAATACATAACTATTTGTGGTTGATTCATATATACATATGTAAGGCCTCATTTATACTAGATATGTTTTTGTCTGTTTCCGGACAGAAACGTGCATTGTGGTACCTTTTTTAATGCATCGGATTGCCCTGGTCTGTTAAAAAAATGCATTGTTGCATGCATTCTTGTCCAGAAAATGACATTTTTTAGTTAAAAGGATAGGGAAAAGGCCCAAAAATGTACCAGAAAATGGAATGCGTGTTTTTGGTCTGTTTTTGGCTGTCATAGAGTAAACAAAGCCTAATACTATGTTTATAGCGTACCAGGTGGTTACCTCAAAGTGGACGTTACCTCAAATGGTGGCTTTGGGAAAGCTGGCATGGCTGAAAAAAACATCTACACGCTTGCACACACACACGCACCTCATGCTTTTGTCCTCTATTTTCTATTTCAAAATCTGAAAGCCCTGACCATAAGGATTGGCTTTCCAGTTGTGAATCCCATGACCCTTCTTCCAAAATTGTATTTATTTCTCTAGTAATCTTGATCCTGCATTTAACTTCTATCCACTGTCTTTGTGGATACTGTTAAATAACACACACACATATATATATATATATATATATATATATATATATATATATATATATATATATATATATATATATACATTTAATATATGGTTATAATCAACAAAGTGGGTAGGTGGGTGTGTGTAGGAGGGGTTGTCAAGCTGTACTGTATATTTGTGCTTCATGTGCACCTTTAATTGTGCAGAGTGTAAGGAGTCCAAGAAAAGGCGAGTGAGAATGTATTCAGAGTCAGATTGGGACACTGGCCCAGATCTTAAATTCATGGTGGATAGGGTTTAAAAATACTGGTTCCCTTGACATATGACATACCATGGTAAAGGTTGCAACATTTATAGAAAGTGACTTGCTGTGTTGTACCCACAGCCTCACCTTTGCCTTTGAAATGTTGTGGAGAACAAACTTGTGTGACATTGCCTTTTATTAACTAACATTTATGGGATCCATTTGAATCAGTATGCACATTCATACTGGCATATCTTCTACTATATAAAGCAGAAATCTTGTATGTATGTATGTATGTATGTATGTATGTATGTGCTCACCTCACAGCCACACCCCTGAATGACTCAACATAACGGTGACGCCCTCTGAAAGGGCCGACGCCTATGAAGTCCAGTTTGACCAGTAAAAATCCTGCACGTCACATGCAGAGTGTGATTCCCCAGTTCAGTAACTCAGATGAGGGGCCTGGGCTCTGTGTGCTGCCCGACTTCAACAACACAGACACAGAGTAGTAATTACCTGTATAACCTGGACTTAAGAAACAGACACACACTGCCCACATGTCACACACTTCACAGATAGTTACAACAGGACAACAACAAGAAATCATGGCACTTTTAATTTAGACCAGAAACTAACTTTATTGATTGGGATCTAATAGTCAATGTAAAGTGGTCCTTATATTTAACCCACTACTGGCCCCACTGTGTAGTGTAGTAAAATCCTTACCTTACATCCCTGCTCCAAATGGTCCCTCTGTAATGTCCCTCCAAAGTCCAGAAAACTGACCACCAGGAGCCTGGACAAGTCCCATTCTGTCTCTGCCTCCTTTCTCTCCTCTGGGAGAATTTGCACATGCTTAGTGCAGCCCTCCCTTCCTCCCTCCCCTCCCGTTTCTCTCTCCCTCCCCCTAACTCCAATCCCCTTTTCTGTAGTGTAGGGTTGACTCCCCCAACCACAAACGCCATTGTAATTTGTCACATAACTCCCCCGATCATTACTTACATTGCCTCTTTCCCCCGACGTTCAGTAAAGCCGGAAGCCGTGTCCGTTATTGGCTGCCTCTCAGCCAATCACGGACGCAGCTGCTGGTCCGGCCCCCTGCTTGCAGTTTCATGCAACTGAACTGAACATCGGAGGAGAGAGGGAATGTAATTAATGATCGGGGGATTTTGGGACAAATTACTATGGCGTTTGGGGCTGGGGGAGGGAGCCCTAAACTACAGAAAAAGTGGACATGCCCTTTAAAGTGCAAACAAGGTGACATACTGCTAACAAATGTGCAAAAAATTGAGAACGCTTAATAAAAACACAAAGAGCTCAAAGCTCAGCGCAACAGAATGAAGCCCAACTTTAACAACACAGACAAAGAGCTGCACGTCACATGCTTCAGACACACTGACGCCAGTCAGACACTCAAGTGCTGCGGTGTTCAGTTGCAATCAACGTGCTTTCCCAATGGCAAATTCCATGTAGCATGTTCACCACAACAATTGTATATTTACGCTCCAAGTGGAAAAACTGATAACGTTGTATATAAGGTTTTGCAATAAACATGTGCTATGCAGTATGTCCGTCAAGCAATGTCACCTCCTCAGCTCATAACTATTAAATACATGATGTACATTAATGTGCACTTCTTTTTCCTCCTATCTCTTCCATCTAAGCCAAACATACACCTGCATGTAACAAATACTATACCCACATGTGTACACGGGCAACGCTGGGTACAACTGCCAGTCCTATATACTAAAAGTAGGTTGTCGATATGCACGGATGGGGGACCCACCTGGTCGCACTGGCCATGTGATGTCTTCTAGCCAATACGCACAGGTGTGTATGTGTGCGTGGGAGAAGGTACACGCCGCGGGTGATGTGTGCACGCGGGGGTGCGCGCCGCAGGTACAATTCTGTAAAGTATCAAGATTTTTCTGATTTTAGCCCTGAAAAATTCAGAAAGACCTGAAACTGCCAGTGTCAGTTCATTCTCATAAAGCCCATAATAGCATTTTATTTCTCCCATCTGTTTGACCTTTCCCATGACATAAATTTGACAGGAACTTTTTCTGTCTCATTTCACTGCCTAAGCTTCCCTTGGGAATGTCCTCTATCCTGTTCTCTACCAAATTATTGTGTACCAAAAATATCCTAGCTTTTTTAAGAAAAAAAAATAAAATATTTATTTATATATAAATTGGGCATTTGTGTATTTACAAACAAACAAAGACAAAAAATTATCAATGCAGTTTCTGGGCAACATATAGTATAATAGAATCTGATAAATAGGGATTAGTTTAACATGCTTTCCACTTCACCTCCCACTAGCTTTTTTAAGGACAGAAGAGGCCTCCCAATCCAATGTTTATAACCACAGGCAAAAGACCTCCAATTAAAGGGAATGTCTGCCCCCCAGAATAAAATTCCATACTTACCTTCACCAACCCCCCATACATAAAATGTACTTATCCTGGATCGCTGTGAGATGCCAACTCCCTTCTGAAATGTAGAAGTCAGTCTCTGCCTTGACTTACTGCATTTGGGCACGTTTAATAAGTTTTGTGCGTCTCCTCTGAAAAAGAGGAGGTGAGGACCAGGGAGGATAAGCGTGGAGGGAAAACCTATGTTTTCCGGGGTATCAGTGAATGCGCGGAGGTAATTATGAAGAATTGGGGTTTCTTAAAGGGCTAGGTTGGAGTGATACTTTTGCACATTTTGTCATATTGCACGAGGAATATCTTTAGCCGAATGTTCTTTGCCCTGTTTAGAGGAGGCTCTTTACAAGCTCTTGCACCTTTAGAGGCTGGAACTGTCATGAACATGACTGACCGCAAGGGGTATTTCTAGTGTTTTTGGCACCTGAGATGCCCCCCAATAAATAGTAATTTCAAACTTTACAAGCGGATGGGGGCACGGTGAGCCAAATATATGGACAGATTTAGTAATAAGCTAGGTACACGCAGTACCGATAAAGCCCCGATTCTGTCGGATCTAACAGTATCGGGACTTTCTTGGTATTGTGTGTACCTTGCTTTCCCAAATGAGCACAGCCGCTAAACGTTCGGGACGGCTGTGCGGTCATTCGGGAAAGAGGGAAAATTTCCCTCGGCCGTGGCAGACTCCCTATATGGGAGATTTGTAATATAAATGCCCCCACACAGAGAATTATAATAGAAATGGCTCCCACACAATTAGAATAGAAGTGCTTTAATGTACTTTAATTTATTTTATTTAATCCATGTTGCATTATTCCCTGGCAAGATTGATTCATCCATTTAAGAGCTGCCTATTCTACCTGATGGATTACCCAATTTATTCCCACAGACATCATTTAGATGCAGGAGCTGACAAGGCCAGCTTTTAGAGCCTTTTATAGACAATTGCCCCAGGGCCCCACTCTCTTTGGGTCCCCCAGATTCTAAATTAAAATTATAATTTATTATTGTGACATTGGTTTTGGGACATATCCACTCAAAGGATAGAGAGGGGACAGGAAGGTAATAGAGTAAAAAATAAAAAGAGTAAAACATTACTTTAGAAGTAATCATAGTTAGGTTAATTGCCACCTGTTTAACAAATGACAAATTAGTGCAACCTTAAAGGGTATGTCCACTCATTTTCTAACAATTAATTTTTTTAAAATTGATGAACGGAGGTAATTGAGATATGTCTTACCTCACGTACTTCAGTAAAACTTTCAGGAGACAGGAGAGAGCTTACCACAGATCGCTTCAGCGCTGGCTCAATGATAGGTCGCCACTTGATCAACGCTTCCTTGCACTGTGTGTGCACAACGCAAGGGACTGTGGATGTGTCGGAGAGTAAGAAGTAAAGATCGACGGTAAGTTCTCTTCTTTCTCCTGCAAGTTTTACTGAAGAACATGAGGTAAGACATAGCTCATTTACCTTCAGTTGAACATAAAAAACGAGGGGACATACTCTTTAAAGAACCAGAAAGCTAGGTTCAAAACTTTTTCCCCATCCTGTTTGAAAAATTTACACTGTATATTATGTTGGGTACACACAGTGCCTATCTTTGACAGATAGAATCTGTAAGATATTGTGGCACACAGTCCTGAATGGTCTCCCTAAATTAAGTAAAGGGGAGATTGTTTGGGACTGCCACACACCCTTACATTGCGGCCAACCCCCTATAATACATTACATAGAGCCGACTGCGATAGAACGTTGTTAGCTTATTAACTGTCTAATGTGTGTTCCCAGCTTTACATTTGAGCTGTTATGGTTAATTGCTTGGAACAACCTTTAGAATAAAGGTTGGGAAAAAACAAAGCAAAAATAACAGTTTTTAAAAAGTAATGTACTGGCAGAAAAGAACTTTTAGGAAATGTCCCTCCAGTTGTGAAAATAAAATAGTGAGCAGGACATCACAGAAGCAAAGGTAGACAACAAGCGTTTCTTATCTTCTTTGTTATTGAAACATGTTCCCTCTGCACTATGAGCCGAAACGACCCCTTTCCTGTATTAATGATTTGTTTTCCATTCTATCCCTGCCAGTATAATCAAGCAACTCGTCTTAGGTAAGGCATATTGTCCTTCCTCCATTTCTGGATTGATTGCCTTTATCAGTTTCAGCCTGGTTTTAATCTGAGAAAACAAGAAGAATCACATTTCTGGTTGATTTGAGGTTTTTAGGATAAAAGATGATGTGCCAATGCAGGGTATGGAGCTTTTTAGTACAGTTAGAGAACAGACTCCTCTTCTGTGCATTGACCTAGGAAATAGCAGACATGATGTTTAGTGTTGCTCTTGGAAAACTGTTTGGTCTTATTTCCCCCATCTGTCTACACACTAGAGGAAGTGCTAGGCCAGACCAGTTATAGGAGGTCTTTATAGGTTGCTGTTATTCTGTGTGTCTGTTATGGGAAAAAGAGGAGATGGTTTTAAAATGTGAAATCACATAATCAAATTGTATCAATTCAGACACCTGACATCTATGATTTGTGTGAAATTGTGTTTTAGCAAATTCGATGCCGTGAAAAAATTCGAAGTAGTAAAAATAGACTTAACGGAGATGTTCAGGCTAAATTTTTTTTTTATGAAGACTCAAATACAAACTAGTGATATAAACAGTGTATCACTTGCCTTATATCTAAGTAATATAGATAAAAGTAAAATTAGAGATACAAAAATGTAAATTTAAGCCCCCCAGTCACTTTAATTGTTAACATTGCTTTATGTTTAGGGGAGGGCAGGAATAACAGGAAAATAATCTGCAGAGGCTGCTATAGCGAAGGGCTTTACTTTTTAAATACAAGAGCATCTTTGGTTAGGATCAGAAGGACAAAGCACCCACCCCATCCTTTTTTAAGGCCACACTATGCTGGATGACAATGTGCTTGAAATGGATCATAAGTGCAATCGTTAGCACATTATTCAGCGTGGCCTAGCCCTTTCTGGTCTATAAGTCAGGAAAATGTGTTTTAGCCCAACTTCTGTTTCATGTTGTGTAAATGCTTGTTGATGGTGCTCTCCCATATGATTTTGTCTCTGCAATATCAGGTATTTTACCAAATACACTGAAATGTGACTTCAGTTATGATTATTAAAAATCCACACATAATGAATATGATTTTCTAACATTAATGTGAAAATTAAACACAAGTGAGTTAGTTAATTAAGGCTAGAATATATTATGTTGCCAGTATTGTTTACTGTATACCACCATTTTTTGGCTGTAACTTAATGTTTAATATTGGAAGTATATGGATGCACAGATAGCACGAGAAGGCTATACAGTAAGGGCACGGCCACACTGCAACGCAAACGCAATCGCACACGGAATCGCATGCGTTTTTTTCATTAACTATTGAAAAACACATGTGATTGCAATTTAAAATGCGGAACGCAAATTGCAAACGCAACCCGAAAACGCGCGTTTTCAGTGCGTTGACGCATTTTCAATGATATGAAAAAACTGAATGCGCAAAAGCAATAAAAGCGCAGTGTGGCCTAGCCCTCAACGTTTGTATTTTCTGTGCTGTATTTTACAAGTAAAATATGCTTAAAAAAGGAGCTATTTTCATAAATGTACAATAAAAAGGTTTCATCTATGTAAGGACTTACTGGGCAATGCTTTTATAAAGATGACTATAGCCGTTTATGTGCCACTGTGAAATATTAAATGGATCACAAATTTATTAATCCCTAGGCAAAGACTGTTTTGGTAAATTAAATGATTGGATTCCAAAAACGAACACAGGGAGAATCAGGAAGCAGAAGGAAAGGGATGTTAAAACGAGATCAGAAAACTTCCAGCCAAGGTAAATAATATCTCTATAGGTAAGAAAACAAGGACTGCTGCCTGTAGCATTACCCCTCACATGTGGAAAACTAAAACTTTCCATCTAAACCTTAGTAACAAAAGGGAACCCAAGGCCACTTGGCAGAATAGTTTGTGTTTACAGGGAAAGCAGAAAAGGTGATCTTGTCTGAAAAACTGACAATGGAGCAGGGGAGTTTAGTTTAAATTAAAAATATTTATAAAAATAGATCCACTCCATGTCAGCCTCTTCAAAGTTTACAGCTTGAGCCATTTCTCTCTACTGAAGGATACATAGACAGAACCAGTCATAGGTGGCCATGACCTTGCCCCCAACCCAGCAGCTGACTGTTTATCTTGCCAGGAGACATTAATGGATATTCTGCAGTATTTAGAAATTTTTGGTACATACAGGAAGTTTTGGCTTTAAAGGCCATGTATCATATTAAAGGGGAACTAAAGTCACCTGGCAACATTGTCCCAATAGACAGAGCACATTCACAAAGATACAACAATCTGTGTCTCACCTGCTGCTGGGCAATTTATGAAATTAAACTGTGGATTCTAGGTCAGTTCCCATAATCCACCTCTTTGTTTTTGTTTCTTTGAGTCCTGCCCAGCTAAGTGTATACGGTACGCTTCACAGAAAGCTGCAGTCTTGCCCCCTAGAAGCTGATCCTGCCTTTCTCTGACACAGATCAGGGATTTAGGTGTAGATATTCTGAGGAGAAAACCTTTAATGTTAGGATAAACAAAGATTTAATTTAGTTCTCCTTTAAAATTTTGTAAGTATAAAATATACTAAATATTTGTAGACATTACCCTCAAGAAAGGTTCTACAATTACTGTAGTTGAAGAACTCACCCTAGTTTGTAAAATCCCAGGGGTGGCACATTGCCCCCAAAGATTGTCATTATAACTAAACAGCTAAATGTAACGGCAGGCTTACGCATATAGTAGTTCAAAGAGGAAATATATTTACTATAACTAATCCTTCCTTATAGTGTACTGTGCCAAAGTGACAGAGGATTCACTCAAAATACACACAAGATAATAATCAGTATCATTTATGAGAAATTGTTAAAATGTGCGTTAAATACAAAATACACAACTCACATGCTTTTGCCTCCTTATACTGCCTTGCCAGAGCTGTAAAGTAGAAACAAAAATAGATAGTCTACTCACTGTGGGGAGCTGCACCGCAGATAGTAAAGATAGAGCTGTAAAGTCACTATTAACTGACTTGCTCGTGTGGCTTTACACTAAACTAGACTGAGTAACTAGTTTTTTACTGGGAAAGTAGGTTGTAGAAAGCCATAAAGCTGCAGAATATGATTTCTCCATATATTTACAATACAATATAGCAACATGAACAGTGTTTGTAAACAATTTCTGAACAGTGGAATAAATATGATCAAAATAGGAGGCTAAACAAATATCAGATATAAACAAAATAGGGTGTGGGCTCTATACTCCAATTCGCAATACTCATCTCAATCCTCTGCAGAGTAGTCCACTAATACTCCGTATAATGTAAACAATAAAAGAGAATGATGGGAAGAAGATGAACCACAGTCTCAGCTGTGACAAAGTTAATGAAACAATTCACACAATTCTGTACTCTACATGAAATGCTTCTTCCCAATGGACAGCTTTAGATGCAGATGTAGACAGGAACAGCGAGAAAATGTTGTTAAGTATATGTGGATCTAGAGACTGGACCCAGAAGTGAGGGCCCAGTGGTTTAGGTCCTCTTCCTGGGTTATTTTATTGGACAGAAGGGAAGGGAAGCGAGTATAATTGTCCTTTAAAAAAAATCATAAATAAAACAAGAACTGCATTTAAAAAAAAACAATAATATTTATTCTCCTTCACAGATATTGTTATCAGGTAACATAAAACAGGTGACATTAAATTATACATATCTAGTCAAACCAGAAAAAGGTGCCAAGAGAGAAGAAACCCAAACCTCTCACAGGTGTAAATGAGTGTTAATGTGAAATGTTGTTTCTTGTAACACGTTACTTGCCTGTTAAATGATTTACTCTTTCAGAGCAAGTCAATCGAGTCCAATGTTTCAAATAAATGGGCAGAAATATCTGGCCATGGTACTTTTGACTACCAATCGATTTATTGATTGGTAAATCTGCTGTCTGCTGTCTAAAATGATCAGGTAGAAATTGGTCTGAGTTTACCAGCCCTTATTATACTTTATTATTATTAGCATTATACTATCATACACTACACTACTTCATAGGGTTGTAGAACTTTAAAAAAAAAAAAATATATATATATATATATAAAAAATAACAGAACTTTAATTTGTCTTAATTGCATTCCAAATCAGGATGAGCCACTACCGTTTTCTTTATTGCTGGAAAATGACAAGTTGGGGACTTAATAGTCTAGAAAAGTCATTGGGATCTATTTATTGTAGCGGGAATGCTGGGAAGTAAAACAACACTTTTTTTAGATATTAAATAGATAATACAATTGAACCTCAAAACTTTCTAAGTTTATTGCCCACATTTGTCTCCCCTGATTTAAGGCAGGAGGAAAATCAGGCAGTGCCAACTATAAATACAGCTCTGGTATGACGTTGGAATGTAATACAGTATTTGATTAAGGTTATAAAAGACATAGGACAGCTATTTAACTGTTCATTCCTTTAAAAATATCATGCTCAGGGCTGGATTTACACCTCAGGAGCCTGACACCCCACCCCTAAACACAGACCACACCCTAAACCACACCCATTTTCTCTTTTTTGGGGAAGAAAATAGACTATAAAGGGGTTGGATTGGTGGGAGGAAATTGACAGCCACCCCTCCAACCTCAGGCACCCCTAGGCTTGTGTCTACTGTGCATAATGGTAAATCCAGCCCTGGTCATACTTCCCATTAGGGGGCATGGTGGCTCAGTGGTTAGCACTGATGCCTTGCAGCATAAAAATTCTTATAGTTCTTTAGGTTGTATCAATAGTAACAACACATTATACTTAATGGTGGCTCAGTGGTTTTCACTGATGCCTTGCAGCATTGAAGTGCTGAAGTGAGTTCGATTCCACCCATGGACACATCTGCAATGAGTTTGTATGTTCTCCCTATGCTTGTGTGGGTTTCCTCCGGGCACTCTGGCTTCCCCCACAATCATAAAGATATGCTGATAGGTTGTATGTGTCAAATAAATGTTCTTAGATTGTAGATTGTATTCGGGCAGGGCCTAATGTGAATGTATACATGTAGCTGTAAAGCGCTACGGAAGATGTTGGCGCTATATAAATCCACAATAATAATAATAACATTAAGATCACTTATCCTGAATAGATTTCTAAGGAGCCACATGCCACTGCAGGAAGGTAAAACTGCAACAGTGCAAAAAAAAAAAAAAAAAAAAAAGCAGAAAAGGCAGATGGAATTTGTGATCATATCTATTTTTGTTAAGAGCAACTTTTCCAAAACTCAAATAAAAGAGAATGGGGACGGGAAATCAGAATAATGCATGTAGATTAACTAACAAATGTGAGAATATGAGTAAAAGAGAGGCGAAGATTGGAAAGTACATTTTTATTTCTTCTGATCCTTTTTTTATTTTTATTTTTTAGCCATGTTTGTGAGGAGCAGTTTTCAGCATTTACATTTGTGAAAAGCTTCTGATTTGGTCAATGAATTACTAAAAAAAATATGAGACAAACAGCGCACAATCCATGGCCCCATTAATGATTGAAAGCCTCAAAACTCCATGGGTTATCCAATGAATGTGAAGAAACACCCCAAAAGTGTAGTGCAAAAAGTATTAAACAAACAGGGAGATTCAATAAAAGTTCTTATCCTTTAAAATGGTGCTAATTTTGCCCCAACCAATCAGATCTTATTTAACATTTGAAAGATAACATCCGATTGGTTGGGGCACCATTTTTAATGATAAGATCTTTTATTGAATAACCCTGAAAATGTGCAAATAGTGGGTTAATGTTTTGGGCAGTGTTCTGTGACAAAAGGCAGTTTATCTTCACATTAATTGTGTTGCCTAGTTACATATTGATGGTCTACACATGATATATTTTTAAATTAAGTATACTTTTGATATGTCATCATAAGTAACTCCTATTATAAACATTAAATGCATCAGGATACCAAAAACAATTGTAGACAATATTACACAACATTTTAATGTGGAATACTGAGACAAAAATTGTATTCAAAACTTGTTTCTGTTTTTAAACTTTTACTGCAGCTTCCCCCCCCCCCCCCCCCCGGCTTTTCACAGTAATTGAAAACTCCTATATGTTTCTAGCAGTTCTAATAGGTTAACTATCTCTGGACAGCACTGGGCAGACAGAGAGAAAAAAGCCTCTAATATCCTTCTGCATTGGAATTCAGGATTGTTTATATTCATATTGATGAGAAAAATATATTTTTTAAAGAAAACTTAATAAAAACTTGTAAAGAAAAGAAACAAACATCTTAATTAAAATATTGTAATTAGTCCAGAATAGTTACTGCAATAGATTAAAACAGTACACTTAACTTCACATTGAGGTCCAAAAGACTCTGAGGTCACAAATTTGGTCAACAAGAAAAAGTGGTGTCAATAACCAGAAAGTTCTTAAAGCTTTAGCTGGAATGATGTGTATCAATTCTAATTCATTTAGATCCTCATTCATACATTTACATTACTAGTTGCTTATGTATTAAAGTGTAATGGTGTTGGTGTAATTGGTGCACATCTACTGTACATACTACAATGCAGAATAGCAAAGGCAAACTATCTAAATGCATTTATTAAGGCAGAACTTTGTAAACTAGGAATGCACCAACTGCTGCTATCATTCCATATGGTACCTATACAGTAAATAACTACTAAAATATGTCTGTGACCCAATGTGAAGGACATCAAGTAGAAATTGTGGAATCCATAAATAAGGTCAGCAGTTTGACATTAAAAGAATATACTTATGTTTTCAAATCAACTCAGCACACAATGTAAAAACAGTTCTGTTTCTTTTTTTGCTAATGGTTCTGCAGATGAATTCACTTTTGTGAATAGAGGAAGCTTTTTTGATAAATAGACTGAAAGAAACAAATGGCTGCCTCAAACATATTGCATCTTGGAAGCAGAACTGCTGGCTCTGCTTTGAAGCTTCTCTGATGCAGAGAGAGTTTTTGGAGACACAGGAGAGAAGGCACTAAGGCTATAATGGGTCAGAGGTGAATGATTGTTACCATTCATAGCTAGTTGTTTTTCTGTATTAAAATTAGCCCAATTCTGTTCATTTGGTATTTTGTATGGTGGGTATGAGATATTCTCATTCATTGGAAGGTAAATGTAGGATTTATCTGGGAACGGCGCTGTGGCAGTTTCAGAGGCCTTCCCTGGAAATATGTCCTCATTTTTTGGAAATATGTTACTAGTGAGGGAATACTTTTTCATGGCATGGAGCATGCTCTTACAGACCAGATGGATGAGCTCCAATACATTAAGAAGCAAAGATATGAGGGACACCACAAGCATGAAAAGAATAAAAATAGTCTTTTCCATGGGACGAGATAAAAAACAGTCTACCTTGTGAGGACATGGTACTCTTTCACAGACATAAATAGGGGTCATCACAAAGCCATAAAGGTACCACTGGCCAAGAAGAAATCCAGCTTCAAATATGCTCTTTAAAATTACACTAGTCACATAGGTACACATCAGGGCTCCTTTGATCTTTATGGTCCCGTCCTCTTGAATGCCCATTTTCATGCGTTTTTTTTCTATCAAGGCAATAGCATGTTCCACCTGATCTTTATTGTCCAAAGCTCTCAATTCACTTTCCTTCTGCTTCAGCTTCTCCTCTTTCCTTGTTATATAGATTACATGGCCTAGGTAGAACAAGGTTGGTGTGCTGACAAACAGAAACTGAAGTACCCAGTATCGGATGTGAGATATGGGGAAGGCTTTGTCATAACAAACATTGGTGCATCCAGGCTGCTCTGTATTGCAAACAAAATCAGACTGCTCATCTCCCCAAACAGATTCTCCAGCTAGACCTAGAATCAAGATTCGGAAAACGAAGAGCACCATAAGCCATATCTTTCCAATAGATGTGGAATGTTCTTGTACTTGGTCCAACAGTTTTTCAAGAAACTCCCAGTCTCCCATACTGGTATGAACCCAGAGTCTCCTCTGTAAAACAAGTAATGGTAGAGCAATTACTATAGAATGCAGAATTGCTATTACTTGTGAAATAAATCATTTTACAAGAAAAGATATAAAATGTTTTCCAAATTATTCAGTGGGATATAATTTATCCCACTGAATATAATAATATATCACCATTAGCACATGTATTTAAATAATCCTAATTTACACTGTTGTTTATTTAGCCTTGCGTCAGATCATGTGTATATACTACTTAAACAGGGAGATTCAATAAAAGTTCATAACGTTTAAAATGGTGCTAATTTTGCCCCAACCAATCAGATATTATTTAACATTTGAATGCTAACAACTGATTGTTTGGGGCAAAATTGGCATCATTTAAAATGATACGAACTTTTATTGAATAACCTAAAAAATGTTTTACAGGTTTTATAAAAACACAATTTGTTCCTATTTGTTCACTGTGATATGGGGCAAACGGCAACATTTAAAAGCTTTTTGTAACTGTATACTTCCGTTGCCACCGCTACTTTTTATGTAAGTTTCAGCCAGTTTTCAGTGCCTTATGATATATTGACCCTAACTGTTCATCCCAACCATTTTCCTTGTAAGGGTTTGCAACAGAATGTTTATTGTAGTGATAACACAACAAATCAGTAGCTGGAGGACATTGGAGGACACAGTGATGTTTTAATAAACCATAATGTTCTTTTAACAAATGTTAACAGGATAGTATAAATATACAGTATGTTCCATTGCCTGTGTTGTAGGTAAATATCCTCACTTTAAATTATAAAGATCTGAACTTCTTGTATCTTTAGAACTCAACTATGTTCTGTTTTTTAATTAGAGGATGCTGAGTGAAGAAAGAAGAGGACGGGGGCTCCATTAAATGTTTTTTTGTTGGGACCCATGATTTTTAATGGTGCCTTAGCAATGAACACATTTCTTGGATAAGAAACGGAAGTGTTTACCTAGCCCCATCAGACACCACCCAGATGCACACACAGAAACCTGGATGAAAGCAGAATATGGCCCACAGAATAGCTCACAAACCCCAATGGAAATATTAAAGTAGAAGCCCTGTGACAAATACCAAAAACCTAAATCAGGTTTAAGATGTGTCAATTCAATCTTGTCTTTTTAATCTGTTTTGTGAGGACCATTCAGCCTAACTGAGGCAAATTTGAGGTACGAGTTTGGTACATCCAAAGTGGCGTTACTTAAATCAGGCAGTGACTGCATCATTTAATATCACCTTATAGCAGGATTTAGCAACTGCATCAGTATGTGCTGCCAGGTAGGTGGTATTTAGACATGATCGCTAAATACATCCAACCTAGAAGAAATATTATTAAGCAGCTAATAGTCAAACATTACTTTATTAGGCCCTCTATATATTCGAAAACAACAACTCTCAGCATTTCAAGGTTTTTTATTTATGGATTTGTAAGCATAAGCACAATATTTTATTGGCCCATGTCTAGTGGATATAGAACCACAGGTGCAGAGATTTCCAAAGTCTGCCCAATATCAATAAAATATTAATTCAGCCACAACCAGTCAGCAACATTAATCCCTGTGTTATCTTCTATTAAGGTAGTTACATTATAATTATTCCTTAGGCAAAAAAAAATCTAATGTTTTTAGAAAAGCATTATGTAGGAAACACAAGGGCAAGTGTAAATGAACTGATGGATACAGTAAACAGCAATGCTAAACATGATGTCAATACAATGGAATTGTACTCATTCTTGGTTCTTTAACACTTTATGAGAAGAAACATCCAGCTAATATTTTCATGAACCACACACAGAAGGCACTGAATTGTAAACCCAATTGCACAATATCTAGTACAATATTGTTTGCTAAAGAAGCACAGACGGCCCACCTGCCACATTTATGATAAAATGTCATTCCTGGTTAAAAGAACACATTTGACTGAGAAAAAGAAGTCTGTAGGACTGGATGATATATGGCAGCTCCTTTCCGCAACATTGAATATAAAAAAATAAGCAGTATAATATTAATGTTACATATGCAGTGGAATGTAACAAGAACCACAAGCACGCAACTCTGTGGATTCAATATCATTCATGCAGCTTGGGGCAAAGTCTGATCTGTTGTTACCTCCTGTGTGACTTTAACTGTTGCAGCGTTGTTGACTTTTGCAACGCCGCAAACCCCAAGTTAAAGCCATGCTAATCCTTTTTTAAAGGGATTTTTGCTTGGTGGCTTACCATAAAAATTCACCCAGGTAACTTGTGACAAATTATGTGTCTCATAATCTATACTGCCCACTACTGACTTCATAAGGAAGGAAGCCACAAAACGGCTGATATAGGAAAACTTTATTGTATATCACATAATATAATACACTAACACACAATAATATATTCAAATAAAGTGAATCCAGAAAGAAATATTAATACAAATAAGCAACATGGCACCTGTTTTATTTACAATAAACTTTATTATAAGTAATTTTACAGCCTTATAATAATAATATGTATTGCTCTTTTTCTCATATACACCCGTCACTTTTTTTTGCTAATTCTCACAATGTATTCGATTTGTGTAGAAATAAAAAGCATTGTGAGATGTAATCTCTACTCATATCCTTTTTTTCTAAATATTTTTATTTAAAAAAAAATTCATTATTAATACGTACCAGGTATAATAAGAGTGCAGTTTTTCTACCTATCTGCTCCCCGCATGCCTTGGCAGGAATGGTTAGTACAGTTTGCTGTGATGCCAGTCTCCGGTGACAGAGCCTTATACATTCTATATTTACCAGGAGCTGTGTGCTAAGAGAAGCAGTCAGATGTTGCTCTTTGCTTTTTCAAAAATATCCCACAGGGGAAAGAGGAAGCAATGAGGCTGACTAGGGGAGGTGCAGGATATTCGGGGAGTGCTAGACTGAAAATATTAACTTGTTTAATGCCAGGATTTCATACATTGTACCAGATTAAACAAACAATTATTTTGTGGCTAAGTGATTTATTTTTGCTCACAGCCCTCATTGAGCAGTAATGTACTGAAGTATTTTACAAAGTATAAGTCTAGGCTGTTAGGGCCATACTTATAAAGCCGCAGTATCGCTTTTTAGCAACGGTATTGTAAGTTTTAACGATCGGTATCGTAAATTTATGATTGGAGATTAAGTATCGGTTTAATGATTGTAAATTTACGATACCGCAATGGTATTCTATGGGGATCGTAAATCTACGATTTTGTTATCGTAGATTTACGATCCCCATAGAATACCACTGCGGTAGTTTACTACCGCACGGTATTCTACGATCGAACGTTCAGTAATTAACGAAGGTTTAGTCGTAAATGTACGATCGCGATCATACATTTACGCCCACAATTGGAAATTAACTAATCCGCGGTATCGCTAAAAAGCAATACTGCGGGTTTATAAATATGGCCCTTAGAACCAAACACACACACACAGAGCTGGGTTTACATTGATCGTGTGTCAATAATTGGACCAAATCCGCAAAACATTGGGGTACAGCCATATTTTCACAAAACAATGGTCATTTCAGAAGGGCTGCAGTACACATGCCAAACTTCTCCCGGAGGCCAGGTAGGAGGCAGAGTCCTATATGGACTCTGCTATCCTCCTGGTGGGCAGTTTTGGGGACTTTGGGGGGGGGGGGGGCTACAGGAAACATATGAGCTGGATGTGAGTGGTAAGGATTACATTACCACTACATGATGGGGCCAGTAGTTGGGGGGATTATAGTTTTGGGGGTGGACATGCCCGATAGCGTGTGCCACATCTCCATCAAATATCACAAAAGCACTGCGAGTTGGTTCCCGCGTGATGCTACTTTTTTTTATTGCCGTGCCCTCTTTACATGGTTGAGCCTACTTAAAGTTTATAATTATCTGCTGCCTGAGAATCATCCCCTATTGGATGTATTTCACTTTAAGATTATGATCAGCCTGTTTAACAGTATTCCTTTAGGTACAGTATAAGGGCATTATGTGGTGAGGGTGCGTATTCCTCTGATGAAGTGACGATGTGTGGCACAAAACGTGTGAGGGTTACTGGCTTTCTGCTCCCTTGATGCTTTTAATCATTGAATAAAAGTTCCATTTTATTACAGCTGTAGCTGAGTTGCCCAGTGGTTTTGTTTATTACTAAATCCAAGAAACAGGTAATTTCCATTAGCCTTGACAGACAGGAATTCCACTCTCTTTGTTGCTGTGTCTTTCTTTTTTCTTTGGAAAAGTCAAAGCAATAGATTCCATTTATTACAAACCCTTACTCCATGAAAACATCTCAGGTCAATCATAGCCAACACAACACATCAAAACACCTGATATAGGACAGTATTAGGTTTATTTATATCTGTTATGAGAGTAAATCAGATTTCTAAGGGAGAAGGGACAAATATACACTAACATAATGCACTAGTATTAATTTAATTAGTGTTTCCATTGTATATTTATTATCAAAGAATAAATCAGATTTTACCAAATCTAATAAGAGTGTTACTGTGGCTACTATGTCCACAAGTTTCAATAATAACATGCATTACCATTATTATAGATTTACTTCCTTTTGGTTATTGCGAGATAACATGAGGAAATGCCATTGCCTGGTAGGCAGAAAGGCAGTAAAAAATGGAGTGCGTATGTACGTTTTTTTTTTGCATTATTAGTCATTCAATTATCTCAGGATAAATAACTGAACCTAGGAACATTGGAGGCAGGTGCAGAAAGGTTGCCAACATTGTGAACATAAAATTACTAAACGCTTTTTTAAGTTTATTATATTTGTCCTATACATCCAAATAAAGAGAAAAGAACTCAGCTGGAACACTCGATAAACAACAGATCGTCCTTTTTAATTAAAAATTATCCTTTATTCAGTAACCATTAAAACTTGGCTAGCAGCCAGGGGACGAGTGTTCAAAAAGGTCTAACGCGTTTCAGGTATCAACCCTTACTCAGAGACACAAACTTGTTTCCAAAGGAACAGTCATTTTATACAAAAAACAACCAATAAAAAGGTAAGGAACCTTTCAATCTCATTTAACCCTTTGTGCAGTAGCTGCAAGGGAAAAGTAGATACAAGTATTCCTCTTTAGACCAAATATATTACAATGTTATATTACAGAGCTATGGGCCAGTATATTGCAATATTGTTACTTCCCATTCTCGTATCAAAATTACATATGTATATTCATTCCAATACTACCATGTATATATTGCTTAAACAATGTGATGGATAAGAGAAGCATTAATTACTTCATATCAAAAAAAGTTACTCCTGCTCAGGTAAGAACAATATGTTGATAGATGCCTTGTCCAAATATGAAGAAACACTAAATCAGTAGTGCAATATCCCATCTACAATTTAGCCCTTAGGGGGGTCTGGTATCTAATTAAGATGCACCAACAGGTCACCCCCTCTAATATTCCTCTTAACATGCTCAATCCCCTTGACTTGGCAATATGAGGGATCCCCCCCCAGTACAGTCCAACCGGGGTTCTTATGCCACTTTTTTGAATGCTGTTAAGATGTTCCCTAATTCACCTTCTAGCTACCAATTTCATACCTCCGCGTAAAATTTCCTCTGTGTCTCTATCTCTTCGGAGGATGTGAAGGTTGCAAAGTAGGATGCATTCAATTTCATCAAACTCCACACTGTATTGAGAGACAAAAAAGAGGGAATTGTTCACTTTCTTTTTGTTCTGATTTTTTAGCCTCTTTCACACCATATAGTAGTTCCCATCAATCTTTTTACTTTACTGTATTTCATATTACCTTAGCCAGAAATATATATATATATATATATATATATATATATATATATATATATATAAAGGTTGTAAAAATATCTTACTGCTAACCTGTCCATTACACAATATAAATCCATATTACTTTTATATTACCTGAATAGTCAAAGTACATTATAATAGGGGTACTTTTCTTCAATGTTCTACTTCTTATTGGCTTATAATTATTGACACATTTTAGGAAGTTTTTTTGCTTCTGTCTGTGACCTTCCAATGCAGAAACATTACCTCTTGTGCCACTAAAACCTTAAATCAAAATATTGTATTAGATACCTTTAGGGGCGTCTTTGAAAAGCAGAGGTATTTTAAAATACCACTCATAATTCAAGTAACCTTTCAGTTTTGCAGGTGTATTTTTAAAGGCAAATTTTACCATGATTTATTTCAAACGCTTAAAAAAATTAAAAACAACTGTATATGAATCTAAAGAAACCATCTATCACTGTATCTTTTGTACCCTATTAATTTAGATATCCAGTATGAAGCATCTTACGTCTGTCAATCAAGTGCATTGTTACATTAAATTCTTCTGCTGTGTGCAGTTTTGCTGTAGCTGGAATGGTCACAGATGGTATGTGTAACTGCTTGATGAGAAATTCCCCTTTTCAGTGATAACTGAGCATGCTTGACCTGTTAAAATTTGGAAGAAGGGATACCTAGCCTGACCAAAACAAGTACCGTATTTCAGGCAGTAACACACACACACACAAACACACACACACACAAACACACACACACTCACCAGAGTAAGTGCTACTTACAAGTATTTAGTTATAAATTAAGATGAGTTAAAATTATATTTCAGTACAGATGTCAATTAATATTTGGTATATCTATTTAAGTATCACTAAGAATTTCTTCTTGAAGAGGGTTGAAGAGAACTGAGGGTAAAAATCCTAAAGGCAGGGGCAAGCCCATTATTTCCTGGGGAGGGATTCCTAAAATAAGTAGTGCATCACTCAACGGGCTACCAACATTTCAGTCAAATGTTAAACCACCACACTCATGTTAAAAAATATTGTACATATATTTTCCTTGCCATTCTTCTGCAGATGCATATTTTTTTTAGCTTTATCTCTGACATACATTAAGAGTCACCTTCCTGCCTTCTATTTCAGAGACTGTTTTCTCTCCTGAGGACCATAGGACATGCTAGACAAATTGGTAATGTGCCCCTAGACTTTTTTTCCTGCATAAATACTGTTTCCCTCTATTTTACAAAATAAGTATATTGGAATTCCACAAGCAGTTCCATGACCATATAACATGTATAAGCAGGGTAATGTAATATCCCATGATGTGTGGTAAAATGGAGTTAATCCTACACTTCCCTATGTAATAAAGGGTAAGCGTGGGTTTAAACACATTTTCCCCTTACCCAGAGTATTGCCAACTCTTCAGTGCCAGCATAGTATTACAATTAACCTTTCAGTGCTAGGAGACTTTCCCAGAGTATTGCCATTAACCCTTCAGTACCAGCAGACCAATAATTTCAGTGCCAGCACAATCCCAGAGTATTGCCATTAACCCTTGAGTGCCCAGAGTATTACCATTAACCCATCAGTGCCAGCAGACGTTCTTACTAATAATTTCAGTCTGCAGCAGCATTTACCTGGCATTTTAGAACTGTTGTCCTCAGTTATTTTAGCTGTGCTCATCCTCCCCCCTCCTTCCTTCACCTTCAGTTCATTTGCAACATTGTTTCCAAGTAGAGTGAGCTGAGTTCAGGCTCCTCTACTCACAACAATGTTACAAATTACAGCAGCAGAACAAGGAGATCAGTTCTAACACAGCAAGTAAAAGCTGACAGGAAGATATTAGGGAGAACACTGGGCACCCTGGTTTAACATAGGCGCCCAAGCTCTTTGCCTAGGTGGCTTATGCCTAAAAACGGCCCTGGATTTCCTTGTGTAAAGGAACGTGCCTCTGGATTTGAAAAAAATACAATATTCCAATATTCAGAAAAGGTGTACAGCCTGACAATTACAGACCAGTGAGTTTAACTCAGGAGGACCTCAGCACTGCATGGCAGGAGTGCTAAGTAAGGTATTGTCAGCAAGGTGTATGTTTGCAGATGACACAAAACTTTGTTGACTATGAAAGCTACAGATGATTTACATTGTTGCAGGCAGATCTAGATACTGTCACATTGGGCTGCTAAGTGGCAGATGAGATGTAGATAAATGTAATGTGATGCATTTGAGGCTTAAAAATTCTTGTGCTGTTTTAAAGCTGGATAAACACTATCCAATAATTGGGCCCAACCAACCGATATTACAGTGTGTCGGTCGGGCCGAAATATTGGATGTTTTTTTTTCTATGCAACCGACCACCGACCGTTCGTTTGTCCGAATCAGACGAACGCATGATAGTACGCGTCAGAAAATCACTGGGTATTTTGTGTTCCTCTATGGACTGCACGCTTGGTCATGGATAACTGTCGGACACCGCTGTTTTTTCTGCGCCCGACGATACTTCGTCCTGTCCAACCGGTTGGAAGAGCTGAACGATTGGTCGAGATGAAAGATTGGGACATGTGTACCCACCTTAAATGAGTCTGCGCTAAGTGAATCTCTGTTGGAAAAGGATCTTGGAGTTCTGGTGGATAAGAAACTTAATGTAGCAAGCAGTTCCAGGCAGCAACAGATAGAGCCAGCATAGTATTGTCTTTTATAAAAAGAGGCAAGGATTCTAGGGAGAAAAATATTATTCCCCCTCTTTTACTGGTAAGGCCTCATTTGGAATATGTGATGCAGTTTTGGAATCCTATGTAGATTGGATAAGTTACAATTATGTACTCTAGAGAAAAGGCGCTTGCATTGGGATATGATTACTGTGTATAAATACATTAACGGGCCATACAATAAACTATCTGGGGTATTGTTCACCAATAGAACATGTCAGAGGACATGCGGACATCCCTTAAGATTGGAAAAAAAGAAGTTAAGTCTTCAAGTTCGGAAAGGTTCATTGGATAGTTTAAAAAAAAGCTGGATGAGTTTCTAAAAACAAAGAATGTTGCATGTTACTGATATTTCTTTTTTTGCTGAAAAGTTTGGACTAAATCAGTTTATCTCAACCTTTTTATCTGTCCGGAACCCTTAAAACATTTTTTGTGTCTCGGGACCCCTACATAAAATAATGATTATATATTATAAATTTTCCCCCTTGGTCATCAAATCATCAAACTACATCATTTATACAAATGTAAATGATATATCTATAAATATATCTCTATTAAAAAAATTTAACATGTTGTAGGGAACACCCAAAAACCCTGCAATGTCTTAGCCAATCACAGGAGCATTTGCCGATAGAGCCCTTCTGCTTGCTTCCATGCACAGAAAAGGCACGGAAGACACGCAGAATGCAGCAAGGGAATGAAGGCTGGTAAGTACATTTGGGGACAGCTTTCACTGGTATAAACCTTGCAAGGTCGAGGTTTTCGGGGGTTCCCTACAACAGACTAAAATTTTGTTTGGGGTGGACATACCGTTTAATATTTTAGGAAATCCCTTTATAGAACATTATTACTTATTATTTTATTTATCTCTCAGACATCAATACACATAATTCATACAAATATAGCACATGATAAATATATAGAAAGAAATATATCTGCATTTATTGCAATGGGGGATCCATACAGTTTCTGTCAATCTCAGGACCCCTTGCAACCTCTTAGGGACCCCTAGGGATCCCGTCTCCTGTTTAAGAAATGCCAGACTTCATGGATTTATGTTTTTATTAAACCTCAAATACTACACTATACTTTACTACTGTACTATATTTATGTAAGCAAATCCTCTACTCCGTGATACTGCATGATCAGTAGTAAAACAGACTTTGCAGGGACAGGAGACACAGGAGGGAAGTAAACAAATGCTCTTCTAGTGAGTGTAGGTGTTTCTGTAGCCATGGGCAAAAAACTTTTACATTCCCATTTATTATGCTGTGATAGAGTGGGGTCAGCCATGTCCAACTACACAAAGACAGTTGGGTCTGTATGCACAAGCGGGCTGACTTCATTACAGTGATAATGGGTGGAATTGCAACTAAACTACAGAGCAGAGGACTCCACTTCACGGTAAACAAGTTACAATTGCAGATCTTTCTGAATAAAGAAACTCCCCTTTGTGAGTGGACATTCCCTTTAATTTTTCAAAAATATTGCAACAATATTGGGATTGCAGCTTTATAAATATGTCCTATTATAGTCCAGCTGATGATAACACTGGTATTAGAACAGTATGCATAAAGTTACCATTCATCCTTCTATGTGACCTATGTGATTAATTTGACACCTATGCCCATACAAATAACATATAAATATTTATAAAGGAGTATTATTTTCGCTATTTCTTTTCTACCAGACTTTGCCACGTTATATAGGTACTGTAACTCTCTATGGTGACTTTTCAAAGTAGTGTAAAATACTACTACAGATATACCATGACATGACATGAATGAATTAGAACCATCATAAACGTACCATGCATATATTTACCTCTGATTTGCCCTGATTCAAAAACAAAAAATATTTACCAGCAGTATACTTTACAAAAGAATTAAATGCAGACACAATACTGTACTGTGTCAAAAATAAAACATGTTGTAATGCATATTATTATATTCAGTGTGAAGCCTTGCTGCCATCTGCTGACCAGTGATGTTATGTAGACATCAAACAAGCCTGGCAATTTAAGTTTGACTCTGGTGGTTATTATTATTATTATTATGGATTTATATAGCGCCAACATCTTCCGTGGCGCTTTACAATTACATAGCCATACATTACATACAGGGTAATACTTGTTATACAAAGTCATACATATTACATACACAGGTAATACAAAATATGAGTAAACAGAGTGATGAGCAATACCATGATACAATAGGAGTGAGGACCCTGCCCAAAGAGCTTACAGTCTAGAGGATATGGGATGAGACATAAGGTTGCAGGAGTCGGTAGGCTGTAAATAGATTGGCAGTGGAGTGTGAAAGGCAGGTTGGATCATATTGGGTAGTAAGATGGGTAATGTTTAGGCCAGGTTATATGCTTGCCTGAAGAGGTGGGTTTTAAAGTTACGTTTGAAGGTATTAAGGGATGGTGAATGATGGACAGACGGAGGAAGGGAGTTCCAAAGCAGAGGGGCAGCACAAGCAAAGTCCTGAATACGGGCATGGGAAGAGGTGACAAGGGTGGATGAGAGGAGGAGATTGTTTGTGGAGCAGAGGTTGCGTCTGGGATGATATCGGTGGATCAGCTCTGAGATATATGAAGGGGCTGTGTTGGATAGTGCTTTATAGGATAGGGTAAGCAGCTTGAATCGGATCCTTTGCGTGATGGGCAGCCAGTGGAGGGACTGACAGAGAGGAGAGGCATTACAGGAGTGAGAAGAGAAATGATTGAGCCAGGCAGCAGATTTGAGGATGGATTGAAGCAGAGCCAGGCGGTTGTTTGGTACTGTATTGTAGCAGTCAAGCTGGTATATGACTAGGGCATGGTCTAGGATTTTTGTAGCTTCATTCGAGAGGAAGGGTTGGATGCGGGAGATGTTTTTGAGTTGGAGCCGACAGGAGTTGGCAAGCGAATTGACATGGGGTTTGAAAGAAAGATCGGGCAGCGGACACGAGGACATGGAGATATAGGTGTGTTGTTTATATTAATAGTAAGACTTGGGAGTGGAACAGATTGTGAGGGTGGGAAAAGGACAAGTTCAGTCTTGTCCATGTTGAGTTTGAGGAAGCGGGAGGACATAAAGGCAGAGATGGCATTAAGGCAGTCGGGGACCTGGTATGTCAGTGTAGGGAGATCCGGGGCAGAGATGTATATTTGGGTATCATCCGCATACAGGTGATACTGGAATCCAAATGAACTAATGAGTTGTCCAAGGCCATAGGTGTAGATGCAGAAAAGAAAAGAGCAGAGTACTGAGCCTTGCGGGACCCCCACAGGGAGGGGGCGAGGGGTGGAGTTAATTTCAGAGTGGAAAACACTAAAGCTCCTACCAGAGAGATAGGAGGATAGCCAAGAAAGTGCAGTGTCCTGGATACCCAAGGAGGCCAGGACCTGAAGAAGTAGAGGGTGGTCGACAGTATCAAAAGCAGAGAACAGATCAAGAAGAATGAGCAAAGAGTAGTGACCTTTAGATTTATCACTAAGTAGATCGTTGGTCACTTTAGTGAGGACAGTTTCCAAGGAGTGGTTAGGGCAGAAGCCTGACTGCAGGTGGTCAAAGAGAGAGTTAGCAGACAGGTGACTGACCAGATCTGCATAGACATGTCTTTCCAGTAGTTTGGAAGCAAATGGGAGAAGGGAGCAGGCCGGTAGCTGGAAAGAGCGGCTGGGTTGAGTCTTTTTTTGAAGTATAGGGGAGACCACGGCATTTTTAAATGAGGAGGGGAAAATACCAGTGGATAGGGACAGGTTCAAGGACAATAATACCCAAAAAAACAACATCTCCCCCATTACATGTCCACACTTCCAGCAGCTGAAATCACTTACTCCCTTAGATATCACACAGCAAAGAGGAGTCCTAACAGCCCGCCTCCTAGAAGGCCCAGGGCCATCGTTAACATATCACTTGTCATTGGCTGGTGGGAATGTCTGTTACAACCTCTCTCCTCCTCCTCTGCCAGTCAATCAAACTTTAGCTGTCCTGTTGCTAGAATACAGCCTACATAATCAAGCTAATCAAGGGTGGGTACAGCAGTGTTTTCTCGCATGCTAGCTCTGAGTGAGAGTTAGAGGCAAACAGAATCGTTACGCCCCCTTCACAGCATTGCTAACTGAAGGCAGAGAGAGGCTCGAAATCAGGGAAAAACCATTTCGGATATTTTCGATTTTTTCTGTGAAATATGAGGCTATTTCATCAGCCGATAAACGGCATAGGCGGAGGAGGAGGCAAACAGAGCAGGGAGTTGAATACTTTAAAGAGCTATTTTGGGTTATGGGACCGTGTGGATATGAGTGAAGAGAAGTAGTTTTGTTTGGCTAAAGCACTTCTGGTCCGGTAGAGGGCACATTTAAATTTAAGAAAGTCTCTATTTTTGTTACTCTTGCTCCATCGTCGTTCGGCTATACGGGATTGCCTTTTCAACTTTTTTATCTGATCCGTAAGCCATGGTTGTTGGTTCTTGCGACTAAGGCGACGGGTGGATAAGGGATCAACAGAGTCGAGGGCATTGGAAACAGTTGTATGGTAGTGGACGGCTGCAAGGTCAGGGTCAGAGAAGGAGGGCATGGAGATAAGTTGTTGGAGGGGGACAGAGAGTGAATGGGGGTCGAGATTTCACAGGTGTCTGTATCTGTATGTTTGTTTGTTAGGGCTTATGGTCGGGACAGATGGCACAAGTTTAAATTTGAGTAGATTATGATCGGATAGAGGAAAGGGAGAGTTGGAGAAGTTAGATACAGAGCAGAGGCGGGTGAAGACCAGATCCAGTGTGTGTCCATTACAATGGGTCTGAGCAGAGGACCATTGAGTAAGGCCAAGGGAGGAGGTAAGAGAGAGAAGTTTAGTGGCTACAGAGGTGTTGTTATCGATGGGGATATTGAAATCCCCTAAGATAATTGAGGGATGTCAGAGGATAGAAAGTGGGACAACCAAGCAGAGAAGTGGTCAAAGAAAGTAGTGGTTGGGCAGGGTGGTCGATAAATAACTGCAATCTGTAGGGGCGTGGGAGAGTAAAAACGGATTGTGCACAACTCAAAAGATGGACGGGAGAGGGCTGGTAAGGGCGTGATGGGTATGAAAGTACAGCGCTCAGAGAGAAGAATACCAACTCCCCAACCACATTTATTATCGGGCCTAGTGGTGTGGCTGAAGTGTATGAAAGCGCGGCAGGTGAAACAGAGTCAGAGGGTGACAGCCATGTTTCGGTAAGACCAAGAAATGTAAAGTGGTTAGAGATAAATAGGTTGTGTACGTGTGCAAGTTTATTACAAACAGACTGTGCATTCCATGGTTAGAATAAATTGTTTTGATTAAACTGTAAATCACCTACTAGATGTATACAATGCATTTAATAATAGGCCCTGGTATAGCTGGCTATATCATTTTTTATTTTTAATTAACCCCACTTTTGCCTGTTTTTCTATTGTAGTGTTTTTCAAACTGCATGAAGTCTCATATATTAAAGGGTATGTCTACCCTTTAATAAAACTTTTGGTATATTAGAGTGTTTGCTTCCCCAGCCCCAACCGCTATAATGTTCATGCCAGAAAGTGCCCCGATAGTTAGTTACCTTGCCTCTCTCCTTCACCAGACTGTCCCGGCTCTCTGCTTAGGTTGTAAGCAGTTAGTCCAAGGCCACACTAATGACAAGCATTGCGATTGCGCACACGTGTGCACAATCATGCATGCTTCGTGGTGCCCAGATCACAGAGCAAGCGGGCACACATTGGTGCACACTTGCATTGCCATCCCTGTCATTTTCGGGGTCTGGAGTGCATGTGAATCGCACCAAAAATGGTGATCGCATGCCCTCCGTTTAATGGATCGCAGTGCAAACAGTCCCAGCACACCAAGTGTGGCCACTCCAATTGGGACACACTAGTGTGCGCTTTTTAACATGCAATTGGATCACGTGTTTAATGGTCTAGTGTGGGCTAACCCTTATGTAATACAATACATAGATACACGAAAAGATCAGCTTGGAGGATTCTGTGAGTGAAAGGTGCTGCTAAAATACCTTTACCAATATTCAGTAAAAATATCATGTTAAAGGGCAACTATGGTCTCAAAACAAGTTAGGGTTAAATGAAAGCCTGCAATATTTCCTTTAAAATGAGCCAACACTCACCTCTCTGGCTGGAGCCTGTGAGAAATTTCATTGGGTTGAATGTTCAAACTTCCTGCTTCCAGTAGGTTGAGTGACTATCACCTGACTTTTTGCTTCTGTAATGCTCCATTCCTCTCCCTTCTCCTATTCAGATCTCTATATCCCTCTGTTAAAACCCAATCTCTAACCACCTATTTTAGAACCCTTGATTTACTGATATAACTTTTTTTTTATATACTCTACCTATGTTATTTGCATAACCTTTAAATTAGCACCCAATTTATTACTGATTTGCTTTCCTGTATGTATTGTATTCCTGTGAATTCTAGTGGAACCTTAACTGAACAGAAACCTTTTGGGTAAAACTCTTAACATTTAACCAGACACAGTAATTTTAAATGAGTGAAATCACTTAATTGGGATCCCACTCCTTTAACATGGTCACAAAATACCCTATTCCATTATTTTGCTACTACATTGCCACTACATTTTAAGACCCCATCCTTAAATACAGTCAGGGAGATTCAATAAAAGTTCTTATCAAAATTGTACCATATCAGCCATTGGATATAAATAATATGGAGGTGTAGAGGGTGGAAGGGATTAAATTTCTGGGCAAGCATCTTAGTTCTGACCTATCTTGGGGAGGAAATATTAAGGAGTGTGTTAAGAAGGGCCAACAGAGACTTTTCTTTCTCAGATTACTTAAAAAGGAGCATTTGCCCTGAGCTTTGTTAATTAATTTCTATAAATGTACCATTGAAAATATTATTTATTACATACAATATTCTTGTTTGGTATGGGAACCGCATTAAAGTAGAGATTCAGTGCCTCTAGCGGATTGTAAGGTACCCACAGTACATTGTGGGTGCGAAGCTCCCTTCAGTTGAGACTATCAGGGAGATTCAATAAAAGTTCTTATCGTTTAAAATGGTGCTAATTTTGCCCCAACCAATCATATATTATTTAACATTTGAAAGCTAACATCTGATTGGTTGGGGCAAAATTAGTACCATTTTTAACGATAAGAACTTTTATTGAATAACCCAGATTGTGTTCAATATTTTAAGATGTGGTCACATGGCATGAAAAATAACGTGGTCAGAAAATACAGATAGAGATTGGTAAACCACGTTAAAGGGTCACTATACTCACTGAAACAACTTTACATTTTCTGAAACTACAATTTGAGACAAACAAAATAATGGTACTCATGTATCTATCTGTACTTGCTTTGTCATTAAATTATTAATGTTTAGTAAATACTAATTTCCCCCACCCTCCCTTACTCACTGCCTTCTTTTAGTGTCTGCGACACTTATGTGTTCTGCACAGCCTCACCATGGACACTGCTCTGCTTACACATCTCCCCCTCCCTCCCCCCTGCTGTCTTTTCTCTGCTGATTCTCTTAAATCTTGCAGAAAGTGAAGCATGGGTTACATATTATAATTTCTGCTTCTGGAGTGACAGGTCTTTCCCTGTAAATGCTGTGATTGATGATAAAATGGTTGTAGCCATATTAGTCCAGTAGCATATACTAAGAGATGAGTACTGTAGGATAAGGTGATACCTTTTTATTATGGACTAACAGTTCATTTTTACTGATTATAGTTTACCCTATATGCTTATCCTTGTTTTACATTCCTAGCTTAATAGGATTTCCAAAAAAAGGTTGTAACTATCAACTTTAAAAATGTGATGTACCCTGTGTTTCTTAGTACTGCTTGACCTGAGGAAGAGAGAAGTGTATCTCTCGAAAGCTTGTCTGTAAAAATGAACTGTTAGTCCATAATAAAAAGGTATCACCTTATCCTACAGTACTCATCTCTTAGTAAATGCTGTGATTAAAATTATGATTTCTCAGAATCTACTAAAGATTAAAGATATCCATTAAGGAAATAGGATCAATGTTTGTTTTTTCTGATAGTATTTCTTTATAAATACTGCCCCAACTTCTCATCTGCTCATTGGAATAGCTAATATGTCTTTAAATGCCATATTGCTTGTCTTACAATTGCTTACAATTGCTTGTGTTCAAGCTACAGAGAGGGATTTATAAAATTGAAATCCCTCTTTCTTTGCCATAACAATATTATCTAATTATAAAAATCACAGCACAAACAGACACACATTCATTCCAAAACGGGGAGCCAAATTCAAAGCTTATACTTAGGGGCATATTTATAAAGGTTTGTTAAACTTTTCGCCTTTTTCACCTAATATGGACTTTTTGCTATTTATAAAGCAGTGATAACCAGTGGCGAAAGGACATTACCGCTACATTTCGCTTTTCGCCATACATCGCTGTGGTAACCACTCAAGCTTATTTATAAAATGGCGAAAAGTATATTTTTGCATTAAGTTCAGCCATTCCAATTCGCCAAGTCTGAGGTGGTGAAAACGCATAACTGGCCATTTATTTAGCCTGCCAATGGGTCCATGGAAGGTGTCAATACATTGAAGTGTTTCTACATACTAATAAGTACTCGGGGTGTTAGACTATTTTCCAGCATTTACTGTAATACGATCTGAGATTTCACTTTTTTAAGGTTAAGTTTTTTTTTTACGGTTTCAATTTTCTTTATTTACCAATAAAGTCAAATGGGGGTCTGAAGGACATATTTATTAGAGGGCATTATTTTTGCTATTTTCCCCACCAGCCTTTACCATAATTTTTTAAACTTTCAACTTTTCCTTTCATCAAAGTTATTAAAAAGGCGAATTTTCATCAAAAGCGAAAATTATCTAGCAAAAAGTAGCACTAATAATGCTGAAAAAGCTCAGCACAAATGATGGTAAATCGGTAATACTCCCTGGTGGATTTTCAAAGTAGTATTACATTGGTTAATACACACTGAACACCTATCTTTGTTATTTAAAAATGGCCACATTTGGTGTTTTTTTCAGCCAAAGATATAAATAAGTATAAAACTCAAATAATTTTGTTAATAGGACATGGTAAAAAGTGTAAAACTCAAAGGGCGAATTTTTTTTTTTTTTAATAAGACACATTTTTTAGCATTGCTTATTTTCAGCAAACTGCAGCTAATTACCAAACCAGTTACATTAATATGGGGACACACCATAGTGCTGTGTAAGAAATAGTCAAGTTAATGGAACATTTCAGTTAGTAATGATGTTTGGTGAAAACAAATGCAACAAAACGGAGAAAAGGCGAAAATTCACCTATTTATAAATAGCTTTAAATAAAAAAATGACAAAAATAGCTCTGAAATGACACTAGAGAGCAATCTCTCTTTTCGCAGAGGTACCACACTAAACGCAATGAATAAGGTGAAAACTATCGCCACAGCGATACTTTTCTGCAAAGGCGAAAGCGAAAATGAGCGGGTTTATAAATAAAGCGAAAATAGTGCTATTTGTCAGGTGGTATGGTGGGCTGACTACTACTGACTGGTGAACTGGAGGGCTGACAATACTGATTGGTGGACGTGCTAAAATGTGGTATTGCAGGAAGGAGTTTTTTTTTTTTTTTTTAACTGCCGCCTTTTAAGTATTCCGCAGGGGTGCGCCCTGAGCAAATGTTTGCTTCATAGTAGGGGCACCCTACTATCTAGTTTATAATTGCCTTCCTCTGGATAAAAGTAGGCATCATAGGTATGTGAAATTCTGGAAGAATCCACAAGGTGTGGTATTGTCAAGTTCATTGTAGTGTGGAGAATCATAGGCCACCCTTTAAACCAAACATATAGATAATCAAAAATTGCAGTTAATGAATTAAAAGGAATGCAGTAAATGTACTTATTAACAGGGAATGCAGTTTTCCCAACCACGCCTGGATTCCAGGGATCTATGGTTTGTAGCACTAGGAGACTACAAAATCTCAAACACAAGGTAAATTAGTTAATTAATAGTAAGGGGGGGGGGTTAATGCTTTGTTGGGTGAATGATTGTCTTGAGGAAAGAGTGAAGAGCACAATATGATTTTGCCCTGGGGCCTGTAGGTCTAGAGCTAGAAGTTGGTTATCCCATGCAAATGGACAACTAACCAAAAGTAATGAAGGTTTTTTTTTAAAACTTACAAAAAAGACTTAATTGATTTTACACTTTAACGGTAAGGTTTATTTAAGTTATACATGATCATTAAGGCTAGATTCAGATGAACATCCAAGTTTCCTTTCCTGATATATTCCGTGCGAGGACATGCTGCATGGAACATTTTTTTTGAAGTTCAACATCTGTATTTTAAAGAAAACTGACATCAAAACGCTTGTCTTGCTTTGCCAAGTGAAAAATATCATAAGGGTTTACGCATACAATGCCAACAGTTTGCTATGCAAAAAAAAACAACATAAGATCATATGTAGAATATATAATGTGCTCATTTTTTATTTGTTTTACAATATTGCTTAATGAGTGCAGAGAAGACATGCCTCAGCTAGCAGTGTAAATGCAAACCTTTGTATTGTTTCATAAGAAAACGCTGTTTAATCAGACAGGCGTATTCATCCTGGTTAAGGGAGATCTAATAAAAATGCATTTCTTGTTTTGACTAATCCTAATCCTTTATATTGTTCCACCCATCTACAGTCCAGGTATGCAATAGGCATAGACTATATAAATGTACTTTATAGGTAAATACTATAAAATGATAGTGGTATCTGAATTCCAATAGCTTATAAAAAGTAAGTAACAAAGGATTTATAATAGGCACGTCTTGGCAAGATTTGGCTTAAACTTCATTACCAGTTCACTGAAAGGGTAAAAACCAGAAAAGATTTGAATACACATAACTTTCTAATAAATATTAACATTTAGAAGTTTCACACAATTGTCTGAATCCGTTTTCAATTTTATTAATTTTAATTATTCAGTATTTGAAACCAAGCGATGAAATAATTTATTCTTTTGACATTACACATAATGCTTTTTTAAAGTGGTATGGTGATGGACAGGATCCAAATTTGGAACCATCCCCTGTGCTCCAGAAACAACCACAGAGATGCCACTTTGGGACCAAGAGTCACACTGCTGCTTGGATTTTAAAAGACCATTTACTTGCTGCTCCGTTTGGATGCTGGGCCAGTTTTGTCCACCAGAGGTTTTGTTATAAACTGGCAAGTCTGTCTCTTGGTTGCTAGAAGTGGTATTGGAATAATCTTGCAGGGGCGGTCTGCTTTCTGACCCTTGCATAAGAACTCCAGTAGTACAATAAGCTGCACCTTCTTTTATTGTATGACGAAAGCATTTACAGCTAAGGTGAGCAAGCTCCAACATATTCAGTAATAGAGAAACAAGAGACACTACCAACATGAAGATAATAAATATTGTTTTCTCCATAGGGCGCGAGACAAAACAGTCCACTTTGTGTTTACATGGAATCCGCTCACACACGTAGATTGGAGACATCACAAAGCCATAGAGATACCACTGACCAAGAAGAAACCCAGCTTCAAAGATACTTTTAAACAGTACACTTGTGGCATATGTGCACATTAAGGACCCTTGAATCTTCATATTCTTTGTTGGTAGAATGTGTCTAGAGTTAACTCTAGTGGCTTCAGTTGCCACCAGAACTTTTGTCTGGTTTTCCTTCTCTCTTTCCTTTTCCTGTTTTTTGGATATGTAAACCATATGACCCAGGTACATTAAGGTAGGTGTGCTGACAAAGAGGAACTGTAGTACCCAGTAACGAACATGCGAGATAGGAAAGGCTTTATCATAACAGACGTTTGTGCAGCCGGGTTGCTCAGTATTGCAGATGAAGTCTGACTGCTCATCAGTCCAAACGGACTCACCAGCAAGGCTCAGAATTAATATTCTGAAGATAAATAGGACTGTCAGCCACACCTTGCCAATAAGTGTTGAATGTTCTTGGACATCATCTAATAAAATCTTTAACATCTCCCATCCTGCCATGTTTCACAGTCACTGCCAACAGAAAAAAGGAAAATTGATACAATATACATCTAAATGGTTGAAGTTTACAGGAGTTTTGGTTAATAAATTAAATATATGCACAATAGGAAGATATCACATTTTTGCAGAAGCTTTTACATAAGGATCTTAAAATTATAACTTTTTCTTCCGAATTGTGGTTAAAAAAATAAATCACCTAATACTGAATAAAATAACACTTGCTGTAGATGGCATTGAAATTTATGGCAGATGGAATTCAATGTTGAAAGGTGATGCTTTTGGGATTTATAGGGAAAGTTTTCCAAAATAATGTTTTGGTAAATAAAATAATAGAACACACAATTCCCTATATAGGCATTACTTGCTACTGAAATGCTTTTTCCTTTCAGAACAAGCCACTTAAATTCCGCTCATTCTGTACTGACCCAATCATAAGCTTGCGGTGGGAAAAATTATGATGGGAAAAATTTGATTTTGATTTGATTCTTTTATTGTCACAGTGAAATTGAATTACAAAAATACAGGTTGAAAGACACTTGGAGCAACAACAGTAGATGTTAAAACAGAATAGATATGGAATGAAACAATGTTAAAATTCAGATATACACAGTAAATAACAGTGTAACAGACTAAAATTTTAAAAAAGCAATAGATGATGGATAAAAACTATTTCTGAATTTGCAAGTTTTACTCAAAAAATTTCAAAACTGTCTCCCAGAGGGTAATAAAACAAAGAGTTCATGATTTGGATGGTAAGAGTCTGTAATAATCTTATTTAATCTTGTACGTCTGCATTTAAGAAATATACAGGGTTATTCAATAAAAGTTCTTATCGTTAAAAACTGTGCTAATTTTGCCCCAACCAATCAGATGTTAGCTTTCAAATGTTAAATAAGATCTGATTGGTTGGGGCAAAATTAGCACCAGTTTAAACGATAAGAACTTTTATTGAATCTCCCTGATAGTCTCAACTGAAGGGAGCTTCGCACCCACAATGTTCTGTGGGTACCTTACAATCCGCTAGAGGCACTGAAGCTCTACTTTAATGCAGTTCCCATACCAAACAAGAATATTGTATGTAATAAATAATATTTTCAATGGTACATTTATAGAAATTAATTAATAAAGCTCAGGGCAAATGCTCCTTTTTAAGTAATCTGAGAAAGAAAAGTCTCTGTTAGCCCTTCTTAACACACTCCTTAATATTTCCTCCCCAAGATAGGTCAGAACTAAGATGCTTGCCCAGAAATGTAATCCCTTCCACCCTCTACACCTCCATATTATTTATATCCAATGGCTGATATGGTACAATTTTGAGCAACTTAGGAAAGTCAAAGATCATTTCTTTGTTTTTAATGACATTTATATGCTCGTTAATTATCTTACACCAGTTTGTTAAAGATATGATCTCTGCTCTGTACTCTTTGTTTTCAATTAACCCCAGTACGGTGGTGTCATCCGCAAACTTCACCATATGATTTCTACTTGACTTAATGATACAGTCGGAGGTAAATATAGAAAATAAAAATGGGCTCAGTTCGCACCTCTGAGGGACACCAATATTCATAGTACTTTCAGTTGAATCAACACCCAACCCCTCCAATTTATTGCATAATACTGGAATGGGGACAGTATTGAAGGCAGAACTAAAATCTAGGAAAAGTGCTCTCACGTAGGTATTATATGTAATGTCCCGAAATGCTTCAGTGGCTCTACAGAATTATCACAGCTCTGCATCATTCTGTACTAGAAGTGCCCTACTTTAAAGGTGAATGAAAGGAGGTACATTTACTGTATAGATTTTAGCATATGCAACAAATTGAATTTTTCTGACTAAAGATGGCCAAACTTTCGAAAGTTCGGTCCGTTATCGAACATTTGAAGTATATGGAAATTTCAAAAGTTCGAAAACGGACCCATTAAAGTCAAATAGTTCGAAAAGTTCTAATGAAATACAAATAAAATATCAATTGTAACTTAATGTAAATGGCTGTGGGACCTGGGAAATGGGTCTGGGGAACATGTTTGAATATCCAGGACATTCGGAAAATCAATTTTACTCTCACTCGCGCTATTTTCCAGCTCGTTCGCGCCTAGGTACTATGTACATTTTACTTGCGGATTCGATGCTCGCGTATAGGCTTTAATGGACACTTTACTCGTAGATTCGATGTTCGCGCCTAGATACCATGGACATTTTACTCGCGGATTCGATGCTCGTGTATAGGTTTTAATGGACACTTTACTCGCTGATTCGATGCTCACGTTTGCGCCTAGATACCATGGACATTTTACTTGCGGATATGATGCTCGCATATAGGTTTTAATGGACCCTTTACTCGCGGATTCGTTGCTTGCGTATAGGTATAATAGGCATTTTACTCGCACATTCCAACGGTCGAACATTTGATATTTATCGAAAGTCCGAAAATATTGAAAATCCAGTTCCGGGATAGTTTGAGAAGTCCGAATTCGTTCGAGTTCGAATAGTTCAGCTCGGGTTCGAGTTCTAGTCAATCTCTATTTCTGACCTGTATTGTTTTTAAAAGAGAGGTTGGATGCTTTCTTAGAGCTAACTTTAAATACAATTTCTAGATCAATACTGAATCCCAGGGCACATATAAATAAAAACAGCAAGTGTGAATTAGAATGGATGCAGTGTTAATGCAATCTCTGCTAATGGCATTTTAAAGAAGAACCCATGAATCAACAAGAACTGTATGTATTAATTCCAGCAACTTTCTTTGTCTTTTAAAGGATAACTCCCTCCTCCCACAAATATGCACTCACTGGGTCAAAAGTCCAGACTTGGTCAATGCATTTATTGCAGAGCACATCTCCCCATATGCCAATCATCAACAGAGCAAGGGGGTGCGGTGGACAGGATGGAGCGCTCATCAACAACGTTTCACACTGGGCACAGTGTGTAATCCAGGGTTTCTCAACCTTTTTATCTGTGGGGAACGCTTGATTTGGTGCGCGATTCCTGTGCGTTGCAGTGTGGCCTCACCCTTACTAACATTAAAAAAAATATTCTTTGAGTTTATGAAAAAAAGAGCTTTCAAAATCTGTATTATAATTAAATATTGTAAATATTTTTTGTGTTTACTTGTCCTTTAACTAACATCTACTAACATTAACATTTGCTAACACTAATTAACACTAACATATGCACTTTGAGTCTTTTAGGAGAAAAGCACTAAAGGCCCCGCAATCGTTTGTGGCGGTTTGCAAAATTGCAAAGCGCTATCGCCAATCACAAGTGCTATAAAAGTAACAAGAAAAGTGCAGTAACTTCGTATAGTGGTTATACTTAGACAGAGCTTGTCAGAAAGATCTGCAGCAGAACCGCCTGATTAGTGGTGCAAAAGGTGGTGTTTTATACAACTCAATCATAGATAAAATTTAATATATAAATGTGATACTTGCCTTGGACATTCTGCTGGATGTCCTGGACGTAGTTCCGTCTCTGCCGTTTGAGGTCTGACCACCTCTTTTGGAGCTGAGAGGTGGTCAGATCAATGCGAAACTGCGTCTGAAGTTTTGCCTGCAGGTGGCGCATTATGTGCTGTTTGCGCTCCTTAATGTTGGGGGTGCCGATTGGCATCCCGTCATAACCCAGCCGGGTGAGATATTCCACCATCAGACGCTGCCATTGCATGGTGGCCATGCTTTCTGGTGGGGAAAGTAATGGTGGAATGACTACACCCACTTTCCAGGCTCGATTTTAGATCCTGGATTGCATATAGAAGTCAATGGGAAGAAGCGAATTATAATCGAATGTCGAAATCGAATACGCAAGTAAAATGTACATGGTATCTAGGAGCGAGCATCGAATATGCGAGTAAAGTGTCCATTAAAGCCTATACGCGAGTATCGAATCCGCGAGTAAAATGTCCATGGTATCTAGGCACGAACATCGAATCTACGAGTAAAGTGTCCATTAGAACCTATCTGCGAGTATCGAATCCGCGAGTAAAATGTCCACGTTACCTCGAACTTTCGAATGCGAAAGCGCGAAAGTAGCGCGCGTGAGAGTAAAAATAGATTTTACGAAAGTCCTGGATATTGGAACATGCTCCTCAGACCATTTCCCAGGTCCCACAGCCATTTACATTAAGTTACCATTAATATTTTAGTTGTATTTGACTCAAACTTTTCGAACTATTTGCCTCCCATAGACTTTAATGGGTCCGTTTTTGAACTTTCCCAATAGTTCGAAAGTTCGAAAACGGACCAAACTTTCAATAGTTCGACCATCTCTTGTACTGATTTTTATAGAAAGAGCTGTAGATATAGGGGAGACCTAATCTTGATTACAGCACAATGCACTTTTATTAAAGGGCAATTATAGTGAGAAAATTGTTTTTTTTTTAATTTCTTCTAATGAATCCTATAAGTCATCCCATCCACCAGGGTACCTTTAGTTTCTTTAAATTCTACATAGTCCCCGAGATATAAGCCTTTGAATATGCTGTGATTTGTAGGAGCTGCTACACCTCATCTGTCACTCAAAGGCACACATACACACAATCTAAAGCTCCCCTGCAGTACTGTCACACACTCTCTCACCCACACTATATGTACCATGTGCAACATATAGTCAAATGCTGTAGTGCTAAAGACAATCAATAAATCATTAACCCAGCAATATTAGCATAACACACTATAAAACAGCCCCTCCCCCCAAAAAAACTTATATACATACAAAACCAGTGACTCAAATGGAACACTAATACAGTATATATAATACAGTAATACAGACTATATACCAAACAAGACACACAGTGCAATCTATGAAATATATAGACTAAAGCAACTGAAATGTAACAGGACAACAAGCAGTGTCACTGTTTGTGAAGGTCTCACTACAAGCTGCTGTTACACTGACTCTCTCTTCAGTGATTATGATCTCAGCTAAGCAGGGGGAGAGATATGAACTTTAGGTAAAAAGTAAATAACAATTAGCAAAGTTAGAGAACAGGGAGAGTTCAGTAACTTACTTGTAAAGAATCTCAGCACCACTTGTCCTCCTCTCTCCCCCTCTGCCCCTCCCTTCAGCATATTGCTACTTTATTCCACACTTTGATTGCTTGCAGTCTAGCTCTGGAAGGGAGGGGTCAACGGGATGTCAGTACTTCATTTAAAGTCCTTTCAACTGACAATGCTCGGACTCTGTATACAGCCCGTCACTGCTTGAGGGGGAGTAGACAGAGAGGGGAGGGGGACTACACAGCTTGGTACAAACTTCTGCCAGTGTGAAGAAACGAAGCCACACAGAAACATGAAAGTAAGGCAGCTTATACTAAGTGATCTATACATTGTATACAGACAAAGTTTTTTTTTCACTATAGTTGCCCTTTAAAGGAATAGTTCACTCCCAAATTTGAATTATTCCATTAATGTATTGATTGAAGCCCGGAGGTTAAAGACCTATGCCTTAACTCCCGTTCTTCAATCAATAACTCAGAAGCCAGGGCTGAAGTTAAGTATATTTACCTTTCACGCGATCCTCCGTTGCAGAACCTCAAATCCCAGACCACTTCCTGGTTCTAATTCTCTATAGGGTGCATTATTGTGCATACTTACCTTCGGCCCTGGCTCCTGAGTTATGGATTTAACCCTTTCACTGCCAGGAGATTTTAAAATTTTTTTGCGTTAACTGCCAGAAGAATTTTCAGGATTTTGCCCTCAATCGCTTTAGACTAATTTTACAGTAGGAAACCTTGCAGTAAATCAGGAATATTATACATTGTTTTTTTCAGCACAAAGTGTACTTTAACATGGTAACAGAATTTTGTAACTTTTCTGGAAGTTTTACTGGAATTATGGGTAAAATATGTAAAAAAAATGAAAAATGTGCAAATTTTCATGGATTTTTCCCATTTTTACTTATAGTTATCTTAAGGTTACGCACAAAAATCTCACTGTTTCTAAAAGCTCAGATACTCCAGAGTACAACGATACCAGATATATGTAGGTACCCGACTTTTCCTGTACAGGAGACCCCCCCAAACTAAAACTGCACCTCCTAGAATATTACACCAAATTAAAATGTATAACCACTACTGACAGTTAACATAGAATATCTTCCAAATTAACTAAAATATCCCCACAAGTGAGATATTTTTAGAAACTACACACCCGCAGGATTTTATGAGTGAGGTTAGTTTTGATCAAAATGCAGATACCCGGACGCAGCTCTTCGTCCAATTGTAAGTTATTTTCTCACATTTTCCTTTTTTTCCTCAACTGTAAAATCAGAGACAAAATCAAATGCGAATTTCAGCTAAAAACTGTGGAGGAAAGTTCAAACGCATCTCAAATATGAAAGCCTAACCCCTCCCGAATAAAACGGTATGCCACATTCATGGGTGTACCCAGAGACATGGCTACCAACTAACCCAGAGCGTGACCAGTGCCAAATGTCAGTAGCAGCAAAAAAAAATTAGCCAGTTTTATATTTGAACAGTCTGCAGTTTTTCCACAAAACACCCCCCCAACTCAAAAATACCCCCCACAAACTATATATTCCTGAAATCTGGACACCTTCAGCTATGTAACGCTGTAGTTCGTTCATTCATACCATCAATGGTGTGGGCGCAGTTCTTCGTAGAAGTTTGCACTTTTACCAGATTTTCAAAAAAAATGAACATCAAACAACATTCAAAAAGGTAGAAATCATGCCAAAACCCTATGGAATGTAAAAAAAAGTTACCAAATATCAATCTCCCAAATGTCCTGAATCAAACGGTATGCCATATGTGTGGTTACACACGCGGACGTGGAAGCGAAAAGCCACAAAGTGAGACAATGCACGATGGCTCAGAAACAGCGAAAATATTTAGCCAATTCCAAATTTGGACAGTCTGCAGTTTTTTCCACAAAACACCCCCGTAACTTAGAAATAACCCCCACAAACTATATATTCCTGAAATCTACACACCTTCAGCTATGTAACACTGTAGTTTGTTCATTCATACCATCAATGGCGTGGGCGCAATTCTTCGTAGAAGTTCGCATTTGTCTGAAAAATGAACAAAAAACAACTTCAAAAGGTAGAAATCATGCCAAAACCTCATGGAATGTAAAAAAAAGTTACTAAATATCAATCTCCCAAATGTCCTGAATCAAACGGTATGCCATATGTGTGGTTACACATGCGGACGTGGAAGCCAAAAGACACAAAGTGAAACAATGCACAATGGCTCAGAAACAGCAAAAATATTCAGCCAAATCTGAATTTGAACAGTCTGCAATTTTTCCCCACAAAACAACCCCCACAAACCATATATTTCTCGAATCCTCACACCTTTATCTATGAAATTCTGTAGTTTGTTCATTCGTACCATCAATGGTGTGGGCGCAGTTCTTCGTAGAAGTTCACAGTTTTAGCAGATTTTCTAAAAATTTACCTCTCAAAGGTAGAAATCATGCCAAAATCCCAAGTAATGTAAAAAAAAGTTACCAAATATCAATCTCCCAAATGTCCTGAATCAAACGGTATGCCCTATGTATGGTTACACACGCAAACGTGGAATCAACTAGCCACAAAGTGAGCCAATGAACAGTGGCCCAATTACAGCAACTTTTCAGATTTGTCAGACTAAACACCCCTCTATATTAGAAATACCCCCCCAAACTATATATTCTTGGAATCTACACACCTTCAGCTACACAATGGTGTGATTCCTTTATGCATACCACCAATGGTGTGGGCACAGTTTCATTTAAAATTTCGCTTTTTTACCAGATTTTCAGTAAAAATTTATAAAAATACAATTCAAAGTTAAAAATCATGGCAAATTTCCATGTCATGTAAAAAAAACTTGTCAATTATCAATCTTCCAAATGCCCTGAATCAAACGGTATGCCATATGCGTGGATGTACACAGGGACATGGCCACCAACTAGCTCAAATGGGACACATGCACAAGTGTAATTACAAGAAAAAAATCAAAGTGCTCTGTAATTTCAAACAGCCCCAAAACTTGGAAATGCCCCCCACAAATAAACCCCCCAACTAAATATCAATCTCCCACATGTTCTGAATCAAACGGTATGCCCTATGTGTGGATGCACACAGAGACGTGGCCACCAACTAGCTCAAATGGGACGCATGCGCAATTACAAGAAAAAATCAGTGCTCTGTAATTTGAACAGCCTACCCTTTTTCTAAGGAAACAGTCCAGAAACATGGAAATTCCCCCCACAAACTATATATTTTTGGAATCTACACACCTTCAGCTACGTTACGATGCCATGCTTTCATACATACATGAAGAATTCTAGACCCACTGATCCAAAGAAGTCCATGTTTTTAGGAGGTTTTGTGAAAAATAAAATAAGATGATTCAAGGATTGAAATCCTACCTAAACCAACTTGACAAGCAAAAACACCCACTAAATGTCAATCTCCCATATATCCTGCATCAAACGGTATGCCATATGTGTGGGTGCACACAGAGACGTGGCCACCAACTAGCTCAAATGGGACACATGCACAAGTGTAATTACAAGAAAAAAATCAAAGTTGTCTGTAATTTCAAACAGCCCCAAAACTTGGAAATGCCCCCCACTAAATATCACTCTCCCACATGTTCTGAATCAAACAGTATGCCATATGCGTGGATGTACACAGAGACGTGGCCACCAACTAGCTCAAATCGGACGCATGCACAAGTGTAATTACAAGAAAAAAATCAAAGTGCTCTGTAATTTCAAACAGCCCCAAAACTTGGAAATGCCCCCCACAAATAAAACCCCCCACTAAATATCAATCTCCCACATGTTCTGAATCAAACGTTATGCCATATGCGTGGATGCATACAGAGACGTAGCCACCAACTAGCTCAAATGGGACGCATGCACAAATGCAATTACAAGAAAGAATCAAAGTGCTCTGTAATTTGAACAGCCTACCCTTTTTCTAAGGAAACAGTCCAGAAACATGGAAATTCCCCCCACAAACTATATATTTTTGTAATCTACACACCTTCAGCTACGTTACGATGCCATGCTTTCATACATACATGAAGAATTCTAGACCCACTGATCCAAAGAAGTCCGTGTTTTTAGGAGGTTTTGTGAAAAATAAAATAAGATGATTCAAGGGTTGAAATCCTACCTAAACCCTTTTGACAAGCAAAAAAACCCACTAAATGTCAATCTCCTACATATCCTGCATCAAACGGTATGCCATATGTGTGGGTGCACACCGAGACGTGGCTACCAACTAGCTCAAATGGGACGCATGCACAAGTCCAATTACAAGAAAAAAATCAAAGTGTTCTGTAATTTGAACAGCCTTGGAAATACCCTCCACAAACTATATATTTTTGGAAGCTACACACCTTCAGCTACGTGATGGTATCATGCTTTCGTATATACATGAAGAATTCCAGACGCTGTTATTCATAGAACTCCGTGCTTTTAGGAGATTTTGTGAAAAAATAAAATAAGAGGACTCAATGGTTGAAATCCTACCTAAACCCACTTGGCAAGTAAAAAAACCCACTAAACGGCAATCTCCCACATGTCCTGAATCAAACGGTATGCCATATGGGTGGGTGCAAACAGAGACGCGGCCACCAACTAGCTCAAATGGGATCCATGCGCAATTGCAATTACAAGAAAAAATAAAAAAACGCCACAACCCACCCCCCACACCTATCCCCACTCCCCCCACAAGTTTTTGCCCACTTTTACTGATCCTAAAAATTAAATCAGGGAATTTTGCAGAGGTACCAAAAAAAGACCGACTAAAATAGGCTTAGTTTCCCTTGAAATCGAACAAATAATGATCCGCGTTTACTTTAGCGATATCACCAGGGACATTGGGAAGCTGGGAGAAGACATTTTTTTTTGCTAATTTATAGTTTTTAGGTTAAAAAAAAAAAGGTGTGTGTATCACTTTAAGATTTTATTTTGTGTGCATTTCCCCTTTTTTTGGGGGATCATTCCCAAAGATGATCATCAAATCATCTTAGGGAATGATACCGAACTTGGAATACGGGCATAAATGCCCATTTTCCAATTCGAAATCCGATCAGAAAAATCACTTCCCAGAAATCATTTTCCAGAAAGTGATTTTTCATTCATTGGCAAAGATCAATAATTTGGTGATCAGAAGTGATCACCAAATTTTGATCTCTGTCCCCATTTTTTTTCTAAGTCTTCGCTAAGTAGCAAAGACTTAGAAAAAATCCTATTTGTGAATGGAACTTTGAGTTCCATTCACAAAATGTATAGTACAGCTGTCAGCTTGACAGCTTGTACTATACTAGGTACTGCAGCATGATCAAATTGAGATCAGGCTGCAGTGCCTCAATTTAACCACCAGAATCTTAGACATTCAAGGGAAGACCCCGGTGAAGGAGGAAGCTCCGTGACGTCACCGGGGTCTCCCTTTCTGCTTCCTGCACAGACTCCACGTGGGACCTGCTAAAGGTAAGCGTATCTTCCGATCCCCCCCTCGGATTTGGATCAAACCGAGGGGGGATTGAGGGGGCTAGGGGGGCAGTTGAATGCTGCCCCCCGATCGCCCCTAGCGGGGGCCAATTTTTTTTTAGGTGCAGGAAAGCCACAGATTGTATATTCACGATCTGTGGCAGTTTGGTCATTCACTGCACAGATCGTGAATATACGATCTGTGGCAGGGAAAGGGTTAAAGGATAAGTACACTACAAAAACAAGTTAAGTGTAATTGGAAGCTGCAGCTTTAACTAATCAGCTGCTCTTTTTTTTTTCTTTTAGGTCCCTTATTCTGAGCTTACCTGTGGTCCTGTAAAGTTTCTGACGTCTTGGATATCCTTTACAGTCATCTAAGCTCGCCCCCCAAGACTTCCTAGATCTCCTTCCGCGGTGTGTCCCAAAATGCAAGGTCAGTTAGCTCCGCGTGCACTTGTAACAGCACAGCGCAGCATGATGACATCAGGCATGCACACCTCCATGCGCCTCGCGCTCGTGCGGAGCTAACTGACCTTGCATTTTGGGACACACCGTGGAAGGAGATCTAGGAAGTCTTGGGGGGCGGAGCTTAGATGACTGCAAAGGATATCCAAGACGTCAGAAACTTACAGGACCACAGGTATGCTCAGAAGGGACCTAGAAGAAGAAGAAAGGAGTTAATTAGTTAAAGCTGCAGCTTCCAAATACACTTAACTTGTTTCTGTAGTGTACTTATCCTTTAAGAACAGGAGGTAAGGCATACCTCCTGGGCTTCAATCAATACATTAAAGGAATAGTTCAATTTGGGAGTGAACTATTAGTATAGTATAGTATTTGAGGTTGAATAAAGACATACGTCCATCCAGTCCAACCCATCTAACAATACCCTCATTACCTGCCTAACTGTTGATCCAGAGAAAGGAAAAATAAAAACCCAGCAAATTTATGAAGGGGAAAAAATTCCTTCCTGACTCCAAGTGGCAATCGGAAATTTCCCTGGATCAACTCTAATTTATATACCAGTAACTTGCAACATTCCTTGTTTGCAGAAACTCATCCAGTCCTGTGAACCTGCCATAACAACGTCCACGAGAAGACAGTTCCATAGCTTTACCATTCTCACTGTGAAAAACCCTTTCCGAACTTGAAGCCTAAACCTTTTTTCTTCAAGTCTTAAGGGATGTCCACGTGTCCTCTGACATGTTCTATTAGTGAAAAATGCCCCAGATAGTTTATTGTATGGCCGGTTAATGTATTTATACACAATATGTAGATAATTCCCGGTCACAGTGTTCTCTTAATGCCAATAAACTTTATTTCGATGTGCAGTTCGTCTTCATCAGAACACCAATGGTGTTCTGATGAAGATGGACTGAGCGTCGTCAAAATTTCAAATAAAGTTTATTAGCATTAAGAGAACAGTGTGCCCGGGAATTATCTACATATTATTGATTAGTGGGTGTAATTGGTGGAGTTACACTACCTGGTGGCACTTGGATTTTTGAACTGGATGAGTGCAGAAGTCCCATGCAATACAATTTGTATTTATACATAGTAATCATATCCCCACAGCGTTCATAGTTGTAACTTATCCAATCTCTCTTTATATTCAAGCTCTCCCAATCCCCTTATTAATTTAGTTGCCCTTCTCTGAACCCTTTGCATTTCAAAGATGTCCTTTTTGTATGGATTCCAAAATTACACTTCATATTCCAAATGAGGTCTTACCAATGCCTTGTAAAGAGGGGTAATAACATTCTTCTCTCTTGAATCCATACCTCTCTTTATACAAGACAATACCATGCTGGCTCAAGCTGTTGCCACCTGGGACTGCTTGCTACCTTTAAGTTTGTTATCCACCAAAACTCCAAGATCCTTTCCAACAGGGATTCACTTAAAACAGAGCCATTTATAGTATAAGCAGCACAAGGATTTTTAAGTCTAAAATGCATCACCTTACATTTATCAACATTGAATCTCATCTGCCACTTAGCAGCCCAATGTGACAATCTATCTAGATCCCCTTGCAACGATTGCACATCCTCTGAAGCTTTTAATGGTAGACAAAGTTTTGTGTCGTCAGCAAACACAGAAACCTTGCTGACACTACCCACTTCCAAATCATTAATAAATAGATTAAATAGAAGTGGCCCCAACACAGAACCCTGTGGCACCCCACTTAGCACTTTAGTCCATAATGATGAAGCCCCATTAACAACTTCTCTCTGCATCTTATTCATTAACCTATTTTCTATTCATGTACAAATGTGACTCCCCAGACCAACAGACCTTAGCTTATACATTAGTCGCCTATTCCTTTAATAAAAGTGTATTGTGTTGAAATCAAGACTAGGTCTCCTCTATCTACAGCTCTTTCTATAAAGCTTGGTACACACAGTAATGATAAAGTGCTGATACCGCTTTATCTTTATTGTAGCATTTATGTTTATTGTAGTGAACTATTCCTTGAATATATTTTCTTTGAGGTACGACTGGGCAGTTTGGGCAAGAATTACTAAAGAAAGCAACATGTCATTTTTCTTAAACTAATTTTTCTTTTGACTACTTTTTAAATACGTATTGACCTCAGCCTTTTATTTGAGTATTTTGAGGGGAATTTGAAAATACAAGATGAATGGTGTTAAAAATTATTATTGTGAGTTCTTATTATTATCGACACATATGCACCTCTGCCTTGTCAATATCCATTTATTTGTGTATGTTTGAAAGGCAACCTGATCCTAAATACTTAAAGGTGACTGTGTGTAACTTGCCTTATATGGATATATTAGGGAGGGGATGTTGCAGCCCACCTAGTAAGCTGCATATATTCCAAGACAAAGAAAGGTCAAGGGGGCTCTCTCTTGCTCTATCACCTCACACATTTGTAACACACATACCTACATACTCTATATATACACATAATTCATTCCACATATTATATTTTATACCTTTATTTTATTTGTATATTGTAAACTGTCAATTATATGTTTGACTGGCTCTATAATTTGTTTTGTCTGTATTTTGCATAATAAATACCAAAATCTATTCCTATGTGAGTGATGTCTTACCACCCTATAACTTACACAACACATGTGAATGTAGATGCATGTATATTTTCTACAAATGGCTTCTGTGAGGCCACACTACAACATGCTCTTGCCACGTGCATTGAGATTGCGCAATGGTGCACAATCGCATGTGCTCCGATTAACGGATTGCATGCACAACACATGGCCGCGCACGACAGTGCACTAATTGGCTGTGTTAATTGGGCCATACTAGTGTGCACTTTTAAAAGCACGATCGCCATTAGTGTGGTCTAGCCCTAATAGAGATGGGCCCAAACCCGGTTCCAAATCGGTTTTCACAGATCTGCTGGAACTCGGGCTTTGCGGTGTTCTTACTTTTTCCGATTTTTCTGAACTGCGGAACTATTTTCTTCAAACTTTTTCTGAAATTCCTGCAAGCGGCATTGATTTCTGTGAGTTCGGCCATCTCTACTGTTACATTGTAATGTAATGGTTACATTTATAGACTCAACATGGTGCAGAGCTTCAGGGCTAGGATAATGAACCAAACCTGATTGAAGCACAGCTCAGCGGAGTCCACGCAATGCATTTCTCTATGGTGTACTTTAAATGTTGGAGGGGGTGAATAAGCCTGTACTTCATGCATTGCAGGATGTCAGAATAAAAATGATAATTATATTCAACATCCCTTGTCAGGCATCACCTTGTGCTTAAAACAGACTGGTTCATTTTTGATGTACAAAACCTTGTCCTGTTACCAAATTATCAGGAGCTGAAACAAGCTCATTGCATGATGTCTGGCTAATTGGCAATTGAGGATGTCTGTGATACCAGTTCAATCTACAGGTTGGTGTTTCTATTTTAATGAAATATAAGATGGTGTTCATATAAATATAAGCCTGCCAATTAGCGAAAAAGAATACAGTGCAGTCTGCATCATTCAGATCATGTCAAGTACATTAACTTAATACTTTACATAATACTTCATATTAACAACACTGTGTGAAACACCAGGGTCAGACTTACCAACAGGATTTATATACATTTAAATACAGAGTCAGAGGGACTGTAAAATATCCAAAATTAACAAACGTAAGTAGTTAGATAGATCCTTAAAGGGATATTCCACCCCCTTAGCAAAAATTGGGCTCTTCTGTTGCCAAGTGCTTTTTCTGTGCACGCAAAGCAACAGAGAAGGCCATTGGCTGTTACATCAGCTACAACGGCTTGCCCGACCGCCACGACTAGAAAGCTGCAGAGGAGAGGAAAAAGAGCCATGGCGAGGTATTGGGGTCTGTAATTAAAACTAGGATTCGGGGAAATTCTTAACACTTTTTAATGAATAAAAATGAAACGTTGAGTGTCCCCCAGGTCTGAGGATTCCTAATGGGCCCCAACAGCCCAGCTTGACATATCTCATCTACACGACTGCACCTTTGCTTATTAGAGTCCAGAAACATAGGGTCTCCAAACCAACTGGCTGCTTTTCCACAATGTTGGATTTGCTGCAGATATTGCACTGGCAATTGTGAGGAGCAGAGTATGAGATAATAGAAGATTATAACAGGAAAGATATGGAGATCAATGTGAAAGTGAAAATAAACTCATGCTGAAAAAATAAACAATCTGCTTCTTAAAAGGGAAAAGTTGCTCTTACCTGAATGTAGAAGTACAGCCTTGCAGTCACTATAGGAAATGCAGCTTAACTATTGTTAACGAGCAAAGCCCATTCACCTGTGACATTTCATGATCTTTTATTAAAGGGGAAAAGTAACATTAGCAATTGTGCCTATTTATTTTTGTCTATATGAGTTACATGGGCTCTTTAGTGGTAAAGCATGAAAAACAGTTGCAACTCCTGGGAAAGGTAAAAAGTTGCCATTGAAAGCATCTACAGCCTCATTTATCCAGAGGCAGTGTGCAAAAATCTGAATCTGAAAGCAGTGATGGACTGGACTGCTGGGGCCCACCTAACACTTTATATCTCATTTACATATCTAGATTTCTCCTACTGACTCCTATTGTTTAATTAAAAAGCCTTTTTTACTGTCCCTTTGGCTCTGCACTTAAATTAAGAAAACCTCTGTTTTCTTGGGTGAATGGATTGTGGGCACACAGGGCTGGGGCATAATACCAGGGGAGCAGACCCTGCAGGGAGACCTGGGAACTAGGGGGGCCCCATCTTGTTATTTTTGCTATAATAAATATTGCTTCCTCCCAGAAAACCACTGTGGATGAAGCATGGCTAGGGGGCCCAATGATTCCTAATTACGCTACTGCACCGGGGGATTCCCCTGTAACCCTGTAGGCCAGTCAGACACTGTCTAAACGTCATGCTCATCTATATTAAGAAAGCATTTGCATTGACAGCTGCTCACTTTTTGGAAGGGAATTGTGCAACCCTAATAAATATTGAAATAATTTAAAGAAATGTGTTAAACTTTAGTAAACTAAGCCAATTTACAGAGAGCCACAACCAGCACATATAGCACTGAGCACATTGGTAGCGGCTCTCGGAAATGATCCCACCAGTGTATTTGTATAGCCTAGTCAGCATTAGTTAGATGTCTAAGCATTAGGGGTGTCACATTTCATTTAAAAGTTAAAACCAAAACACAACAAAATCTGTGCGGCGCATATGCCATCCATACAAAAAAAATAATGCATCGGAGCGCAGCTCAGCACATAGTGGCATGAGTTTTCATGCGATCAGTGGCATAACTACTACCCCCACCATCCCTGCCCCCCGCGGGGTGGCCCAGAGGCATAAGGGGGCCCAGGACCAGGTCTTATTAATCAGCTGTTTTTATCTGTTTTGTCTTTTTTCCCATTTTGATTTTCCGTTTTTTTTACTCACGTTGTTGCCGTGGTGGTGTCTGTGCTGTGTGTGTAAGAAACCCATCAACATATTTCCTGTACCGGACTGAGCTGATCTGTGATTGGTTATGGCTTTGGCTGCACTTGTTGTCATGATATGGATCCTGCTGTAAGCAGATCTAGTATAGTTATTAATTATATAATATCAGTAATAGTAGGATCCCATTTGTTTTATTTATTTGTACATTGTGTTTTCCCCCTTTTCTTCTGTACTTCTCTACCATTTGGCTAAGGTGCCATAAAACACAGCAGGATGCCAAGGATTGTTATTCCTTGTACCTTACTTCTAAAGGATACAGTAGACTTGAGTCTCCTGATCTCAGCAGGAGGTCAAACAGACCCGGGAATGTGACGTTTGGTTTAACTATGATAAAGGCACAATCCCTTTTTCTATAAAATATACATAACTCAGCCTATGTAATAGAATATGGTGGGCCAATATGAAATATGGTTCCAGGTAGGTGAGACCATTTGGTACAATCCAAACATCATGTATGTAGGTCTTAGTAGAGGCTGGAAACCTACCTTACGTCGTTCTGGTCAACTGTATTTTCCATAACTGTCATGTTTGGTGTCTATCAACTGGTAAATTCATGACAATAACTAATTTAGTGATTTCCAGTTGGTAGCACCTTGGACCACAGAGTTATGAATTCTCTAAAACATAATGTCACTGCGGGTGTGTTTTCCAAAGGTAATCACATATCTGACACACCCTCAGTCCAGCCTATACCTGTTGGTGATTGGTTGGGGGTAAATTATTTGCCCCCCTTTTGCCTGAGGGTAGATAACACAGCTAATGGAGAGGAGCTCCTGATTTGACATCTTATGAAACATCAAAGTGGATTACAGCGAGTTACCTTTTTGGAGCCAGGGACTCTTTTTTTTCATCAAATGGACTTATTCTTTTATGGATTTGGACTTTGACCAGCATATAAGTATTTTTCCCTTTTATCCATTTATTTTACTGTTGCTTGTTTTTATGTCTGTTTGTTAATTATTTTTGTAATCACCATTGCACCGTTTTTGTTTTTCTTTTATTAAACGATATTCTATAAAATCGTTAAGCTGATTCTCCTAGTGCTCTAACAGAACTAAGTAAGAATCCTGTCCTTTGAGACGCTACATATAGTAATTGTATTCTGTATTCCTTGTATTATCTGATACTATTCCTGCCTGAGTGTGGCAGCGAGTGTACAGGTATTTAGTATTATTTTACATTTATTGCCGTTAAGGCTGGTATCGGTTTCCACGGCCGTTAGTAGGTGGGTTTTTGCAGTAGTTTATATACCTGGTAAGGGGTATATGTTAGTGACGACAACCTTCAACCTGGTTTTGACCTGGTGAGCTGGGAAAGCTCTGTTTGGTCTGAGGTTGAGAGCTGTAGTTCCGTCACACTTGTGACCCTGGAATATTCTGTGGGAGGACCCGGTCAACTCATGCAGAGGGCGAAGAGTGTACTGCTGCTGGCTCTGTCCGCAGTATGCTGGTGTCCTCACTCCTCCTGGCTAAGACTGTACTGTCTGCCTGTCACCTGATTCTGACTGCCCCTGGCACCTGCTGAGCTGCTGCAGATGCTGTTGTTGTGCAGTGTGTGCACCATCCAAATCCAATTCGAGTCCACTCAGTCAAGTAAGTAAATACTAATATATATGAATGAAACTACATGCCTAACTGTGTGTTGCCTGCCTGGTGCTAGGGTTCGGCATGTGGTGGATCGTGTAGACAGATTATTGTGTGGGGCCGGGTGTGACCCGGCAGTCTTGGGTCACATTGGTGCCAATGACAAAGTTAGAGGAGGAGGTGAGGTCCTTAAACATGATTTCCGAGAGCTAGAGGCCAAGATAAAAGCAAGGACCTCCAGGGTAGTGTTTTCAGAAATACTACTGCAGCCACGTCCTAAGCCAGGGAGACAGCGGGAGCTTAGGAGCATTAATGCGTGGCTAAAAGAGTGGTGTAAGGAAGAAGGGTTTGGGTTTATTGAGAACTGGGCAGACTTTTCTGTTGGCTACAGGCTCTTTAGTAGGGATGGGTTGCACCTCACTGATGGCGGTGCAGCTGTTTTATGGGAGAAGAGGGCTAGAGGGTTGTAGGAGATTTTAAACTAGGTTTGGGGGGAAGGGTATTAGCAGTCTCACTGGGATAGATAGCCCAGGAGGAAAGCAGGGTGTAGATAGGCCAGTGGTGGGCGGAAAAGGGGGTGGGGCTAGGATAGGGAGGCATGTGTATTAAAGTATAAGAATAAATTACAGGATCATAATCTAAAATGTATGTTTGCAAATGCAAGAAGCCTGGCTGACAAAATGGGTGTATTGGAAATGATGGCATTGAATGAAATGTATGATGTAATAGGTATAGCAGAAACTTGGTTGAACAGTTCTCATGACTGGGCTGTAATTTAGATGGATACGCCTTGTTTAGGCAGGACAGAGAAAAAAAGGAAAGGGGGGGGGAGTATGTGTTTATGTTAAAAAAGAATTGAAGCCAAATTTAAAAGAAGAGATAACTGGCGATATGGATGATAAAGTGGAGGCAATATGGGTGGAATTAGGCAACAGGAAAGGGGGTAATGTCATTGTTGGTGTCTGCTATAAGCCTCCAAATGCTAGCAGAGAGGAGGTGAGTCAACTTCATATGTAGTTGGCAAGGGCTTTTTGGGGAGTGTGATCATTATAGGGGACTTTAATAACCCTGACATTGATTGGTGTGGTGGAACTGCCATCACAGAAAAAGGCAATGAGTTCCTGAAATTGCTGCAGGATAGTTTTCTCTCACAGGTGGTTGAGGTTTATACTAGAAAAGGAGCTCTGTTGGATCTGGTAATATCTAACATTGTGGAGTGCATTATAGATATAAAGGTAACTGGAGGCTAAGGGAATAGTGACCATGAAATAGTGGCATTTGGACTTTGTTATCGAAAGGAAAAGTGCGCTGGGTTAACAAAGACTTTTAATTTCGGGAAGGCAAATTTTCCCAGGTTAAAAGCAGCTCTTCAGAATGTCAACTGGGATAATGTTTTGTCAGGAAAAGGTACTGAACAGAAGTGGACTGTGTTCAAGAGGATTTTAAGCCAGTTCACATCTAAATTTATACCCTTGGGAAATAAATGTAAAAAAAATCTGCGCCCATGTGGCTGAATTCTGATGTAAAGAGGCAAATGGAAAGGAAGAAAAAGGCATTTAAAACCTTTAAGGCCGAGGGAACGGAAAGGGCCTTTAGGGATTATAAAAACTGTAACAAGGAGTGTAAGAAAGCAATCAAACTAGCTAAAATTAATAATGAAGTTAGGATAGCTGAAAAAAGCATCACTAAGCCTAAATTTAAGTATATTAATAGTAAGAAGATGAGGACAGAGAATGTTGCACCATTAATTAATGGGGATAAGTTAGTTACGGAGGACGGCGATAAAGCAAATGTCTTGAGTAATTTTTTCCCCTCTATACACTATAGAAGATCCAAGTACAGATATCATAGAGTATAGTAGCAATAATGGTATAAAAGAACTAAATAAGGTTAATATTAATAAATCTCCTGGACCAGATAAAATATATCCTCGGGTACTTAGGGAGCTAAGTTCAGTTTTATCTAGACCATTGTTTCTTATTTTTGCTGATTCCCTCATGTCCGGTGGTGTGCCTCTGGATTGGAAAAAGGCTAATGTTATTCCAATATTCAAAAAGGGTTGTTGTTAACAGCCGGGTAATTACAGGCCTGTAAGTTTAACTTCAGTGGTAGGGAAGATCCTGGAAAGTTTAATAAGGGAACATGTTCTAGAGTATGTTTCAAGGACTGACATTATAAATAGTAACCAGCATGGATTTAGGAGGAATAGATCTTGTCAGACTAACTTGCTTGGCTTTTATGAGGAAGTAAGTAGAAATTTAGACTCTGGCATAGCAGTAGATGTAGTTTACTTGGATTTTGCAAAGGCTTTTGATACAGTCCCCCATAGGCGACTAATCTATAAGCTTAGGTCTGTTGGTCTGGGGGGTCTGTTGGTCTGGGGAGTCACATTTGTACATGGATAGAAAATTGGTTAATGAATAGGATGCAGAGAGTAGTTGTAAATGGGGCTTCATCATTATGGACTAAAGTGCTTAGAGGGGTGCCACAGGGTTCTGTGTTGGGGCCGCTTCTATTTAATCTATTTATTAATGATTTGGAAGTGGGTATTGTCAGCAAGGTTTCTGTGTTTGCTGACGTCACAAAACGTTGTCGACCATTAAAAGCTTCAGAGGATGTGCAATCGTTGCATCATTGCAGGGGGATCTAGATAGATTGTCACATTGGGCTGCTAAGTGGCAGATGAAATTCAATGTTGATAAATGTAAGGTGATGCATTTTGGACTTAAAAATCCTTGTGCTGCTTATACTATAAATGGCTCTGTGTTAAGTGAATCCCAGTTGGAAAGGGATCTTGGAGTTTTGGTGGATAACAAACTTAAAGGTAGCAAGCAGTGCCAGGTGGCAACAGAGCCAGCATGGTATTGTCTTGTATAAAGAGAGGTATGGTTTCAAGGGAGGAAAATGCAATTATCCCTCTTTACAAAGCATTGATAAGGCCTCATTTGGAATATGCAGTGCAATTTTGGAATCCTGTGTTCAAAAAGGACATCTTTGAAATGGAAAGGGTCCAGAGAAGGGCAACTAAATTAATAAGGGGATTGGGGGAGCTTGAATATGAAGAGAGACTGGAAAAGTTACAATTATGTACGCTGGAGAAAAGGCGCTTGCGTGGGGATATGATTACTGTGTATAAATACAGTAACGTGCCATACAATAAACTATCTGGGGCATTGTTCACCAATAGAACATGTCAAAGGACACAAGGACATCCCTTAAGACTTGAAGAAATAAGGTTTAGGCTTCAAGCTTGGAAAGGGTTTTTCACTGTGAGAACGGTAAAGTTATGGAACTGTCTTTCAGTGGACGTTGTTATGGCAGGTTCATTGGTCAGTTTCAAAAAAAAGCTGGATGAGTTTCTGCAAACAAGGAATGTTGCAAGTTACTGGTATTGATATATAAAGTAGAGTTGATCCAGAGAAATTTCCGATTGCCACTTGGAGTCAGGAAGGAATTTTTTCCCCCTTCATAAATTTGGTGGGGTTTTTTTTGCCTTCCTCTGGATCAACAGTTAGGCAGGAAATGAGGATATTGCTAAATGGGTTGGACTGGATGGACGTATGTCTTTATTCAACCTCAAATACTATACTATACTAAAATGACACACACTTTTACAGAGACATATAGATAGATAGAGGATAGAAATATAGATAATAGACAGATAATTAATAGACAGACAGATAATAGATAGACAGATAATAGACAGACGGATAGATAGATAGATAAACAGTCAGATAGATAATAGATTGACAGATAGATAGATTATGTATCTATCTATCTCTGCTATCTATCTATCTATCTCTGCTATCTATCGATCTATCTATCTATCTTTCTTCTATCCATCTATCCATTTATCTATTTATCTATCTATCTCTATCTATTTCTGTTTATCTAATAGATAGACAGACAGATAGACAGACAGACAGAGAAAACAGTTCATGCACACTTTACGCTGTTTAGTTTACTACTTCTTATATGGTTATTTTTATGGTAATTATAGCCAAGGAGGTTGTGTCAGGGGGAGGAGGAATTTGTGGTTGGGTGGCGTGGGGGGACTCATCCAAAATTTTGCTGGAGAGACCACTGATTTCTAGTTACGCCCCTAATCAGAAGAATGTGAGAATCGCGCCATTGTGGCCTAATCCTGCATGCTGTATAGATATACTAAAACTAATGCAGCCTGCATCATGTTTTAATTGTAAATACTGACTAGCCAATTTACAGTGAGCATATCTATTTCCTACTGTCAGCCCAAATAGTGTAAATTATTTTTGTCTTGTCATGGGCACCAGATGTAACAAAGTAATACCTTAAATTCTAGAAACGTTTTGTCATCAAAAAAATAATGTAGACACTCTGGCAAGGGTGGAATAAGAAATGACAACTTAATAAACTTGAGGAGTCAGGAAAAGAAGAAGAATCCTCACAAGGATGGCCACTTCCTGAACCTAGTGTTCAATAAAAACCTCTCTGTCTCGTCTTTTCAATCTAACCCATTTCCCGCTTTCTGATCATCATCTTAGTACTTTTCAGGCTCAACACCCTCTTCTTCCTCCTGTCCCTCCATCTTGTGTGTCTGTCCGTAATACTAGATGCATAAATTTCCCGACACTCGCCTCATCCCTGTCCTCTATCTAGTTTCTCCTCCCTTCTGACAGTTGATGACCCTGACTCGCTTGCTAATTCCTATAATTCTATCCTGACTAACACGATAGACTCTTTCGCCCCCTTGCATTCCCTCAGTCGAGAAACCTCTAATCCTCATCCGTGGCTCAACCCCACTTCCTGTTTTATACACAGGTGCACGCGTGCTGTAGAACGTGCATGGAGAAAGTTCCATACAAAGGCTGGATTTCTCCATTACAAGTTCATGCTGCAATGTCTCGGCTCTGGGCTCCTGCTAGCAAAACAGAATTATTACCGGAAACTTATAAATAACAACAAATCGAACCCACGTTGCCTGTTCTCCATCTTCAACTACTTACGCCCCTCTCCTTTCTCTCCCCAGGACTTTGCGCATTACTTTCAGCATAAAGTGGAGTCCATCCGCGTGCAGATCTCTGATCTTCTTTAGCCAATTACCGCCCTGTCTCTGTCTTACCAATAGCCTCTAAACTGCTAGAATGATTAGTCTTCTCCTGTATCACTAACTACCTTCATGCTCATAACCTACTGTATCCTTTGCAATCTGGATTCCGTAATGCGCATTCCACCGAGACGGCCCTATGTAAGGTTGTAAATGATCTGCAGGTTGCAAAGGTCAATGGTCACTTTTCTATTCTTATCCTCCTTGACCTCTCCTCTGCTTTCGACACAGTTGATCATTCCCTCCTTATGCGTATACTTTACTCTTTGGGCATTCGGAATGAAGTGGCATCCTGGTTTCTATCCTATCTCTCTGACAGAGCTTACTCTGTATCTTATGCTAGCAATACCTCTTCTCCAGTTCCTCTTGGTGTGGGGGTCCCGCAGGAGTCTGTTCTTGGACCCTTGTAGTTCTCTCTCTACACTATTTTCTTGGAAGATGTTATTACTTCTTTTGGCTTCAAATATCATTTATATGCAGACGATACACAAATCCCTACGCTAACTCCTGACATCCAATCACGTGTCTCTGACTGCCTCCTTGCCGCAACGCTACCTCAAATTAAATCTTTCTAAAACTTAACTGATGGTTTTTCCACCTAAACCTGGTCCTGTTCCATCTATCTCGATCTCTGTTGAGAATACCCCAATTTTCCCTATCCAATCTGCATGCTGCCTAGGGGTAATTATTGACTCCTCTCTCTCCTTTTCTAACCACATTAACTAGGTTGCGAAAACCTGCTGCATCTTCCTTCGCAATATAGCCAAAATCCGCAGGTTCCTATCTCTCCCAACCACCGCTATGCTTATGCATGCGGTGGTTGGGAGAGCACTTCTTCTCATCCTATCGCGCCTGGACTATTGCAACCTACTACTTTCTGGTCTTCCTGCTTCCCACCTCTCTCCCCTTTAGTCTACATTTAACTCTGCCACATGTATTTTTTCGCTCTCTAATAAACCGGATCCCAAATCTCTTCTGTACCGGACAACAACCTGGCTCCCCGTTAAACAGCACATTACATACAAAATTCTTCTCCTAACATTTAAATCCTTTGTCTCTGCTGCTCTTCCTAATATTTCCTCTCTAGTCAGCTCCTGTACAGACCCCCCACTCGGACTGCTTCCTCTCACCTTAAACCTTCCTCTCGTAGCTCCCATCCTCTGGAATTCTGTTCCCCTCTCTCTACGTCAAGAAACCTCAATTAGCAGGTTTAAATCTAGCCTTACACCCTACCTATCTGTTAACCAGCACAGTATTTGATTGTTTTATTTGCACTGCATACATCTCACTCCAGCACTTCTTCTGTGTGTTACTCACCTAACTAGATTGTAAGCTCTATGGGGCAGGGACCTCATTGCCTCTTGTGGCAAAGCCCTAGCACTTCTATTTATATAAGTTATATATTTATGTACTGAACTATCTATGTATTTATCCCCCTTGTATGACTTTATTGTATTTTAATACTGTACAGCGCTGCATCCTCAAGTGGCGCTATATAAATATACATATACATACATGCATACAAAACGGGCTCTTGGTCTTATATTACCTGGTGGACCCCAACACTGGCTACCCAGGTAATCATTCCCCCTTTCTCAGAAGAGGTCCAGGTCCAGTATTGGGGACAAGGCCTATTTATGCTCTGCCTATGCCTGCCGTGGGAAGACCCAACCCCAGAATGCCACAGCCCAGCCCATGAATAACAAAGCCAGGTGTTCCAGGACACAGGGGCAGAACACTCAGATGCAGTCAGTCCCAGTGAAAATGAAAGGGTTGTGGGGTATGCTTTCTGGCCCTGTTAAGCCTCCCTTCCACCAGGGCAGGTGAATTGGGTGCAGGAATGCATATTTCTGTGCTTTTTAGTACTAGGATCTGGTCTTACATTTCTTTGAAAGGAATTTAATTTTTAAATAAACAGATCAGGCATGAATTCCCATTAATCCTATGGTGGGCCTATTCTTTTACAACTTTGCTTAATCATTTATAAAGGGAATTTGTTAATGATTTCCTGCTTTGTGTATTATGGAGTTATGACATTGGTGTGAGAAGTTAAGCAGGAAATAATATCAATTACACACTCACTCTAAAAAAGGAACACATGATGGCAGTATTACTTTATCTCTGGTGCATATTACACAGCATGCGTTTCCAGAACTTGCTGATCAAAATGCATGATTTGGCCAGGTAGTGAGAATAGTATGGTGGCTCAGCGGTTTGCACTTATTTTGGGTACACGGGTTACCTTTCACAATTGTAAAGACATGCTGATAGACACAGAATATGTATCACAAAGCCTACCATGAATGAATAAATGATTTAAATGATTCTGCAGGATACATTCAACACTGTATATGTAATACATTCAATGTAATATTTGTGGGATGGATATTAAAGGGTAAGTTAATAGAATTATATTTTAAAATTATTTGTTTCTCATACCTAGGTGTTCCACATATTCTGTTTTTGAAAAATCAGGTGTTCTTTTGCTATGCCATGCTGTGTTCATGAGTGAGCTGCCATGTCATGTTCTATAACAGTTCTTCTGCTTCCCAGAATGCTCGTTTTCTTGGAATGGGTGCTCACATCCATTGTCTACTGGCCCACAGGGTTACAGGGGAATGCCCGGGTGGGCCCACAGCCCATTCACCCAAGAAGAAAACTGCTAAAAAATTAAATACAGAGCCAAAGGGCCAGTAAGAAATTAATTTTAATAAATGATAGGAGTCCGTAGGAGTAAGATAGATCAGTTAATTGGTGATAATAGAGATATGAACTGGTCTCAGATTTCCTTTCCAGTCTGACACTGCTCAGATCTCTACTGAGCAACTGATGGATAGGCAGATTAAGGTATTAAGGTTAAAGTAGAAATAGAAAGATGGGCATCTTGTGGCTGTAAAATTTCACTTTATTGTAACATCATAAAACCAAATCACTTCACAGGTAGAAAGTCCGTGTAACAGAGGAGAGGTGGGAAGAAAAGGTACCCTGACGCGTTTCGTGACTACGTCACTTCCTCCAAAGGACAACTTTATTAAAATAAAAATAGTATCTGGGGCAAGGAGGTGTTGTTTTTATGAGGAGCTACAGCATGTTCAGTTTTCATCTGCCAGGCTAGTGCCCTGGGCCTTCCTGTTTTAAACATAGTGCTGAATCACTAAGGAAGACTGGCAGAAACAGTTTCCTTCATGCTACTGCTCCTCATGGGAATTATATTGGGGAGGAAAAAGTACCAATCCTACCTCCCTGCCCCTCCTTTAATAGAATGAGAAAAAAACATCCTATTTTTCATGAAAGTATGTGCATGTGTGCTGAAACCAGTGGCAAGTGAATGATTTTTAAGGGGGGATCCCTAAATGGGTTACCACTAAATAATACCAGAAGCAGGTTCATGACCGAATACATGTGTCCTATTATATATGGATCATATAATCTTAAATATATTCTCTAATTGCCATGGAAACTGAACCCAATTACGCCGTTAGCTGTACATTAATTATACCTACACAAAAACTGACACCACACGATCTTATGAGTGGAAGAATTGGCCGCAGCTTTATTTTCTTTATTTTTAACTTTATTTAACTCAAATACATTTACACTTAACAAAGCATTTTCTTTCTTAATCGACTTAAATGCCAACTTAGCCAGTCTGCCAACTGCAGGCAGCCTATTTACCGTCATATATTATAAATCAAAGGTCACTGATCCCTTAAGGGCATCAGTCCCATTACACTTTAATACAAACCGACCCAGCTGCGACAATAATAACTTCACTTGACATATTGTTTAGATTTTTTTTTTTTGGGTGGGTCGGAGGGGGAGCTTTCCTCCCGGCACTCCACCTCAGGCTGGCTGAGGGAACCGCACCCGTAACTTTATACCCTCCGGATCTCCCGCCTAATCTCGCGGCCAAGGGGGACCAATGGGAGCGACCCAAGGTAAGCGGGGCTGCTGATTACGGCCCAGCTGAGGGTTAACCCTTAGGGCCCTGGGGGGAATGGGCCATGTCCATGCAGCAACAACGCTAATTGCCGTTCAGCTTACATGGAAACTGAACCCAATTACGCCGTTAGCTGTACATTAATTATACCTACACAAAACTGACCCCCACACACGTCTTATGAGTGGAAGAATTGGCTGCAGCTTATTTTCTTTATATTTAACTTTATTTAACTCAAATACATTTACACTTAACAAAGCATTTTCTTTCTTAATCGACTTAAATGCCAACTTAGCCAGTCTGCCAACTGCAGGCAGCCTATTTACCGTCATATATTATAAATCAAAGGTCACTGATCCCTTAAGGGCATCAGTCCCATTACACTTTAATACAAACCGACCCAGCTGCGACAATAATAACTTCACTTGACATATTGTTTAGATTTTTTTTTTTTGGGTGGGTCGGAGGGGGAGCTTTCCTCCCGGCACTCCACCTCAGGCTGGCTGAGGGAACCTGCACCCGGTAACTTTATAGCCCTCCGGATCTCCCGCCTAATCTCGCGGCCAGAGGGGGACCAATGGGAGCGACCCAAGGTAAGCGGGGCTGCTGATTACGGCCCAGCTGAGGGTTAACCCTTAGGGCCCTGGGGGGAATAGGGCCATGTCCATGCAGCCAAAACAGCTAATTGCCGTTTCAGCTTACATGGAAACTGAACCCAATTACGCCGTTAGCTGTACATTAATTATACCTACACAAAAACTGACACCACACGATCTTATGAGTGGAAGAATTGGCTGCAGCTTTATTTTCTTTATATTTAACTTTATTTAACTCAAATACATTTACACTTAACAAAGCATTTTCTTTCTTAATCGACTTAAATGCCAACTTAGCCAGTCTGCCAACTGCAGGCAGCCTATTTACTGTCATATATTATAAATCAAAGGTCACTGATCCCTTAAGGGCATCAGTCCCATTACACTTTAATACAAACCGACCCAGCTGCGACAATAATAACTTCACTTGACATATTGTTTAGATTTTTTTTTTTGGGTGGGTCGGAGGGGGAGCTTTCCTCCCGGCACTCCACCTCAGGCTGGCTGAGGGAACCTGCACCCGGTAACTTTATAGCCCTCCGGATCTCCCGCCTAATCTCGCGGCCAGAGGGGGACCAATGGGAGCGACCCAAGGTAAGCGGGGCTGCTGATTACGGCCCAGCTGAGGGTTAACCCTTAGGGCCCTGGGGGGAATAGGCCATGTCCATGCAGCCAAAACAGCTAATTGCCGTTTCAGCTTACATGGAAACTGAACCCAATTACGCCGTTAGCTGTACTTTAATTATACCTACACAAAAACTGACACCACACGATCTTATGAGTGGAAGAATTGGCTGCAGCTTTATTTTTTTATATTAACTTTATTTAACTCAAATACATTTACACTTAACAAGCATTTTCTTCTTAATCGACTTAAATGCCAACTTACCAGTCTGGCAACTGCAGGCAGCCTATTTACCATCATATATTAAAATCAAAGGTCACTGATCCCTTAAGGGCATCAGTCCCATTACACTTTATATCAAACTGACCACGCCAAGGATGTTGACGTATCTCCTTGTCAAACATCCTTGGCCGCTCCCATTTCATTAAACATTTTTCTATCAGATTTTGGAATCCCAAACAGAGGATATCCAAACCAATTCCAGATAGGTGGGTTTGGTCGCTGCAATAAAGACCAATACCCCCTTCCTCCAGATCCACATGGCGGTAAGTAATAATATCGATACTCTTTAAGAACTTAGATATTTGATAGTTAGCTTTTTTCCTGCATTTTTCAAGAGGTTTCAAAGCTTGGCTTATGTACCATAAATGCCTTGGCACTATCTCAGACCAGGCGATTATAGATTCAGGGAGCATCATTTTCAACTGGGATAAATCTTTTCTAATCAGTCTGATCAGATTGATGGTTTTTAGGTGCCCAATCTCGTTGCCGCCTAAGTGGATAACTATAATGTTCGGCTGACCCCATTTAATGAATAACTGAGATAGTATAGAAAACAAATCGTGCCATTTGGCACCTCTAATACCTAACCAATACATTTTTGCTTGCTCTAAAGGAAATGAGAGATTGGTACCGTAGCATCTATCTTTTGCTCTGTGGTTAGCCCAAAATACAAAAGAGTGTCCAACGATCCAAATTTTTGTTGGTAAATTGCCTGCAAGAGAATTAGAAAACATGTTCAACCATTTGAGTACGGACATATGATTTAAACCTTCCTGAATCCCATCTACCGATTTTTTAAATTTTTTCTTCTGGCAAGCCGAGCAACGAAGCTTGAGTGGCTGCCCCAATTCGGAAGGAGTGGGACTTGTAAACTCGGAAATCTAGGCCCAGGCGAGAGATACATCTCCGAAGGATTGCTATAAACTGATATCTTGAGAGATATACTCCATCCTGGTGGATGAATAGGGGGCCAGGGGATTTAGGCCTAATGGCCAAGAATTCTACATACGCTGAGACTGGGCATAAATTTGAGGGACTAAATGGACCGAGCCACATAACTCTGCCTTTGCCCATTTGGTCGCACTTAGATTTTTTAATTACTATCCGAATTTTTTGCTTAATAAGGGAAACATTGGCGATGTCAAGGCCCCCAGGCTTTGTACGGCTATCTGATACTACTTCGCTAATACGAAATGCCAGGAAAAAGGAAAAAATAAAGGCCAATTTGAATAGGCATATTTCATAGTGATAAGAGCAGACATGGCTCAAGGCTAGCAACATATGTGACAGAATATGAAGGGTTATAGGCTTTCTGGTGTCCTTTTGAGGGTTGGCCCTAACTAAGCCCTTAAGCACTTGAGACACAATTGGGGTTTTAGTTATATCTCCCCTGTGGAAGGTTTTAAAATGGAACGATAAACCTGCTATGTCCTTTCTAATGCTAGCTGGAGCCTTTCCTGATTCATGCAGAAACAGAATAAAATCCAGCAAGACCTCAAGCAATTTGGGGGATTTGTGTTTCTTGGTGAATAGCTTCCATTTCTTCCAACTATTACTGTAAGAAACCCATGTTTTTGGAGCCAATGAACTCTTAATGAGCTCCACCACTCTGGGCGAATGGCTTCCCACAGTTCCTCTCCTACCCGGTGCGGGAATTCCTCTGCAAATTCGACCAGGTTCCTGAAACGCAAAAGCTGAGAGCGTGACAGTGAGTCAGCTATTGAGTTCTCAATGCCCGGTATATGTTTGGCCTTCAGCCAGATATTATATTTTAATGACAAAAATACAATCAAACGCAAAACTTTCAGGACACAAATTGACTTGCAGGACATGGAGTTTATCACGTGAACCACCCCTATATTATCGCAGAGGAACCATATCCGTTTGTTGGCTAACCTATGACCCCATAGGGATAGTGCAAAGAATAGCGGAATGATTTCCAGGAAAACCAAATTTCTTATGAATGTCGACGACATCCATTGTTCAGGCCAGGTCGTCGAAAACCATGACCCCTGAAGAAAACCACCGCATCCTATACTGCCCGACGCGTCGGTAAACAGTTGCAATTGGGTATTATCCACAAAGTCCTCTTGCCACCTGGAGTTGCCATTAAATACTTCGAGGAAGCGATCCCAAATTCTAAGGTCCTCCTTGACCTCCTGATTAATGCGAATATGCCAGCTCGGGCTTTTAACGCCTATCGTTAAGTTACTGAGTTTGCGTGTGAAGACTCTGCCCATGGGGATTACCCTGGTGGCAAAGTAACCCGATCAATGACTGGACTTTCTTCAAGGTAAGTTTTTTGGTGGACAATGCTACCTTTATACTATTCCTCAGCTTTGCTACTTTGTCAGCTGGCAAACTGAACTCCATTTTTTGGGAATCAATGTGGATACCTAGGAACTGAATGCTGGTGATCGGAGCTACTAATAATCAATCATTCAGTGGAGTCCCAGCAGGTAGGTTATGAGGTGCATTCCCTGTAGCCTGTGCCACGTCAGGTAAGTCTCAATTCTATATCAGTACATAGGGAAGCACACTCCAATAATATAATTATAGTGATTACATTTATTAGTGTTAAACACACAAACAAGGCACACAACGTTTCGGGGGGTCCAACCCCCTTCCTCAGGTGTAACCAAATGTCCAACCGTGCAACCAATATATAGTGACATCATTAATGATCGTGTATAGCTCCGCCCATTTTTTGGAGCTAGTCTAAAAGTGAACATGTGCTATAAATAGTGATACAATTAAAAGCGTAGGTTAAAATTATCCAAATGTATAATCATCATAAAAAGTAACTTTTCGTTCATCATAATTCTAAAAGTGAATAAATACATTTTAAACGTGTAGTAATTGCATATACAGTGTTAAAATACAAGGTGTAAATTGGACATTTGGTTACACCTGAGGAAGGGGGTTGGACCCCCCGAAACGTTGTGTGCCTTGTTTGTGTGTTTAACACTAATAAATGGAATCACTATAATTATATTATTGGAGTGTGCTTCCCTATGTACTGATCGGAGCTACTGACTTCTCAGTGGCGATGGGAACCCCGAATTTGCCTGCTACCAAGTGGAAAGCCTTAAACAGGTTGGAGCAGATGTCTGTCCCGGGGGGACCAATAAATAAAAAATCGTCTAAATAATGTAAAAGTAAATTGGAACCTGCCACCTCCTGTACCACCCATTCAAGGAAAGAGGAAAACATTTCAAAGTAAAAACAAAAGATGGAACAGCCCATTGGTAAACAGCGATCAAAATAAAAGTCACCTTCGAACTGAAAACCTAACAAATGTTGACATTTGGGATGAATGGGGAGTAAACGGAATGCGGATTTTATATCCCCTTTTGCCATTAAAGAACCACAGCCACTGAGCTTTAAGAGCTCTAATGCCTTGTCGAATGTGGCGTAATTCCCTTTGCAAACCTCCGGGTCGATGGAGTCGCTCACTGAGGTTCCGGCCGGGAAGGACAAGTGATGAATTACCCGGAATTCGTTTGGTACCTTTTTCGGCACCAAACATAACGGGGACAGAACAAAATTGTCAAAGGGGGGGGAAACAAAGGGACCTTCTACCCTACCGGAGTCGACTTCTTTACGGATTTTTGACCGAACTATGTCCATGTTTTTAGCCACTGACTTTAAATTATTTACAATGCAATTTTTGTTCACATTTCCATCGAAAGGGATCCAAAACCCAAAACTAAAGCCGGATTCAAGGATCTTGGCATTCAGACGCCTTGGATACCGCTTTAAAAATGGCTGCAATTCTTGCAGCTTCACTGGGGTTATCAGGCTTTTGCGCTCCAGACTTCCCTGATTGCTTTGTTGAAGGGGATAATTTTTTAAGGCATCTGAATGCTGGATGCTGACCTCCGCAATTTGCACATTCGTGACGAAAACGACAGTTTTGTTGCCACTTGCATGCGCTTTCATTGTACGCCCAACAGCTATTGGGTTTAACGCCAGCGACTGGCAACTTGTTGTTGGCGTTGGGCTGAAAGGTTTGAGCCTTATAAGAAATCATTGAAAGCCACAAATCCACATCTTTGACTCCATACCGTAAATCTTTATGAATGGCCTTCTTTTGACGAAATCGGTTGTCGTAAATAAACCAACCTAAACCGCCAAAAGACTTAAACGCTTCTAAGACAATGTCAGGTGTTTAAACAAACCCAGGGCCAGATCAGGGAACCTGCTTGTTAAGATGTTAGAAAAGATACAGTAAGCTTGTAACCAATTATTAAATGACCTGGCTACAGGGCGCCTTCTATCTTGATCCTTTTCCCCTGCCTCTTTCTTAAAATGATCTTTCGCCATAGGAAGCAAGGACAATAAATCAATGTATTCCCCCCTGCAAATTTTTTCTTTTACTGCACTGGTTAAGTGCATGCCAAGGGGGGTCACTTTGCATGTTAACACGTCCCCATAACATCCCTCATGGACCCCCGGATTTTCCCTTGTGGGTACTGTGGGGGCTACCGACTTGACATAATTATCTATGCACTGCTTCAGACCCGGTATTAAATCAATATTACCTGCAGCTGGATTACCTCCAGGGGCTACACTGCTGCCAGCTATGTTGAGGGGCTGCTTTGGTTCAGCTAAATCCAGTGGGTAATCAGGAGATGAACATGGCCATTGGTGTGTTAAATCCCTGATGTTCTGTGACTCAGCAGACACTTTTGCAGGAACTTCTCTCTGCCTCTTGGACCTTGTAATTTTTCTTTTCCTTGCTACTGGTGCTGTCTCGCTGGTTGCAGCCTCCGACCCTGATGTAAGATCCGGTTCCATACCTGATTCGATAATCTTTTGAAACTCCTCCTTACCGACTTTCTGCAGCCACTGCCTTACTATATCCGGGACCTCCTCCATTTATCCTCGCGAGGCAGTGAGAGATTCGTGACAGAATGACAAGCCGACCGAGCGTGAGCTTTCCTCCCGGCACTCCACCTCAGGCTGGCTGATGGAACCTGCGCCCGGTAATTTTATAGCCCTCCGGATCTCCCGCCTAATCTCGCGGCCGGAGGGGGACCAATGGGAGCGACCCAAGGTAAGCCGGGCTGCTGATTACGGCCCAGCTGAGGGTTAACCCTTAGGGCCCTGGGGGGAATAGGGCCATGTCCATGCAACCAAAACGGCTAATTGCCATTTCAGCTTACATGATTACCATCACAGTTAGCCAATACAGATATTTCCTTTACTTTTGTTATAAAGTATATTAATTAAGGCTGGGTACACACAAACAGATTTTTAGGGCCAACCAACCGATATTTCTCTCTATTGGTCAGTTGGGCCGATAAATCTGAGGTGATTTCAGCGGCGCTGGTGAACGCTGTCAGTCACCTGTTTGGACGAATGGCAATTTGACATGTCATTAAGTCATCACTGATTGTGTGGTCCATAGGAGACATTTGCTGTGGCCAACCACAAAACTGTTTGGAAATTCGTCTGTGTGTACCCAGCCTAACATTCTGTTTTACTGAGAAATCCACATTTGCACTACATTACTATTAATGTCTTTTAAAGTCAGAGTTGTATCACTGATAACGCATCTGACAGAATTTGATGAATTTTTTCAGTATCGGGGCCTATTGGGCAAGATGGAAAATTTCCTTTGCCGGCTCCCTTTACTACAGTAGAGGATTACTTCAGGCAGCTGCAGGGTTAATATTGATACCGTTCTGTATCAATTATTATGTTATGCTGCTGTCAATCACAGTGAAGACTGGATACATTTTTGAAACAAACAAAAAAAAGTTCTTCTTACTCACAGCTCAATAAACAATGTAACAATCTATGTAACAAACTATAACTAATCTATGGACATCAGGCTAAGTGGAACAGCAGACTGCACTGAGCAGGCAGAAAGGGGGGATTCCAGGCACCAGAAATCCCCCCCAAAACAATACACCCCATGGAAAGTTTACTTTAAAATACATGATTCCAGGGAGAGATAATAATTTATAGCAGAAGGGGAGGGTGTACCAATGTACGTACAGTAACTAAATGCGAGGGGGAAGTTGTAAGGAGCAGGGAACTGCTGGAACACTGTTACTAAATAAAGGGAGGGGGGTGAGAGAGTCCGGGCAGGCAGGAAGCCAGGCAATGTCTGACTCTGACCACTAATGCCTTTAAATGAACTTCTCTGGGACTTATAATTTCTTTATAATTTACAGTAAGGTGTACATTTTCCACTATAAAATTATCAAAGCTGGGATTGTCAAGTTTCATTATCTTTAAAATAATCCTCTGTACCTCCTTTGATGCTTAACATTTTTATTCCATTCCATTATCTACAGGATAAATTGTATAGCATGATAAAGTTTAGCATCTCACCATCGATTTGCATCTCTCTATCAATTTTACAGACAAATGTTTCTTGTAAAAAAATTACTTTAATAAAACATACACAATTCTATAAATAATAAATAGAAACATAGAGATTAGTTTTATCTCATAAAACATCAACAGATTTTTCTTGTCTTCTTTCTACTATGCAATGCAAACCCAAGAGGCAGTAAAAAAAAAAAAAAGAAAACTAATCACTATTTAAAAAAGGAATTACATTTCCATAGTATAACTGGAATTATGATAATTCATGAACAGATTCTTTACATTTCACTAATATGGCAGTTTTATATACTGAATTTCATATGACATTTGTGCTTGATGGGGATGTCAAAAATTCAGCCACATATCTTAGAATGACTACAAATCCCATTATTCCTTTATTGCTGATGGATACCAAGTGTAGTCTGTACCTCAATATTAAAAATATGGGCTTTTTTTTTTAACTTGCATTTTGGGGTTGGCAGTGTAAATGGGTTATGACAGATTAAACTGTCTGCATGTCTAGATTATTTCTTTAAAGGATTTGATAACAAAATATATGTTCTGTAAAAAGTTCAGTTTGCTTATCTACAACATATGTACACATCCGGTGTTCAGAAGAGAGCATTGTAGGGTTGTGAATAGCAGTAAAATCATTTGCATGGCAGTCTTATTAATAGTCTTAAAAATAGCCACTTTCTTTATAATCCACAGCATGGAATTTTTTTTCTCCTTTCAAACTGTTAGTCGCATGCCCACAAGTTAGTCGCATGCCCACAAGTGAAACAGATCCATCACTATGTAAGGTGACAGTGCATAGAGCCAATGAAGGTTTGATTGGTTAACAGGTGTCAGTACAATATAAGTCAAAATAAGAAATGCAGACCATTGTTTTTTTAACAAGACCCAAATTATGGAAGTACATGGATTCTGGTAGCTGAAATAAATTAGGCAATGATGATTTTGCGTCATCCATGATCTGTTTCAACAGTACATCATTAAAAAAAAAAGGTGTTCCCAGTGCTCTCTAGAGAACTCCAATATGATTTTATAATACAGTAGGTGTTTTTATTATATTGCAGTTAAATTTGGTGCAGATGCCCGTATAGACTCCAGTGTCTTATTCATTGTTTTCTTTTCTATAGTGTCCAGATGGATGTGACACTGGCAAGTAGAAGCTTTGCTGTAGGTTACAGATTGCTTGCTTGACTTCTTATATTTGTTCAAGCAATTTAATATTCTTTTAAAAATAAGGTAGAATATCTCACAAATGCTCAGGACAATGCAGAGGCCTGAAGCTGCAATCATAAAGTAGGTGAACACTTTTTTCTCTGTGGGACGTGCTATGTAGCAATCTACTGTATTAGGACACGGAATTTGTGTACACTTAACAAGGCGTGGCAGGTCGAAACGGTCCCACATGCTATGCAATATGAAAAGGAAGGCAATTTCAATGCCAGTTTTAAAGAAAAGGCTCATGAGATAGGTCCACCACAGACCACCATGTTTTTTTCCTGTGTTGGAATACAACTTTGAGCAGTTTTCACCATTCTTTAGTTTGTTCTTTTTTTCTCTGTCGTCTCTGTAGGCAACATGCATAATAACCAATAGGGATGGGCAGGTGACAAAGATAAGCTGAAGTGCCCAGAGCCTGATGTGTGAAATAGGGAAGAAGTGATCATAACAGACATTGGTGCAACCCGGCTGACGAGTGTCACAATCAAAATCTTTCTGTTCGTCACCCCAGACTTTCTCTGCTGCAACCACATAAACAAGTACCCGGAAAACAAAGACCACAGATAGCCAGATGCGGCCAAAGGCTGTAGAATACTTATTCACACCACTCAGAATACCTTGAAATGTTTTCCAGTCCATTGTGGGATGTTAACCTGCAATGAAAAAGAAAATAGGGTTAACCTAAAAACAAAACAATAATAATAATAATTTTATGTGAAAATTTTAACTTCTTACATTGTTAAGGTTATGAAGTGTTGCGCTATTCATTATGGTTTTATCCACATGCTATTCTGGTTCACCTTTTACTATGATATACATGTCACACTCAAAAAATTGCACTAGCCATGCACAATATCCATTTGACACATCTCGTTTTTCTCTCTCTACATAAACATGTATATACATAAGAGAACATTTCTCTAACACTGATGCCACATTCCGTTATAGTATAGTAAGTAAAGATAGTGGTAAAATTAGAAATTATTCAATAACAAATCTCACAAAAGTGCTTACTCCATATGATGTGGAGGACAGTATGGACCCCCCATCCCTATCACTACGGAGTTTAAGCCAACATAAAGGTCATAGACTGGATAGGGAATTTTGAATCAAACTTCTTAGATCAGTAGTTGTTGATTTTGGTCTCCTGTATTGTTAACTGGTGATGATATCTGTTAGTGAAATGCATATTTGTGGTCTCTAACCATGAGTTTATAAGACCAGTAAAGTAAATGTAAACATTATTATACAGTACAAGTGTTCTTGCAGATTTAATAGTATGGTTAACTGATTTAAAGTGCTTTCCTTAAAAAAAATCTTCTGTGACCTATCCATGATCAAATTCTTCTCATGTTGCACACATGTTATTTCATAGTAGATTTGTCAAAATGCTGTAAGTATATAATGGACATTATATAATAATCACACCTGATGAAAGGGGCATAGTGATCCCTGAAACGTCGTATTTTGATGTGATTTAATAAAGACGTGTGATTTACACTCAAGAGTGCCCCTTGCATCGATTTTGCTTGTGTAAGTATATAATGGACATTATGATGTCATATGTGTTATCATCATAGACCTCATTATTTACCAAAGAAACAGCAAGCTGCAGTATCTGCAAACAAGAAGTAAGTTTAATTACGTATAAGTAGTAAACTGCCCGATAATTAAAATCTGTACCTTTTTTTAAAACCCTGCTTTGTGTTAAAAATCATGAAGATCAACAAACCTTTTACATTATAGCAATGATTTTACACTTCATTTTATCATCCATGTTACACTTATTAATTGTGCAATAATTTGACTGCATGCTTTAATTGTGTAAACAGGAATTCAGTACGTGTGGATTATTAATAGTATTCCATGTAGAGTGATTGCATAATGTCCCAAAAGCCTTATCAGTCACCTGGTGTTCCACAATGCCAGCAATGTCCCTGCATTGTTTAAATGCCTTTATCCCGGGTAATTAGATACTTGAGGAAGCACATGTATAGTAATGTAGGTATATGTTTATTTATAAAGCACTACTTTGGTATGCAGCACTGTTGTTTATACTTTAAAGAACATTTAAAGTACCCAGGGTAAGGATCTAAATGCTAGTTCCCATAAACCAGGCTCTGGATTGAGCAAGGGGTGAGACCAAAAGCAAACTTAGGTAAATTAGGGGATTCCGGTAATGTAGGGGATTCCCCACAATAAGGGGATTTGATGTACTGCACTCTCAGTTGTGAGGACCTACTGTAGATAATAGGTCTGTCTCCATTTGCAGGATTCACTTTGCTGGAATTTAAATCAACAGTTCTATAATTTAAGAAGATACATGACTGTACATTGCATTCCAAATTAAAAACACATTATGCACCTTTGTAATTTGTCGTAATCCATAGCTTAATCCGTAGTGCATAATATATTGTGATGACTGAACTCAATGATAACTGGGTATTTTTTTTGCTTGCTTAAAAGACATGTCCACAACCCTAACTGCTATTTTTTACCAGTTTATGAAATGCATTTGTAACCAGATATTTAATGAAAAAAGGTATCTACCTCCACCCGATGCTCAATGAGCTTTTTATGAGCTTGAGCAGAGGAGATAGCAGGGGAAATGTCAGCAGTCACAGCCTTGATTGACTTATGAAGAGAGGAGCCAGCTTACTCTGTGGGAGGCAATAGTTATCCTTGTATAGCTGTTTAGTAATACATCTAATAAAGTGCTAAATACATCGATTGGGGGCACGTAACCGATAAGTGACGTTTTTACTTATGGGGAGGAGATTCCATTTAAATATCAAAAATTGTAGATTAAACAGAATTATCCTTGCAGGTCTGACAATCACAACTATGAATGAAGGTTGCCCATGATCAGTGATAAACCCAGGGGTGAGGACCTTGCCTTGGATACTATTAATGGGAACAGGTGGGGTCTGGGTCAGGTTTGTTGTCCATTAAAACAATGTATCACAATGTCTTTCTATTTAATTCCTAGAAAAAGATATACCTATTTGAATTCAACAACATTTTCCCCTATTAAAAGTCCCCCCCAAATTTACTTCCAATTTTAGTCCTTTCCCTCCATTTAGCGCAGGGTGATACAAAGTATCTGATTGAAAAATTCCTTTCTTTCTCCCTGCCTAAATCATGCTAAGCATGCTTGATCTCAACAAAATACGGCATTAACTGATGGGGTCTTTGTACTTTAAGGCTAGGCATCAGTCAATGATTTGTATTTTGTTTTAAATGCTATTTAGATCTAGAGATGTCCGAACTTCACAAAATCCGTTCCGTTTGAGGATCCGCGAATTTTCGAAAAAATTCGAAAATTCGAAAATCCGTGAGCGGACCCGTTAAAATGAAAAATATCCTCAAAATTACGAGAAAACTCGTAATTTTGAAAATTTTCGAAAATATGTATTTTCGAAAATACGAGTAATCCTCATAAAGATCGAAAATTTTCGAAAATACGTATTTACGGAAATAAGAGAAATCCTCGTATTTTCAAAAATTCTCGAAATACGAGAAACCTCGTAATTTCGAAAATTTTCGAAAATACAAGAAATCCGCGCTTCGGAAGGTGGAAAATCCGGAAAAATCCGCCGTTCGCGAACGGGATAAATCCGCGGCGGATCCGGGTTTGGATCCACGAACCGGCCATCCCTATTTAGATGCTGGTTTTCTAGCAGCATAAAAATGTATTATTAAAAGTATATAAAGTATTATAGGCTTCTGGGACTGAATGAACCTTTAATTAAAGGGAACTGTGGTCTCCAAACAAGTTGAGTTTAAATGAAAGGCCAATTTCCTACCTTTAAAACAAGCCACCAACCACCTCTCTACGTGCTCCACAGCCGTAGATATAAAGAAATGACTGACCAGAAAATTAATGGGTGGGGGGCTGACATGTGACATTCCTAAGGTTTCTCCTGCACAGTGCTGCCACGACACAGCCTTATACGCCCTCATGTGGTGAGGGAACGGAAGTTCCTCCTCCTCTCTGCTGTGTGAAGGACTTGCAACTGCAGAAAGGAAAGGGAATCTACAGCCCTTCTCTCTCACTATGTGTAAAACAGCCTGAAAGCTGTTTCCCACGTGTTTTTTGGGGGGGGGTGTCAGAGTGGCCCACAGCACCTGTGAGCAGGTGGGCTTAGGCACCCGCGAGTGGCAGGCCACAGCACCCACAGTGGCGGGGCCATGGCACCCACGAGTGGGTGGGGTCACGACAACCATGACAGGGCGGGACCACGACAACCACAGTGGGCAGAGCCACTGGGTCTGTAAGGGAATGGGCCAAGGGGTGGCCTGCCACTGAAGGGTCCATGAGTGGGAGGGACAAGAGGGGCTACAAAGAGGAGGAGACACAGGCAGATTGCTGACAGGTTCAGAGCAGGAAGCAGGTGCAGGGGATCTGGTGATGTGCTGCCATATCACACACAAAAATGTAAATATCTTCAAAACTAGTAAAATAAACAATGAAAAAAATTGCAAAAATTCTCAGAGAACCAATTCCTATCAATTTACCTAAAGTCATTTTTGGATCACAGTTCCCCTATAACTACTGCAACTGGTATAGTCACAATAACAGCTGTAATTTCTAACTTGACGATCATTCCTGAAAATGGCTGATCTATGCAATCTGCCATGTCCGAGGGTCACAGCCAATTTGGAGGCCTTAGGCTGAGTTTGTGGTCGGCCTGGACGAACCACTGTCAGTCTCTACAAAAGTAGCTGTGACCAATTGTGCGGTCCACAGGGGACTGCATGACTGAAAATTATTTTCTGACATATGCAATTGCCATTTGTCTGACTGGACAAACCGGCAACCAACATTGGTCGTGGCTGACCAATCTAATTTTTCGATTAGATTGGTCCCAACTGTCCAATACACAGAAATATTGATTGGTCGCCCACCAAAAATTTGATGGCGTATACCCAGCCTTAAATGGGCCAATCATTTGTGAAATAACAATAGCAAGTCTCAATGTTGGATAGACTGTGGCCATCAAGCAGATCTACTACACATCTGGTGGACATGTCCTAAATGAAAAAAATACTGGGAAAATGTGTTTTTTATGCTAGCCCAACTTTCTAAAGAGAGAATATATCCCTCCCCAGAAATAGCACTATTAAATATTAATATAGGTAATTTTCACATTAACAATAGAGTGTTGGCAGGGCAGATCTTGATATGTGCCAGACATCTTATATCTCGTAAATGCAAAACTAACCTAATACCCACAATTCAGGAACTGAAACACCAATTAACGCAAAACAACTTATATGAAGAGCATTACTCAATAGTACAAGGTAAATATGAGAGTTATTTAAAACAGTGGAATAAGCGCCAATATTTAACAAGTGTTTGATTTGAATGCCGATAATTGAAAGTTTATTTGAGTAAATATATTTAAAATTTATATGCAGCAAACAATCATTAAAATTAATCCTGACACTAATAGCTTATTCATAAAACCCAAATCTTACAAAAATTCTAGTATAGTAAAAATTCTTTAAGATGATGTCTCATGATAATGTTATATCAATATTTCTTAGTTAAGTTTAATTGAACTTGCTGATAGTTAAATTAGTTAAATTATTTAAAGAGGAACTGTGGTCAAAGATGCTGTGGTCAAAGATGCTTAGATCTCTACTGAGCAACTGAATCAACCCAGGCTCTGGGTCAAGGGCAAGACCATAACGGTCTCTACTAGGGGTCCTGCAAACAGGAAGTCAGTATTTTGGTTGCAGTTATTTATACACAGGGAAAATGCTGAATTGGCAGATTAAGGTCATTGGTAAGGAAAATACTGGTCTTTTTTTCTGAAAAGCATATGTATTTGCACTGAACTTCCCCATCAACCACCTCTCTACGTGCTCCACAGCCCAAGATATAAAGAAACGACTAACCAGAAAGTTAATGGGTGGGAGGCTGACTTGTGACATTCCTGAGGCTTCTCCTGCACAGTGCCGCCGGCAAGCACAGCCTCAGACTCCCTCAGTGTGTAAGGGAGACAGGAAGTCCCTCCTCCTCTCTGCTGTGTGAAGTCCTGACAGAGTAGGTAAGGGAATCTCCAGCCCTATTTTCCCACTATGTGAAAACAGCCTTTTCAGGCAGAGTTCTCACTCTGCCTGAAAAGGCTGTTTCCACATAGTTTTCTGTAGGGGGGGGGTTCTGAGTGGCCCACGGCACTCGCGAGTGGGCAGGGCTTATGCACCAGCGAGTAGACGGGGCGTATGCACTCGTTAATGGGCAGTGCTTAGAGGCCTGCTAGTGGACGGGCTTAGGTGCCCATGAGTGGGCGGTGCTTAGGCTTCCGTGGGTTGATGGGGCTTAGGCGTTGTGGGTGGGTGGGGGCCGTGGGGCCACGGCAACTGCAGGTGGGTAGGGCCATATGGGGCTGTAAGAGAATGGGCCAAGGGTTGCCTGCAACTGGACGGACCATGGGATCCATGAGTGGGAGGGACCAGGGGGGCTGCAAAGGGGAGGAGGAGACACAGGGCAGATTGACTGACATGGTTTCAGAGCAGGAAGCAGGAAGTGCAGGGGACCTGGTGATGCTGCTGCCATATCACACACAAAAATGTAAATATCTTCAAAATTATGCAAAATAAACAATGAAAATAGATTACAAAAATTCAGGGAGCAAATTCTATCAATTTACCTAAAGTCATTTTTGGACCACAGTTCCCCTTTGTTTAATGTTTTATTCAGAGTAACTAAGGGGGAGATACAATATGGCCCTTTTCCGTCTAAAACCCACGTTAACCCGAAAAAAATTCGGGTTAACGTGGGTTTTAGACGGAATTTAGAGCACAGCGCCATTTCCAAATGTTTTTGGAAATAGCGCCGTGCTACAGATGCAAAACCCCTACTGTTAAGTTTTGCGCTACACAGCGCGACACTTAACGGCACTGGGTAGGAGGCGCTAAACCCACGCTCTTACCTTACCTCGATCCCGCGATGCAATAACTGACGTTTACGTCAGTTATTGTATTGCGGGATCGGGCAAAGGTAAGTAATGCGGCGCCCGGCTTTGAATCTCCCCATAAGTAATTTAACTTTTCCCTTTTTTTGTTGGTATGAATATAATACCACTATAGGTTAACAGAATACAATATATATGTTGACCTATGTAAATGTTTTATTTCCCATTTTACCCTACCATTTTAATTTATGTTAATTTAATTAATCTAAACTATAACTTAGATGTTAAAAAGTGACTATGAGTTGTTGAACATTAACAGTAGCAAGTAGTGATAAGTCCGGGTTTTTAAACAAACCTGGTTTTGATTCAGAACTGCAGGTTTAAAAAATACACAGATCTGGTGGGATTTTTAAAAAATTTTGAAACCCTTAACTGATATGTGATTAAGAAATTGAAAATTCATAAATGACGATGGGCACACATTTGCATAATAATAACTGGGCAGCTCCCAGATTGGTCCAAAGCTAAATGTTCTACATCTAAAATCTTACTATAAGATGTTTCTCCAGTGGCGTAAGTAACTCCCCCGCCGCCCCAACGAAATTTTAGTTTCGGGGTGGACATGCCCTTAAACACTCTTCTAGGATTTCAAAAAGGAGCCATAGATTCTGAGAAATCTTTGAAATTGCAGCATTATGTGTAATGGGCCTATCACTCACACCAGAATCTCCTAATTAAAATGTAACTTTTCTTTGGCTGCCTGCCATCACATTTCAGGCTTTTAGTAAGAGAATCGGCTTGCAGGCAGCAGAGAAAGAATGATGTTTACATTGAAGAAAGCCGGTGGCACTTGAAGGAGGCACATGTATAAAGGGGGTGTGTGTGATGTAAGTCAGTGGAAGAGAAGCCATTATATTGGTAGCATTGATTGGAATGTAAGTACTTGACATGATATCATGGAAGATGTCAGAGCTAGAGAATGTTGGGTTGTGTTACACGTCCAGGAAACAGCACAAAGCAATGGAGGAAAAAATGTATGAAAATGTTACTTCTTCTTCGTTACACAACAGCATTTTCAAAAAAACTTTGCATACGAAAAATGGGGAGTGGATGGCTTTAAAGGGTCTGTGATGACTGTTAAAGTGTTTCAGGGCTATGCACGGAGAGCTGTTATCATCTTTTTCCACCTTAAAGTACCGTTAAACCATGTACCAATGACTTTAAGACATTACTTATGACGGTTGCGGCGGTACGCAAAAACTGTGTCGTGTAACTGCCGCAAGCTATGTACCGAGCCGATAACGGCTTTTAAGACAAAAACTTTAACACCAGCAGATAGCTGGCCTAAAAGTTTCAGAATGGGCAAACCCCATTCACGATGCACCGAGAGCCTTTATTGGCTCAGTGCATTGCCTAGAGGAGGCTATAGAGAGCGATACCGGCTCTCGGTATATAGCACTATATGTGGGGTAATACCTGTTTAAGGGGGGATACATTAAGGGTCTTCAATTCTTCCTAACTAGTTAGGATTATATAAAAAGCCTTCCATCCAAATAAAACCCAAATCACATCTAGATACAGTAACATTTTCGTTATTGCTGTAAAGGAGGAGAGGAGCAGATGTCAGGTAATGTCACTTAACCAACTGGAAGGAGGAAATTTGAACATTCACCTCAATATAATATCTCACAGGCTTCAGACATGTGATTGTCGGCTCATTTTAAAGGAAACGCTGCAGGCTTTCATTTAACCCTCACTTGTTTGGAGACCACAGTTGCCCCTTTACAGGATGATTATACTGTGTTTAGGTTGATAACATTTTTATAATGCATTAGTATGAATGACATGATGCTGCTGGATCTCTTGGATGATATTGTAAAGTTACTTTATAATAATAATAAGTGTTGCTGGGGGACAAACATTATAATAACCCTGGGATACAATATATAGTGTAAAGTTGTTGGATAATTTTACAGTGATGCTTATGCTGAAGCTGCTAGACAGATATATGATTATTTTGATGTAATATAATGTGGTGATAGTGCAGCATAAGAAAATTATAGTAAAGCTTTAGGTTAATACTGTAAAGTAGCAAAAGCATAATATGGTGCTGCTATATAATATATTTATATAATACATAATTGTGATATTTTATAATGGGAGATGATGTGGTATATATCTTTATAAAAATCACTCAGCTATGTCACTAAGTGACTCATTTTTTATATTTCTTATATCACATTGCTCCTTTCATTCCAGTGTTCATGCCTGAACAACAACTTTTTGCATTGTTTAACTTCACTAATGGAACCTGCTGGAGCTGCTCCCTGTCACTTCATAACCAGTGTCTCTCTCCTTTTCCCCAAATATTTGTTTAACTGCATAGATTCTGGGCTGGAATGTTCCTTTCTACTGGGTTTAAGTTCCAGAAGGTAGGTTGGGGGATAGGGTTAAATTAAAAAGGTGGGAATAGGGACAAGGATAGAATGGGGTAAATGAATCATATACTTATGTATTATAAGAAATAATGCTCCCCTTTACATCATAATATAAAGATATTATGCCACCTTGGAGTTCCCTGCCCTGTATAAAAGCACTCGGCCTACAGCCTTTTGCTTCTATAGGGTCAGGGAACTTCTAGGTGGTGTAAGAGTGGCCTACAGCCTTGTGCTTCTATAGGGTCAGGGAACTCCTCGGTGGCGTAATATCCTTATATTACACTGTAAGGGGCGCATTATCTCTTATATATTAATATTTGTCCAATTCAGCCTTAATCTAGCTCTAGCGTCCTACACAGAACAGCTGTTTTTTCACAGTTTTAGAGGAGAATGAAAGTCTAATGAAAAATTAAGTTCAGATTAAATCATTAACCATGGAAATGATAAATGCTGCCTAAACATTAATGTACTGCTTCTCTTCTTTCCAAGCCCCTTTGCTTCTGGTAGCAACTTCGTGTATTTTTTATTTGACACCGGCACCATAGAAATTTGTAAACTTTAAAAAAAAAAATGTATCAGATAAGGTTGTCATTGGATTCACTGAACATACTTTTTAAGACTTTCATTTACCTTTAAAATAAATCATTATAAGTTGAATGTGAGTAGATAAGTACTTGTACTCCTGTCTTCTAGTTGGAAGTGGAAAAAAATACAGAGGCGATGTTTGATGTTTGTCTTAACAAGCAGAAATGTTCAGGATAAAAAAAGGATAGCATGAGAGCTTGGTGTAGTGTTTCGGAAAACTTGTAGAGCCAGTTCCCTTAAAAAGTGCTAACATGATATCCTTTAACCCATGGCACACTAACAAACTTAATACTAACATACTTCAGATTAACTAAATATCAGCTATAACTGAAACCACAAATTCAGGATGTTGCTATATTGATAGTTTATCCCTAGCTCAAAATGTTATTTACATTTAAAGAAATATAATGTAAAGCACATGTTCCATGAATCATAGGATATTAACTGCTGATTATAACAATGCACCATTTACCTTTTAAAGGACATATTTGTGTCAAACTAGTAATATCTTTTATTACAGCATTTTTGCTGCTACTTTTGTTTTCACCTGAGCATACAGCTATAGAGTGTAGTTATTTGGGCAGCTCTTCATTATTTTCCTGAAGCATGCCTGTCTCACTGGGAGGGGGGAAGGATGTTTTTTACTAATTTCACAAAGGTGAGGAATTGATTAGAAAAACAATCTGCATGCATGGTTTTAAAGGACAATTATATTTGTGTTTTCCCCGATCCATAACTGTATAGTATACAGGGAGAGCACCTACATTGCTAATTCCTCACCTTTGGGTACTTTACCTAACTCCTGCAATACTTACTCAAAGTCTTCCTCGGCGCTCTGCTTTGTCCCTCTTCTCTTCCACTTTCAGTGACAGTTCGCGATGCACCCAATGGGAAGACACACCTTCTTGCAGAGCGTGTCCTCACATTGGCTGCATCGCAATCTGTCACTTACAGGGAAGAGAGGAAAAGCAGAGTGCATGGGGAGAATTTGAGTAAGTATTCTAGCAGACAACGGTGCCCCATTTTCTTATTTTTCCTATGACAGATATTGCCTCCTCCTTCACGACTGTGGATGATGCATGCATTTTTATTACCAGTTATTCCAAGTTATGGCGAAATGTGTCTGGCGGGATTTTAATATATGTTTTTACATGTAGCCTATGAATAAGTTACATTTTACAAAACGGAGTGGCGAGACTGTGCTTCACAGTGTAAAGCAGCTAGAAGTGATTGATTTCCATTGATGGACAGAGGGAAGGGTCCATGATGGACAGCACCTGGGCCACCTACGGTGAACGGTGAGTCTTATTCGCCACCCATTCCCTAGAGAAAAAATAATACACTCGCAAAACCATATAGGAAACTCGAGCACATAAAGTGGCGAGGTCCAGGGTATACACACTTGGACCCTACGCAGACAAGTGTAAGTTAACCTATTGACACACACACACACAGTTTATAAATTACACTGTTTCCATGCTTGGAAAAGGCACGGAAGCAAACAGAAGCACACCAATGGAAAGAAGGCTAGTAAGTAATGTTAATGAGGTAATTTTGTATCCCTGAAGAAGCCCTGCCCCCAAAATGGGGTGCAATGCGCATAGGATATACTTTGATATCAACCACATGTGGATTCAATTTGGAGCTCAGACAGCAACCCTGCGGTATACGGAGGTAAGAGATCCTTTGCTGCCCTTTCTAAGCAGGTGGGTGAAGAGGACGAAACACCCATCTCAGATACCGTGACACACCTGAGGACGCTCAAGGATGCTGAAGCCAATACCCGGAGGAACCGGACGGAAGCGCTAAGTAATAAGGGAACAACGGCCCACCCACGCTAGAAGTAGAGGGTAGACGAGTAGAGCCAACCTGCCTAAGTCCCACTGTGCACATCCAGGTCAGCAGGAAACAAACTGCCAAGAGTACCGTGGTAAGTAATGTTGTCAGGGCTAACTACTATCTTTGGAAACTTGTTTAATTAGTGCTACTTTAGATACACGGAGTGTGGATTGTGTACAAATAAGGACATAGTCCCAGGATAATATGTGGATCCGTTTAAACTTGGACCCTAAGACATTGAACTGGCTACACAGGTATCTATAGATATGCACTTTTTTATTTCCAGCAGAAACAATGTATCCATTTATAACATGTGTTTAGGGTTCGGTTTTAAATTTGCCAGAGTGTGATAATTTGTAACATTATAGACTTGCAGACTGGTTAGCCTGCAGGTCCTACTGTTGGGAGATTTGTAAAGTTTTTATTCACTGTTTTTATATTTGCTTATCTTTATGGGTATGATGCAATAAACTTACATGTGTGCAATAAATGTATCTATTATTATGTGTACTGGTTACTGCTAATAGGTAACTATTGTTATTAGTGACGCATTCCAACGAGTGCTAAAAAGAGACACTTGAGTTGCCTCTCAACTCAGAAGTTTTTTTTGTATAAGTGCTAAGTAATGTTAGCAGCATCTGATAACGCTAAAAACCTTGCGAGGTTGAGGTTTGGGGGGGTTCTTAACACAATATAAAACTTTTTTGGGGGGTGGACTTACCCTTTAAGTTTATTATTCACCAAAACCCCAAGATCCTTTTCCAAAAGAGATTGACTTAACATGGACCCAGTTATTAGTTACCGTATATACTTGTGCATAAACCAAATTATTTTACCTTTAAAATCATATTGAAAGTCTCCTCTCGGTTTATACTCGGGTCTGATCTGGATGCTGCTGGACAAAATTACATTGCCCTGGGAAAACAAAAGCTGTACCCTGTAACACAGAGAATCCTCTTGATTTCAGTGGGTAAGGCAATTGTTGTCCTGCTCACTCAAATCAGCCCAGACTGCAAGACAAATGGAAAAAAAAACTATCTTTAAGTGTTCAGGCTGCACAAGGTATGTAGGGCACATCTATGTATGGGGCTGTGTATGGGACTTTCTGTGGGGCTGTGTATGGGACTTTCTGTGGGGCTGTGTATGGCACTGCCTATGGGAGAAAGTCAATGCTCGGTTTATACTCGAGTCAAGCAGTTTTCCTGGTTAATCAGTTAAAAGTAAGTACCTCAATTTATATTCGGGACGGTTTATACTCGAGTATATATGGGTATACGCAGCACAAGGATTTTTAAGACCAAAATGCATCACCTTACATTTATAAACATTGAATCTTCTCTCCCAAGTAGCAGCCAAAGTGACATTTTATCTAGATCTGTTTGCAACAATTGCACATCATCTGTAGCTTTTAATGGTGAAAAAATTTCTCTAACTTCTATGCATTGCCAGCTTCTGCATTAGGACTTACGTATAAAAGAAGTGGTAAAAAACTAAATTCAAAGGTCTTCAATGATACTTTTGATTTTGACTCTGACAAGTTTAAGGCAGCAATCCTGAAATGTGCATTATCTTCCCCAAAATTAAAGGGCATCTCCACTGGGGAAAAAAATTTGCCATATAGTTTTATTAAAGAACAGGACGTAAAGGAGCTGTGTCTTACATTCTTCAATAAAACCTGCAGGAGCCGGGATAGAAGGTAAAGAACTTACACGATCGCTTGCTCCTCCGCAGTGTAGTCTGACAGGTCCCGCCAGACTTTACTATCCTGTGCTCATGCGCATGTGCATAGCATACAGAGTTTGTCGGGACCATTTTGAGTACGCGGCAGAGGAGTGAGTGAATTCTGAAGTTCCTTACCTTCCCGCCAGACTTTACTATCCTGTGCTCATGCGCATGTGCATAGCATACAGAGTTTGTCGGGACCATTTTGAGTACGCGGCAGAGGAGTGAGTGAATTCTGAAGTTCCTTACCTTCTCTCCCAGCTCCTGCAGGTTTTATTGAATAACGGGAGGTAATACACAGCTCCTTTACCTCCCGTTCTTTAATAAAACTATATGGCAATTTTTTTCCCAGTGGAGATGCCCTTTAATTTTTGGGAAGATAATGCACATTTCGGGATTGCTGCCTTAAACTTGTCAGAGTTTAAAGCATATCATACATAGGGTTGATATTTCAAATGATTCGATAAATTTGATTGAATTGGTCTAAAAATTGATGTTTTTTTGATTGACCGCTTGATGGTATTGAGCGGTTAATTTAAAAACTGGCCTTTGGGTCAGGCAGATCATTTCCCATAGATTTCAAGCTAAAATTTTGCAGAAGTTTGATGGCGCAAGTTGGTGGAATTTGACTAATTTTTCATACCAAATTTTTGATCACGAGGAAAGAATCGAAAATGATATTACCAAAAATCTATACATGTATGGATTGTTTTGTGTTTTAGAGCTACTTTAAAAAAAAAATTTTTTGAAAAGTCTTTAACAGATCTTGAACAAAGTTCATAGCACACCTCAATCTTTAGGAAATAAACAGGGAGATTCAATAAAAGGTCTTATTGTTTAAAATGGTGCTTAGTTTGCCCCAACCAATTAGATCTTATTTAATGGGTATGTCCACCCTAAAAACAAAATTTTGTTATATGCTTGCCCCTGTCCCCCCAGCCCCAACCACTATATTTATATTTTTGAAAGCTCCCCAAACTTTACTTACCTCCCCTCTTTCCTCCCCCGCACTGCCGGCCCTCTGCTTGCGAGAAAATGCAAACAGAGGGGCGGGACCGGCAGTCGCGTCTGTGATTGGCTGAGCGGCAGCCAATCACAGACGTGGCTGCCGGGTGTTCATTTCGGCGGGGAAAAGAGGGAAGGTAAGTAATGTTTGGGGAGATTTCTAAGCATATAAATATAGCGGTTGGGGCTGGGGGGACAGGGGCAAGCATATAGCTAAAGGGATTAACGCTAGGGGGAGGGAATCCTTAGAGGGAGGGAGAGGGAGGGGGAGGGAGGGGGAGAAGGGCTGCAGTACGCATGCCAAAATTCTCCCGGAGGCCAGGTAGGAGGCACAGTCCTATATGGACTCTGCTATCCTCCTGGTGGGCAGTTTTTGGGACTTTGGGGGGGGCTACAGGAGAACCTTATGGAGCTGGGATGTGAGGTAAGGATTAAACTACACTACATGATGGGGCCAGTAGTTGGGGGGATTATAGTTTTGGGGGTGGACATGCCCTTTAACATTTGAAAACTAACATCTGATTAGCAAAATTAGCACCATTTTAAACTTTAAGAACTTAAAGTCAGTGTGACACTTTTTTCAGGTAATAAAAACTCAAACTAACAGAGCTTGATCACCAAACCTGCATTTCACAACTGATTAGGCCAGCAGTTGGGCAGGCTACACATGTTCCAGCTCCCACTGTTGTCTTATGAAGCCAGGAAGCATGCTACTTCTGATGAAACTGGTTGATGTCAGCTCCATAAGAAACTTCAAGAGAGATAAATATATTTTTAAAAACACAATTTTTGGCAAGTTTTAGGTAACGATCCAGAATGCTAGATTGCTGCATTATTTTCGCCAACATTTACGTTTTTACTTAAGCCTCTTTTATGGAAAAAATTGTCATCTGTGACTGCGTGCTCTTTCCCAAATGAGATCACAAACCACGGATGACCTAAACTTGCAGATGTTCTGGTATGTTTTTGCTATTTCAAACTTAAATATGGCTGTTATTTTATTCTAATGGTGTTTATTCTAATGATAATGGCTGTTATTTTATTCTAATGATACATTCTTTACTGTACAGTAATTATATTTATTTGTGTGCGTAACCAGTCTTGAAGGTAATTCCTATGAGAAGCAACTGTATATTCCATAGAGAATACTAAATAAACACATAGGCAGGATAACTGATAGAATTAAATTTATACCTGGTAATAATAAAGGCCAAACAAAAAAAACCAACCTAAAATTGCCACATTAATGGGCAGATGCTGTAAAAAACTTGCGTCTTACGTGAACGGAATCAGGCGATGCTTTAAAGTCTCTTGCAAGATTTACTGCATTGCAGTAAATCCTGGTCAGGTAAGACGCAAGTTTTTTTTTTTCAGCATCAGGTCCATACGCCACTGTGGTAATGGCATTGCAATTATCGCAAAATTGTTGCGCAAATTTTAACTTAGCCATTACTACATTGGCTACACCACGCTTTTTTGGAAATGGCGCGGCCAGTGCAAAAGTAGTTTTTGACTGATTTCAGGCAAAAACTGACTTTATAGCATTGGCCCCCAAGCCCCAAATCTTTTAAAGTGTGACTGGATTAAAAGGCAGAAGAAAAATGTGGGAGGAGCAGGGTCCACAAATTCATGAAATAAATTACAAAAACCAGGAATGTCTAACATACAATGCTTAACTGTTATAAAGAGATGCTGTCCTAAATCTAGCATCCTAAAAATGAGCCATAATAATGGGCATTATCGCTATTTTGCAATACCAACCTTTAGAGCCAGGCCATATTAGCGCTTTTTAACAAGTGATCGTATCGTTTTAAAAAGCACACAATATTGTGGTCCAATTGGATTGCTCACACTAGGTGCACTGGGGCCTGTTGCGCTGTGACTAGTGATTCACATGCTCTCCAATCTCCAAAAATTAAGGGATCACAGCAGAAGCAGGCGCCAACAGGCATGCTTAGTGTGGCCAAAGCCTTACCGGTTGGTAATTTTACAATAATGATTCTAAAACTACTGCATAGTATTGTATGCCCAAAGGTAAATGTATGACTGCGGCTGTAAAAGTAAGGCTGCATCCATACTTTTACCATAACATCTGGTATTGGAACTTTCTGAAACTGCAAGCTAATAAATTTGGCCCAAAGTTTTCTGTTTACATTACCAATTACATTTTCCTGGAAATGGTGCCCCTAGATGCTGGGGTGCCACCGTGCCAAAGTAATGATATCTTGTAGTGACAATCCCCTCTTCTTTAGGGTATTAGGAATGCAGTTCTGCGCCACTCAGTAAACCATAGACCTTAGTCCAGTTCTATTTTATGTCTATGCTGCCTTTCTGCCAACAGCAGTTGAGTAACAAGTTTTGGAGCTTACAGGTACCTGTAATGGATAAGTCCAAATGATACAAGCTGTATGTTTGGCAATGTTTGTTATCCACCCCTGGTTAAATAGTTACCCAACTCTTTAAATGCCACATTACATAGTAACATAATATTTAAGGTTGAATATAGACATAAATCCATCTAGTCCAACCATTTTAGCCTACTCATGAGCCCTGCATAGCAGTTTATCCAGAGGAAGGCAAACACCCCCCCCCCCAAAAAAAAATTTTTTCCCCCTTAATTTTAGTGAAATAACCAGCCAACCAATGAGGGTGGCAAGTAACTTAACCGGACCCTAGTCTAGTGTTTATCTTTTAGGTATCCTCCTAGGATCATTAATACCATTGTATTAAGTACCCCTGTGAAGGAAACAATAGTAAATCAGAATATAATAAAAAAAATTGTGTACATTTTTTTAATAGAAGATCAGGTAAACAAACCACCATGACCCTATTATTAGGCAGGGAAGTACAATAGAAATTCATTTTAAACAGATCTGAAACTATTTTGAGGGAAGTGAAATGGCAAGAGCCAGTAATGCTTAATGAACATTGCCTCCCTGTAACTATACATTGTATTGTGCTAATGCCCTGGCTTGGCTAGATACAGTTGTGAATGTGATGTGAAGTGATAACAGCTGGGGTCTTACCTGTGTTGTTCAAGGGGACAGCACTTGTAATCCTGGTACAGACACTCAGCGACTTCTGTTCTCAGATCCAGCTTAAGGTGTGTCTAAGGAAATACCTGACTGTAAAGCTGCCGGAGCCTGTCTGAATGGGGAGGGGTGAACAGGGAAAGTCTAACAGGTCTATTTTTTTTTTGTGTAGAAGCTTTTGCATAGACCAACATAAACACATATAATGACAAGGCTCCATCTGGATTTTCAGGGACACACACTAGGTTATTTCTAGGTCCCTGAAGCAAAAACCATTCTGGTCCAGGCAAGTAAGAATTTGATTGGACCTGGTACAGGGTACATATTGGTAGTCCAGGATTTTGCTGTGTCCAAAAGCTGTTTAGTGTATATTTATATTTTATTTCTGATTCGAAGACTGTACACACTTCGTTATACTAGTCAATACAGTGTGTTTGACCTCCTGCCAGTCCAACGCTATTGGAAACATATGGCTCAGGCTGTATCATTCTACAGTTGTACCTGTACCTTTGTTTCATTGAAACCTTACACCATTAAGCTCTAATGAACAAGACCTATTACCTGTCTAATTAGCCAAGCTATGCTTAGTAAAGGGCGTCTGTTAGGGCTTTTTGGTGTGCGCTGTGTTAGCACAGTACTCAGCGCACACCAATAGAAGAGGATAGGGATGACCACACTATCTCCACTGCCCTGCGCTGCTGAACCTTTTTGCGGCGCATGCGATCACCATTTTTGGTTGTGCATGTGCTGCGATTCCTTTGATGTAACCCTATCACAGCACATGTGCACCAAAAATGGTGATCGCATACACAACGAAAAGGGTCGTCAGTACAGGGTAGCGCTCATGAATCGCACGATTCTTGCGCACTGCCTAGTGGGGTCTAGCCCTTAAGGTATACCTGTTACTGTTAATAACCCTTGAGGAAAACCCTTTAGAGGTGTTTACAGATGTTTTAAACATTAAAAATATCCAGATCTCTCTCTTGTTTTTACAGAATTTCTGCTGTTCCTCCAGGCCCCCACCTCCACCTGACCTTTCTTCACTTTGTTCCAGGCAGAGACCGTACAAACTTGGAATTCAGTAGCAGTAGGTGTGGGCTCACTTAAACAAAATTATTTTACATTTTTTAAAAAAAGCAAATATTTATTTAAAGGGGAAGTTTAGTAAAAAAAAAATTAAATACATTTTTTAAATTTAACATACCAAGATATTCTAGAAATTCTCATAATTTCTTAAACTATTTTTTTGCTACGCCTTGCTCTAGCCATTTCAGGTTCTGCTTTTCCCAGGACGCTCATTTCAGTAACTGAAATTACAGAAAATTTTAGTTTTTATCTTGTTGACTTTTGGATGGGTCAAAAATGCTCAGATCTACTGAGCAGCTGAAGGGGCCTCATACTCCCCTCCCCCCAACATCATGGTTTGTCCATAATGGACCTGATGTAAACGGTTTGTCCCGGTATAATGGAACTCTTTATTCCAAGAAGGAGGTTCACTCTTATCCCCTCCGGGTCATGATCAAAGGCTGCGCTTAAATAAGCCCCTACTATGACTTACTGGTACAATTGTTGTGAGGTAAATGGCCATAAAAGACATTATTCAAGCATCCTGCATAACTTAATTTTATACTTTGAAACTATTTGTTTATGCACACAGAAATCACTAGATGAGTAGATATATGTTAGTGAAAAAGTAATTGAAAGTATTTGTATTTCCACTAAATTTCCACAAGAGTAATGAGTGAATACTCCACCCAAAATTTACTTTGTGGCCCCAAAATTTCCCATTAAGAGTCTTGCACTGAAAAGATATTGAAGCTAGCACAAGTGTAGTCCAGCTCCCCCTGTTGGCAGGAGCACACAGCCTCCTCTGGAAGTGTGCCATTAAAGTTATAATCCTGGGCAGGACATTGTTGTGATTTAGAGATGCATGTATTGATATGTATTGACAGAAAAAAAAGATGATTAGCAGAAGTGTTCCAATTGGTGCACAGTGGGAATTAATTAGCAGGATTTTGTTTAATGGTAAAAAAAGAAACAAAGTCAAAAACAAACCAGAAACAGTATAGTTAAAAAAATCCTACAAAATCAGGGTTAATTTAGTGTGTACATCCCCAATATTTTGTTGAAGCACTCATTGATTTAAAGGGCATGCCCAGCCTAAAATAAAATCCACTTAGAAATGTTTAATATCCCCCCCACACACTTTTTGCATTATCCTTAAGTTTCAAAGATGCCCCTGAAGTTCCTTGCCTGTCCCGGTCCTTTGCGGCTCCTCCTGTGCTCTGCGTCTGACTTCCTGGACTTGTATGGGCACAATAAAGACCTTTGTCTTGCAATGCAATCCCACAACCCACCCACAATCCCTTTAATCTTGCGGAAGGCCTCATGTTGGTCTCCCTGACTAGTTTTCCCATCAATTGGGTAGACTTCACTTTTGAGCCATGTTTTTTCCACTTGTTGATGTCTTCATTGTGATCCATAGATGGTTTAATCCTTTAGATACTTTTTTTGTTTTAATGTCTTCATTGATACTTGATAATGATGTGATCACTTTTGTGGACTATGGCTTTTTAGTATGAAGGCAATAGGAATAATCTAGTCCTATCTAATATTCTGATCAACAACATTTATAAGAGAAATGACTAAAATATTTGGCAAATATATGGCCAACCTTAGAAATGTGAGTATGTGTCTTCAGAGAGAGATCAATATGATCAGACGATAATTTCGATCAGCCGAAAAGTCCGCCTATCGTGATAATGAAATTGTCCCACTATAAATGACTCAGATTCGCCAACAGGCTACAAACACTGGGTGATAATCGGTTGATAAACCGCTTACATAAAGTTTACATGTACTGATGATTGAAACCCTGGAGCTAGTTGCACAACACCATACAATTTTATTTGCATGGGGAATTACATGACAGAATTACCAAAGATATTTACATATAGATAGAGACATATGACTTTGTGTGTTTGTGGGGGGCTATTTATGTGGTTATGTGTACACTTCTCATAAATAATCCTGATAATGTTGATTGCATTACTGAACTTGACTGCAACATGTTACAGTTGTGCAACACAAAATTGTATTCTACTTACTGTACATGTCCTCTTTAATGCACAGGACATAATATGACACCATTTATATGTGGGTAATGAGATTTAGATTCATGTATGCGAGGGGATTGGGGTTATGTGAATATGCATCACCCATCCACCCTTCTGCATGCAGATCTTCAACATTTTTGGGTGGGCATAGCTAAGGATTTCCATTTTAAAACTAACATTTGAAAGAGGAAGATATTTCTACAAAACAATAAGTTGAAACCTCCATGTTCTCTAAACCTATTTTTCATCACTCTGCATGACACATTTTGTTGTGCCAGTACAACATTTTACCTTGTAACAATTTAAGTGTGTGGCAGCTTGCTTGGTTGTCACTCAGAAACAACAGCAAAGTAAGCCGCTACACGTGTGAGATTTTATACATAGAAAGGAACACAGAGCAAGAATCCCCCTATAAAGTGCATTCAGTCATAATTGAGAATTGAGGATCGGCTGGGGATCGAAATACAAAACTTAACTTGTAATCAGTATGCATTTAAAATCAAAAATCAAAAGTAAAGCTAAACCAGTAATAGAAAAACCCCCTGTGCCACGGCAGGGAAAAAAGTAAAGAGAGAGAGACCTCAATATCCCTTTCATTAAGTTATTAGACACAACTGTTGTCTCTATGATAATTATCCATGTGCTAGATGAAAGACCTAGGCACTGGGTGCCCTCCTAGTTTAGATAGCAGGGGTTCCCTAGTTATGGGTCCTTAACATACATGGCACACAAGGCATGCATATAAATACATATGTAGCACATAGTTTAGATGATGCTGCTGATCGACACAAGGTACAGTATGTAGTCATCGCTGAAATGTCGGCATCCAGGTAAGTACTACCATGTAGTATATAGTACAGTAGCTATCAAAGTGTGCTCAATGGAAGAAGAATCAATACAAGCCCCCTGACATGTTTTGCTCTCACAAGAGCTTACTCATATCTTACTCTCTCTCTCTTTCCTTTTTTCCCTGCCATGGCACACATGTGGTTTTGCTATTTTTTAACCAGCTTTACTGTTGATTTTTAATGCATAGTTATTACAAGTTAAGTTTTATATTTTTCGATCCCCAGCCGATCCTCAATTCTCAATTATGACTGAATGCACTTTACAGGGGGATAGTTGCTTTGTGTTCCTTTCTAAGTATCATATTTATATTTATCCCCAGTGTATTTAATTCAGTCTCCAACATATCAAGTTGTGCGGAACAGCGTTGCTCTTGTACACGTGTGAGATTATCAGTGCAAGTACAGTAGTTGTTCTTTGAAAACTAGTCCTTTGATTTTGTCTGGGGAAAAATTGCATATCATAGATTTAAAGCACAGAATGAGAATATCTGTATACATTGGAAATGGTGGCTTTTCAGCTACATATAGAATTACCGGTATGACAGATTGGTCACCGAACCTCTATCACTACATTTTATCATCTAGTTACTCATAAGCAGATTTACACCATATATATGCTTGGCACTTGTTTAGTTCTAGTCTGACGGATAAACTACATTTTGAGGTCATGTGAATCATGTCCTATTAGGGATTTAGGAAGTTGCACATTGCCAGGCATTTCTCTAGTCACCAGGCTGTCGATAAAAGGAATTCTCTGTGTCATTCACTGGAAAAACTGCAGTAAAAGACCAGACCAGTGATGGCGAACCTTATAGAGGCCGGGTGCCCAAACTGCAACCCAAAACCCCACTTTTTATTGCATAGTGCCAACATAATCATTTAATTTCAATACAGAGTTTTTACTTTAGAAAAAACAACTCAAATAGACACAGACCAATACATTAGATAGAATCGTTTATAGATTACCCATTAACCTCTACATTACCACACAGGAGTTTGAAATCTAAAACAGTGACCATTAGCCCTACATTATTAGACAGGAGTTTGAGATCTAAAACAGTGACCATTAACCCTACATTATTAGACAGGAGTTTGAGATCTAATAGAAGTGACCATTAACCCTACATTATTAGACAGGAGTTTGAGATCTAAAACAGTGACTATTAACCCCTACATTATTAGACAGGAGTTTGAGATCTAATAGAAGTGACCATTAGCCCTACATTATTAGACAGAAGTTTGAGATCTAAAACAGTGACCATTAACCCCTACATTATTAGACAGGAGTGTGAGATCTAAAACAGTGACCATTAACCCTACATTATTAGACAGGAGTTTGAGATCTAATAGAAGTGACCATTAACCCCTACATTATTAGACAGAATCTAATAGAAGTGACCATTAACCCTACATTATTAGACAGGAGTTTAAGATCTAATAGAAGTGACCATTAACCCTACATTATTAGAAAGGAGATGAGATCCAAAACAGAGACTCAAGCAGAGCTGAATGTTATAGCAAGTGACCTCTCTCTGCTACAGACAGCCGCTACACTTTCTCTCTGGTTTTCTGGTAAACTCTGGTGAACTCTGCTATGCATGAGTGCCCACAGAGAGGGCTCCAAGTGCCACCTCTGGCACGCGTGCCATAGGTGCACCACCACTGGACTAGACTTAAGGAAAACTTATGCCTTAACATTGCAAATATTGCAGTTACAGTAACAATTCAATTAAAGTGAATCATGTATTTGACATTTTCTGGAGTTCAAATCAGATTTTACTGTTGTAATTATTTGAGTCATCCATTTAAGCAGGGCAGGGAGAACATTTTTTGAGGTTTATTGAGTGTTGCTATACACATCTGTCTTAGTTGCTTGGCAGCATTCATTAAAAGAACATAAAGCAATGCATATTTTCTTCCATTCATTTGGTTCCTACTGGTAACATTATTATGAATATAATAGTGTGGGCATGACACTTATTTCATGGGGCTTGTGCAATTTTCTATGTTTGTTTTTTAAAAACTCAGCGCACTGGATGCAATAAGTAGAAAGCTAAGTTTATGTTATTATTCAATCAGAACAATTATTCCTTCAGAACATTAAAATCCCATGCGGCCTAAAAGATGTGTGTGGCAGCTTGCTTTGGTGTCCACTACACATGTAAAATCAGTGCAGGCAGTTGGTCTTTGAAAACTAGTCTATCGATTTGAGATGACATGAATAGGCCCCATTGCAAACCATAGTTTACATTCGTAGTGCAGACGAAAAATAACAATAAAAATCGTTAGGTTTTATAATGTGGCTCCTTCATAAATGTGCCACCAACTTTAAGATTTCATCATCTGATGCAAGTATTTACATATTTACGGGAACATTTGGACAAATTTTTTTGCAAAGATAATTTTAACAAAAAAGTTCCACTTTTCCTGTTCCTGTTCATAATGGAACTGAAGTATATAGAAGTAAGAGGAACACACTACTTCTTGGTGAACTTTTTATTACTGTAAATTTATTACTGCAAAAACACAAACGATACGGCCGATAAAGTGCCCATGCACGGGCTGATTATCGCCGAAATGGACGTTCGTATACATCGTGGGTAGCGGGTCGGCAGCCACGATGGCACCTGTGTATGAACCAAAAACTTGTCTACTAATCTTCTAGTTCTGCAGACATCTAAATAAGAAGCTTACAGGCGATGATAAAATAAAACTGCTGTAGTCAAGTAAAAAGCTAAAATCTGATTGGTTGCAGCAAATTAAAAGCACAGGCACACTTTTGCACATTTTAGCTCCAAAATATATTATGGTCAGTAAGAAGGTCTATGGTGCCTATGTTGGGACTACCCTGAATATATGTTTTAGATGAAGTACAGTATAACTCTGTAAAAGTTATTAGTGCACATAATCGCTTTGCGGCTCATTGTAATACAAGCATTTCATTGTCACTGATTGTATAAAGCATTTTTAAAGATTTTAAATTTAGCATAGGCTTTGTGAATTGTGTGGAGAGATTTGGCTTTCTCATCAAATGGATTTTAAAAAACAGGTTTTTTTTCTATTAAAGAACAATAGGTGTAGGTGTAACAGTTGCTGAGACATTCTATATTGCCTGCAGCCTTAAGGCCTGTACTAAAGGCCCGATCACACGTGTATACGTGTTTAATATGATTGAATATCAAATATGATAGATTAATGGTGTGACAATATGATTGCAAGGATTGCAATCTTAAGCAATCATACAGGTAAAGTCATTTATTTTAATCCTTGCAATGATATGGTGACACACTAACCAATCATACTTCAATAAAATATTAAAATATGACCGGTTAACGTGGGATCATATGATTGCCAAGATTGAAATATTAACCATTCAAAATCGGATTTGGTCCTTCAGCAATCCTATATAAAGAGGTGCAAACCTACGTAAAGCCCCATGTGATGACAGAAGAACCAAATTCTTTTCCATTTGTGACAGAGCAAAAATGATTATTAGATACTAGAGTTAGCGCTGCGCGATGATGTCACACGAGCATGCGCGCGTGAACACGTTTGACACCGCGTCGCGTGCACCGTGACATCACGCACACACTAAATCGTCTAGGGTCTGGTGGGTTGCCTACCTTTTAAATGTCCACCCATAAACCTAAATTTTACATGCAGCTGCAGGACCCCCCAACCCCCACTTACGTTTCACATACCTTCCCCAAAGATGCAGCTAAACATACTTACAAACTCCGGTCGCTCACCGCCTGGACACAGCCCCATACTGCTGTTGCAAAGTCAATATGAGCAAGAACACCAGCAGTGAGGCACTTCCTGGTCGCCGCTGTCAGTTATTGGATGTTATGTTACTGCCGCGCCTTTGAATGACAGTCGCAACCAGGAATCAGAGAGGGGAGGTGCAGCAAAGCATATTTTCGAAAATATGAGATCTCGTAATTTCGAGGATATTTTTCATTTTAATGAGTCCGCTCGCGGATTTTCGAATTTTTTCGAAAATTCGCGGATCCTTGAGCGGACCGGATTTTGTGAAGTTTTGACATCTCTACTGCCATATAGAGTTGTTATCGGCTCGGAACATAGCTTGCGGTTGGTTGTGCGACACGGTTTTTGCATACCGCCTCAACCGCCGTTAGTTATGTCTTAAAGTCTCGTTAGCCCTTGGTACATGCGTTAACGTGAATTTTTGACAGAAAAAAAGACCTTTGCGGCTTTCGGTACTTAGACCTGTATGTTTTGGTAGGGGTTGGCAAGCTTTCTCTTTTTTTTAAATTTTATTTTAAAATATTTATTTTTTTCATTAAATCCATCACAATATCCAAATTGACCATTTAAAAAAAAGTTTAACTGTAGTCTCCATATTAGTCCTCAATAAAAAGAGCTCTCTCATAAAGAAGCATATGAAGATTACTCTAGTTGCTGTCAAACCAAAGTTATAGGCTTGTAGATTCTCTCCCCTTCTACTCTGCACTGTTTCTGTGTCTATGTGTAAGGCGCGGGAGCAAACGGCTGTAAGTATTATTGTAAATCTTTTATTAAAGATCTAACTCAGCAGCTGGGGGTGGGCAAGAGAGAGGTACAATATATCAAAACGATTTTAAGCTAGGTGGAAGGGCAGCAATAGAGGGATCCGAAGGGTGGGAGAGAGGGGGGAAAGTGCTCCCCTGGGCATGCCACTGTCCCAGGGCTGTCTCGCCAATGAGGCAATATGAGACAATTCCTCAAGGCGGCATCCTGTTTGTGGCCAATAGAAGCGGCAGCCCCCAAACAAAAATGTTTTGGGGCCGCTGGGAGATGTAGTTATAACCATCTGGAGGGCACACACACACACACACACACACACTGTATGGATCCTTTACTGTCTGTTCTCCCTGTATGGGACCTTTACCGTCTGTTCTCACTGCATGGGACCTTTACTGTCTGTTCTCACTGTATGGGACCTTTACCGTCTGTTCTCACTGTTTGGGAATAGAAGCGGAGCACTCCACAGGTTTTTTCTTTGAATAAAATGTAACTTTTATTGGTAACAAGGAATATCAATGCATATTCCTTGTTAACACTAAAGTTCAGTTTTAATCAAAGAAAACCTGTGGAGTGCTCCGCTTCTATTCTTCCATTGTTTGCTGTTTTCGGAAGGCACCATAGAGAGAGAGAGAGACAAAGTTGAAATTAAAAATGAATTTATATCATTCTTAACATCTTGACAACGCTTATGTTTTAGCCGAAACGCGTCAATATGATGTGACTACAATAAAAGATTATTATGACAAGTCCACGCGTGCTCCATCTCAACTGCAAATTCTTAATAATCAATATAAATTACCAATACAATATATATGGTATTCCCCTTATAAATGCTTAGAAGAGGCAGCTAGGATTAGCATTCAGTCACTGGCTGTGATGCCAACTGTCAAATCCATACTGCTAACTGGAAGAACCAGAAAGGCGGAAACATGGAACAGGACATTTGCAGGATTCCAGGCTAGATTTATATTTTAATTTCAAACTATAAAGTTTAGAGGTTTGGGGTGATTCCTGTATATAAGTTATAATTTAAGGGATGGCTTGCCCTTAAAACAATTAAAATGTATACATGGTACACACACATCTCAATTTGGCAAAGTGTAGACCTACTGTTATATCAGTCTAGTATGGATTTAGGGGAAAATGTTATCTCCCTCTTTACAAAGCATTGAATGCCTCATTTGGAATATGCAGTTCAATTTCGGAATCCTGTGTACAAAAAGGACATCTTTGAAATGGAAATGGTTCAGAGAAGGGCAACTAAATTAATAAGGGGATTGGGGGAGCTTGAATATAAGATTGACTGAAAAGTTCAAATTATGTAGCTGGAGAAACAGCTCTGACGGATATGATAACTATGTGTTGATATGATTTGGGCCAAGACAGCACTCTTACCAGCAGAACTGATCTCAACCCAGAAAAGGTGTGTTCCTTGTTGGACTTGTGCCTGAATACCACCTATTTCAAATACAGGGATAAGTTCTATAAGCAAAAACATGGATGTGCTATGGGATCTCCAGTTTCACCTATTGTGGCCAACCTTTACATGGAGGAGGTAGAAACACAGGCGCTTATCCTTTAAGGGCATAGCACCCAGCCACTGGTTCAGATATGTTGATGACACCTGTGTAAAATACACCAAAGAGTACAAGCTTTCACAGAACACATTAATGCGGTAGACCAAAACATTAAATTCACAAGGGAAGAGGTACAAAACAACAAACTGGCCTTCTTGGACGCTTGGTAGAAGTTAAGGAAAATGGTAAACTGGAAGTAGAGGTTTACAGAAAACCGACACACACAGATCAGTATTTGATGTTTAACTCCCACCACCCTTTAGATATCACAACTGGGTGTCATCAGAACCCTGCAACACAGACCGAGAACATCCCCACTGGCCAGAGGCAAGGCAAGCTAAAGAAATAAAACATCTCAGAGGAGCCCTTAAAACTTGTGGATATCCAGACTGGGCCTTTGTCAAAAGAAGTAGAAGGAAATAAAAGAACACAAATACCAACAGTGAAGGGAAAAGCAAGACAGAGGAAGAAATGGTCATCCCTATGTAGCAGGGGTCTCCGAGAAATTAAGAAGAATTTTCAAAAAACATTGTATCCCTGTCTGCTTTAAACCGAACAACACACTGAGCAGCATTGGTAAATCCGAAAGACCCATACGCAAAACACAAGGAAAGCAACATCATATACGCAGTGCAGTGAAGAGTGTTCTGATTTGTATGTGGGGGAGACCAAACAGCAACTGCATCAACGTATGGCCCGGGACAGAAGAGACAATTCCTCGGGTCAGGACTCAGCCGTGTACCTGCATCTTAAGGATAAAGGACCTACCTTTGAAGATTGTAATGTTAACATATTGGCAAAGGAACATGACTGGTTTAAGAGAGGTGTCAAGGAGGCCATTTATGTGAAAAAAAAGAAACCAAGCCTGAATAGAGGTGGGGGGGTTTGACGCCAACTGTCTGCCATGTACAATGCTGTTTTGACACCTTACTCTGGGTGTTCCTATAACACCTCTTGGTCACAATGCAATCACGCCCTGCATTCAGAAGGCCCCTAACACCTGTCTGTGATATGCTAATTGAGACTTTCCAGGGTACATAATTGCCAACAGATTCATGTACAAATCATTCTGAATTGAGAAAGCCAGTCGGATGACTAGCGAAACGTCTTCAAGAACTAAACTTCAAGTCAAGTTGATCTAACTGAATACAACAGATACTCCATGAATTTAATTTGTCACACAGGAAAATTATAAAATCATCCCTTCTACAACGTCAAGTCCTATTTATTTTTTCAATCAAAAGTTTTATATGTACTGTATATAAAGAATAATGGTCTGTTACCATATATTTTAGATATTTGTAAATTAATACAATTTCTAAATATTGTTTCTGCCATATTCTACTGTTTTATTGGTATAATTCAAAAACATAAGTGTCTATCTGTCAAAAATTCAGAATGTAAAATGCACTATAGCAAGCCATCCTCTCCTACTGGTAAAGGATTGATATTTGGCACTGAACATTCTGGTTTATGTGTTTATTCTTAGGACACGGCTTCTAAATTCAAATACATTGCACAGAATATCCAGATTGTATTTGAAAAGAAATATATGCTCATGTATTAAACCGATACCATTTTCATGTTTCTTATAGTATGTCAATATATTTATATTCATGAGCAAATATGCTCACTATTGTTATTTTTCTTAGAGAAAGTCATACTGATTTATAATAAAAATGAAGAGGAAAAAAAATACTTGAGAAAATTGAGAATGGTAAGGTACCAGGCATTGGTGAAACACCATTTCTTCTAGCATACATATATATTTGTACAGTGTGGAACATTTTTCCCAATGGTATAGGGATGCCATGGCCAGAAATATATTAAAATGGCACATTTTCTTTAGACAGGCAGTGGGCATCTATACAGGCTGGAAGAAATAGTGATATGGAGAAAGAAAGTCATTGGCTAAACTTCCCTTTTACCACACAGGCAGGGGCGTAGCTAGATATCCCAGGGCCCATAGCAAGATATTAGATGATGGGCCCCTCTGTTCAGTGCAGTACAACCTAACCCAGCCAGACTGCAGTAAGGTTTTTTTAAAGGGCATGTCCCATCCTACTAAGTAATTTTACCTCTCGAAGTTCAGCCCTACTAACCCCATTTAATTTTACTTAAAGTGTATCTCCATTGGGAAAAAGTAGTTTGAGTTTTTCAGTTTTATTGAAGAATGGGAGATAAAAGAGCTATGTCTTACCCCCCTGTTCTTCAATAAACCTTGCAGGAGCCAGTAACTTACTGGGTCTCACGCTCCTGTTCTTCTGACAGGTCTCAACAGTGTTCATACTGTATGCGCATAAGGCATAGCAAACTTTTGCATTTCTCATAGTTGTGCCCTGTATCCATACAACAGGCTTTCTCACTTCCCCCCAGCCTTTTGGCTTTTTTTAAAATGAGGGAAGAGGCCATCCGTACAGTGCTTTATATTAAAGGCATAGGACCTCCTATAAAAGGGGTGTGTTGAAGGTGCTATTACCACATGGAAGCTTGACCAAGCCTCCTGATAGATACATACAATAAAAAGATTGTGGAAGCACTGGGGGGAAGTGAGAAAGACTGTTGTATGGGTCCAGTGCACAACTATGAGTAATGCAAAAGTTTGCTAATGGTAATTGAAGTAAAAGAGGTTAGAAGTTAGGACCTTCCAGACTGGGGTTACATTGATGTGGTTGGAAGGCTTTTCATTCATGTGATCACAGTAATGTATACTAATACTATATATTATACTATAAAGTATATTATACTATAAAGTATGCAAGTGTGCAGATAATATGATATTGTATGGGGCCTAGGAAAGTGCATCGATTATCTGTTCTATGTTTGTGTATGTGTGTATATATATATATATATATATACCTGTTACCGTCTGTTCTCACTGTATGACCTTTACTGTCTGTTTTCCAACTGTATGGGGACCTTTACCGTCTGTTCTCACTGTTTGGTACCTTTACCGTCTGTTCTCACTGTATGGGACCTTTACTGTCTGTTCTCACTGTATGGGACCTTTACCGTCTGTTCTCACTGTTTGGTACCTTTACCGTCTGTTCTCACTGTATGGGACCTTTACTGTCTGTTCTCACTGTATGGGACCTTTACCGTCTGTTCTCACTGTTTGGTACCTTTACCGTCTGTTCTCACTGTATGGGACCTTTACCATCTGTTGCTTGTGAAGGTTCTCATTCATCCAGGTCATGGTATATCTGTTGTATTCAATTAGATCAACTGGACTTGAAATGTAGTTCTTGAAGACGTTTCGCTAGTCATCCGACTGGCTTTCTCAATTCAGAATGACTTGTACAAGAATCTGTGGCAATTATGTACCCTGGAAAATCCCAATTAGCATATCACAGCCAGGTGTTAAGGGTGTGATTGGATAGAGGTGTTATAGGAACGCCCAGAGTAAGGTGTTAAAACAGCATTGTACATGGCAGACGTTGGTGTCGACCACCCCCCACCTCTATTTAGGCTTGGTTTCTTTATTTTCACATAAATGGCCTCCTTACCACCTCTCTTGAACCTCACGTTCCTTCGCCAATATGTTAACATTACAATCTTCAAGGTAGGTCCTTTATCCTTAAGATGCAGGTACACGGCTGAGTCCTGACCCGAGAATTGGCTCTTCTGTGCTGGGCCATACGTTGATGCAGTTGCTGTTTGGTCTCCCCCCACATACAAATCCGAGCATTCTTCACTGCACTGCATCATATATATGTCGCTTTTCTTGTGTTTTGGTATTGGGTCTTTCGGATTTACCAATTGCTGCCTCAGTGTGTTTGTTCGGTTTAAAGCAGACAGGGATACAATGTTTTTTGAAAATTCTTCTTAATTTCTCGGAGACCCCTGCTACATATGGGATGACCATGTTCTTCCTCCTGTCTTGCTTTCCCCTTCACTGTTGGTATTTGTGTTTCTTTATTTCCTTCTACTTCTTTTGACAAAGGCCCAGTCTGGATATCCACAAGTTTTAAGGGCTCCTCTGAGATGTTTCATTTCTTTAGCCTTTGCCTCTGTGCCAGTGGGGATGTTCTCGGCTCTGTTGTTGCAGGGTTCTGATGACACCCAGCTTGTGATCTAAAGGGGGGTGGGAGTTAAACATCAAATACTGATCTGTGTGTGTCGGTTTTCTGTAACCTCTACTTCCGTTATTTACATTTTCCTTAACTTCTACCAAGCATTCCAAGAAGGCCAGTTTGTTGTTTTGTACCTCTTCCCTTGTGAATTTAATGTTTTGGTCTACCGCATTAATGTGTTCTGTGAAAGCTTGTACTTCCTTCTGGTGTATTTTAACCCAGTGTTCATCAACATATCTGAACCAGTGGCTGGGTGCTATGCCCTTAAAGGTATTAAGCGCCTGTGTTTCTACCTCTCCTCCATGTAAAGGTTGGCCACAATGGGTGAAACTGGAGATCCCATAGCACATCCATGTTTTTGCTTATAGAACTTATCCCTGTATTTGAAATAGGTGGTATTCAGGCACAAGTCCAACAAGGAACACACCTTTTCTGGGTTGAGATCAGTTCTGCTGGTAAGAGTGCTGTCTTGGCCCAGCCGTTTTCTCACCATGTCAACAGCATCCTTGGTGGGTATACAAGTGAAGAGAGATGTCACATCATAGGACACCATAGTTTCTTCTACACCGAGTACTATATCTTCAATCTTGTTGGAGAAATCCTGAGAGTTCTGGATGTGATGCTTAGAACTTCCCACCAAAGGTCCTAAGATGTTAGCTAGGCCTTTGTCAAAAGAAGTAGAAGGAAAGAAAAGAACACAAATACCAACAGTGAAGGGGAAAAGCAAGACAGGAGGAAGAACATGGTCATCCCATATGTAGCAGGGTCTCCGAGAAATTAAGAAGAATTTTCAAAAAACATTGTATCCCTGTCTGCTTTAAACCGAACAACACCTGAAGCAGCAATTGGTACATCCGAAAGACCCAATACCAAAACACAAGAAAGCGACATCATATTGCAGTGCAGTGAAGAATGCTCTGATTGTATGTGGGGGAGACCAAACAGCAACTGCATCAACGTATAGCCCAGCACAGAAGAGCCAATTCCTCGGGTCAGGACTCAGCCGTGTACCTGCATCTTAAGGATAAAGGACATACCTTTGAAGATTGTAATGTTAACATATTGGCGAAGGAACGTGACTGGTTCAAGAGAGGTGTTAAGGAGGCCATTTATGTGAAAATAAAGAAACCAAGCCTAAATAGAGGTGGGGGGGTTCGACACCAACTGTCTGCCATGTACAATGCTGTTTTAACACCTTACTCTGGGCGTTCCTATAACACCTCTTAGCCACTATCCAATCACACCCTTAACACCTGGCTGTGATATGCTAATTGGGATTTTCCAGGGTACATAATTGCCACAGATTCTTGTACAAGTCATTCTGAATTGAGAAAGCCAGTCGAATGACTAGCGAAACGTCTTCAAGAACTACATTTCAAGTCCAGTTGATCTAATTGAATACAACAGATTTACCATCTGTTCTCACTGTATGGGACCTTTACCATCTGTTCTCACTGTTTGGGACCTTTACCATCTGTTCCACTGTTTGGGACCTTTACCGTCTGTTCTCACTGTACGGGACCTTTACCATCTGTTCTCACGGTATGGGACCATTACCGTCTGTTCTCACGGTATGGGACCTTACTGTCTGTTCTCACTGTATGGGACCTTTACTGTCTGTTTCTCTCTCTGAATGGGACCGTTACTGTCTGTTCTCTCTGTTTGGGAACTTTACTGTCTGTCCTCTGACATGTGTTGGATATTGTTAAAAGGAATTACATATGGTTAGATTGCTTTAGATAGTTTGTTTGGTTGACTAGTTAGGTAATTAGGGCCTTATTAAAGGAACCTTGACGTGGTGGCAGGTTTCTTTGGGCAACATTCTTTATTCTTCTGTTATTATGGAGTTAATTAATTTCTATTTAAAGAAACTGTACAAATAAATGGTGACAAGTTCAAAATGACCTAATGGCTAGCCGCACCCCACTGACAAAGCCATGCTCACACACAACCGCCACGCCCACGTTGCGCTGCATGTAGGCGGCAATCAGGGTTTGGCCCAGTGGCAAATCCCTAGCGAACCCCCTGCACTGTCCTCTCAGAGGACAAGGAGGAGCAGAAACCTTTTGGACAGAAGAAACCTCCTACTCTATAGATTCCTGGACTTTGAACAAGCACTGCAGAAGAAACCACAAGGAGCAGGGATGTAAGGTGAGAACTTTTTTTATACTAAAAGTGTGAGGCAAATTTTAGTTTTGGGGGTGGACATGACTTTATACAGTAATTAAATGGTTCATCTGACCAAATTAAAATAAAGAACTTACATACATTTAAAAGTATGAGGATTTACTGAAAGAAGATTTCTGAATACCCTCCAACATTCCCTTTAATGTGAGAAATGCATTGCACAGAGTTATGCTAAATCATGGGATTATCCTCCCACTGCAGCTTGGTACTATGTTGTTTTTGAATGGGGAATATTTCCACACAATAATGAATATGTTACCTCCTGTTCTTCAGTTAATCTAGCAGGAGCCAGGTGTAAAACTCTGTAGGTTCACTCCTGGCTCCTGTTAGATTAATTGAGGAATGCATAGCTACCTTTACCCTTCTCTTCTTCAATTTATGCAATAAGGAATAGTTCACTTTCTCAGTGAACGATTCCTTTAAGTTAAGTTCTCCTTAACGGTATTAACTGTACCTTGATTCTAAAAATAGTGTTGAATAACAATAAAAAAAAATCTGTATAGTTTTTTTTTTTACAATTTTTTTTTTAAATCTAGTACCTTTTAATTTCGCTCTCTTTTATTAATACCCAGATCAACTTGTTAAGCTTGAGTATAGTCAGATTTATTTTTGAGAATAGTCCTTGAAAGTAAATTTGAAGGCACTAACAAAAATATACATAGGAAAATCCAATGTGAGGTGAGGCTACACTGCAACCCACAGGAATCGAGCATCAAATCGCGAACGTTATCACATGCGATTGTGTGCGTGATTCTTGTGCGGTTCACGTTCGCGTTTTGCGCATGCGTTTTCACCTTTTTTGTGTTCTGGAACACATGAGTTAACGCACCAAAAATTGGTGAACGCATGCGTTACCAAACACGCTAATGGACGCAATCGCATGCGCATCGAAAATTGCAGGAATTTTCGCGTTCCCGCGATTTCCGCTAAAATTGAAAACGCGAAACGTGCAAAAAACGCGCTAGTGTGCCTAGCCCTGAAAGTGACTTCTTGTGCATTGTTTCATAGACTCTTAAGCTGGCCATTCACTACAAACTTACCTCCCAATGTTCGAGCGATGTTCAGCCAATCGCCTGCCTGATCATGATATTGCAATCACAATATCAATTGTAATTATGATCATAACACTCGATCCGGACTAGAAAACTGCTTCTTCACTCAACATTACATGATCATAAGCTACTGTAATGCAATTATTATCATTCCTACAGTAATGCATTCATAATCATTACTACAATAATGGGTTTCTTATCTTTAGTACAGTCATGTGTTTATCATAATTCCTACAGTAATGCATTATTATAATTCTACAACAAGGTGTATATTATCATTACTACAGTAATGAGTTTACTATTATTCCTAAAGTAATGTGTTTATTATCATTAATACAATGTTTCTTATTATTCCTACAGTAATGCGTTTATGACATTACTACAGTAATGTGTATATTATCATTCCTAAAGTAATGCATTTATTATCATTCCTACAGTAATTGTGTTGTAACTTTTAAGGTAGCACGGACCGTTGTCTCCCAGGAAAGACAGCCTTTGGGCACAATTTAAAGGGCATCTATAGTGAAAAAAACACATCGCCCCTTTGCAAGTTAAATTCATGTACTCTGTGCTGCCTTAATCCTATCTCTGTAAGTGACTTTGTATAACCATGGTGTCAGATCTGTGTGCAGCACTCCCCCCCCCCCCTCCCCTCTGTTACCCTCCATGCTCATCTCACAACTCCGGCTAACCGACAAGCTTATCATGTGCAGTAGGAGTAAAAGTAACATCCTGAAAAACACACCCATGTACAGTGGCCATAGAAAGCAAGCTGTCCTGAGACACGGATCTCTCCTTGTCCTGATCTCTCTCTTCTTTGTGACCCATCTCAATCAGTGAAGTCTATCAGAAGGGGGGTCAAGTGCAGCCTAACTCTGCATCAAAGCTACCTCTCTCCCCCCCTGCTAATGCTATTATCTTTATGTTTATTACAGAGCATGAGAGGGGAGGGACTTGAGCAGGGAAAGGACACGTCACATGGATTTGAATGACAGTACTAGTAGGAGTACAGGAATGCAATCATGTATCTAACTTGTGTATCTCAGGACAAGAGGAATCTGAACAAAGTGATGACACTCTGGGGTTGGGGGGAATTATAAAACTCATGGAAAGAAAGAAAAGTTCATTTTCTCACTATAGATGCCCTTTAACACACAAAAGCGGCAACACCTTTGGTTTGATTTCAACTGACCTCAGTCAGGATTATTTAGGGTATTAGCTCACACAATAAATAATAAATCCTATGACACACTGGCCTTATTAATACAAATAAGTGTCCCTGACAGTTTTAACACTCACAGTCCAGTACTCACACAGCTCTGTGTCTCTCCCTGGAGAATTAGCTGGTTGTACCCAGTCTCCTACTGGGGTTTACAACTCTGACCCTCAGAGGTACTGGTCTGCCTGCTTGCAGACCCACAGGCTCTTCCCAAAGCAGGCTAAACCTGTCCTTTTAATTAGTGAGCTCCAGCCACAGGGAATAAATTGATCTAAACTGGACTTGACCAGCACTTAAACCATTTACCATTAGTGTCTTGGGCCACAGTAAGCAAACTTTATCACAATTTAAACCATTTTATAACTTTCTTACATTTACACCTTACAGTGTATATTATCATTACTACAGTAATGTTTTTATTATCATTCCTACAGTAATGTGTTTATTATTGTTCCAACATAATGCTTTTATTATCGCTCCTACATAATGCATTTTTTATCATTCCAACAGTAATGCATGCATTTCATTCCTACAGTAATGTGTTTATCATTCCTACAGTAATGCATTTATTATCGTTCCTACAGTAATGCATTTATTACATTCCTACAATAATGATAATTACTTTCTTTTCTCTGCTGATTCTCTTAAATGTTGCAGAAAGTGTGCTGGCAGGCAGGCAGGCAAAGAGGTCAACCATGGGTCACATATTATAATTTCTGCTTCTGGAGTGACAGATCTTTCCTGTAAATGCTGTGATTAAATGATGATTTCTCAGAATCTACTGCTCAGAATCTGAAAAAAGTTTTGGAGGAGTGGAATCATGCTGTATCTAAAGGTACTATTTTTAAAAAATTCGATTCAAGTAAAGATACCATTTTTAGTGATCCCTGATGATCTTGTATGTAGCCTTGAATTAAGATTTTTTTTAAAATACAATTATATCTTAAAAATAGTTAAACCCTATAAGTAGTTTTGTAAAAATATCTTGCTAGCATGGCAAGATCATGCATTAGTTTAATAAAAGGGTATCCCAACCCCTAAAATAAACTTTTTACTATTTTATGGCATCCCTCTCTAACCCCCAACTGCCAATTAACTTTTGTAAAGCATTAGTTCCCCCGGTGCTCTGCTCCTGGCTCTCTGCTAGCAAGAAGCAGCAGAGAGGGGTGGGACCGGCAGCTGCATCTGTGATTGGCCGCCGGCATCCAGTCATTCAGATTGGATCAACAGAATCAACAATGCGGCTCTCTGCCTATGCAGACAGCCTGGTAATGCAGGACTATAAGTATATGTCGGCGATTGGGGTTGGGCTGAGGTATCCTACATTACAGAAATACATTTTAAATGGTATGGAATGGAGCAGACAGAAGGGATCTGGAGGGTAGGATGGGGGAAAGGGCTCCTCTGCGCATGTCACAGTTCTTCCGAGAACAAGGAAGAAACCAGATTACTCATAGACACCCTCCTACTCCACTTTCTTTAACTTTGACAAGCACTGCAGGAGAACCATTTGAGAAGAGATGTAAATTAAGGATTTTTGAGCAATACAAAGTGAGGCCAGTATTGTGGGTTAAATTTTATTTTTTGGGGTGGTCATGCCCTTTAAAATACTCAGCTAATCCATCCAAGGCCTGCAAAGGAAAAACACAAGCAAAGGATTGCAGATATGAGAGATTTCTGTCCTCTACTGGGACTACCTTAATAAAATCTACTTTATTGACCTCATCTATTTGCAAGTGCATAGGTTTGTTTGTAGCTATGTATTCAAAATCAATGATGACTGTACAAGTGTCAATGTTCCCCAAAATCACATACAGCCACTTGGGCGTATATCAGTATTATTCTTTAAACATGATCACAAATAAGTAGTCAAGGATAGTGGTGGAAACTCTAATGAATTTTGACGTCTCTGAAGAAGTGCTTTGAAAGCATGAAACGCATCAGGTAGTACCAGTGTGGCTTTTCTATGTTTGCAATGTAAAATAAAGCCTTTTTTAAATCTACTATGGACGTTTCTGACTGGTTGATGCGCTGCTCATGGTGGAGGGCCAGTAGTGTATATACAAGGACAGTGGTGGAACAGTGCAATATTTTCAAGCTAAGGTTTATGGAGTCAAACCCAGCTTTTTGACCAGTGTGCAGATTATGGCAATTAGCATTTCTTGCAGTTTCTAAATTCGAGTATGCTAAAAATGGATACCTATAAGAATGTCCTACTTTCTCTAATCATAGGAGCCTAGAGGGTGAACAGAGTTCTAGCTATTATTAATAAGTTTAAAGTGTAAAGTATCAGGTGCTTAGAATTCCTAAAAAGGACAGAGGACCAATACAATCAGAAAATCAATGTTATAGGAAGGAGGGACCTTAAAGTTAATCCTGCATTTATTTGTTTTAATTATGTATTTAACCAGTAATAAGTAATTTCCATTAAAAAATTGCAGATTTTAAAGTGGGGAAATCATATTTAAAAAGCCAGTTTGGTGCATTGTATAGCATGTTCTTTGTCGGATGGTCGGTTGTATATCTTGTTGATTTGGTTTATTTTGTAGACCCTCAACACATGTAGTCAATTTTTCTTTTTGCTGGATTGACACATGAACTACAGTATCTATGCATTTCCATGCATGGATGAATGAAAAGTAGCCCATTGGAGAGCTGCTATTTCTCTTTACAGGATAAGTATACTGAACATGCCTGAGCTAAGTCTGTTGGGATAAGAGTGGGGTTAAAGTTTACCACATTGCTTTTTGTATATTAAGATCCTCCAAGATTTCTTAGCCTAGTCCTATAAGCTATAATGTTTCTATTTCAGCTCAGAGCTGGAATGATGATTTTGGACAAGTCAGAATAAAATGTGCAAACCGTGTAAAATTCACCACCCATTTAATGTGCCCTGGGCTGGAGGAATGACTAATGGCGGCATGATGGCTTAGTGGTTAACATTGATGCTTCGCCGTTTAGTTAAAGTTTAACTAATTATAAACGATGTTCAAGGGCAACTATAGTGAAAAAAAAACTTTGTCTGTATAAATGTATAGATCACTTAGTATAAGCTGCCTTACTTTCATGTTTCTGTGTGGCTTCGTTTCTTCACACTGGCAGAATTTTGTACCAAGCTGTGTAGCCCCCTCCCCTCTCTGTCTACTCCCCCTCAAGCAGTGACGGGCTGTATACAGAGTCCGAGCATTGTCAGTTGAAAGGACTTTAAATGAAGTGCTGACATCCCGTTGACCCCTCCCTTCCAGAGCTAGACTGCAAGCAATCAAAGTGTGGATAAAGTAGCAATATGCTGAAGGGAGGGGCAGAGGGGGGAGAGAGGACAAGTGGTGCTGAGATTCTTTACAAGTAAGTTACTGAACTCTCCCTGTTCTCTAACTTTGCTAATTTTTTATTTACTTTTTACCTAAAGTTCATATCTCTCCCCCTGCTTAGCTGAGATCATAATCACTGAAGAGAGAGTCAGTGTAACAGCAGCTTGTAGGAGACCTTCACACACAGTGACACTGCTTGTTGTCCTGTTACATTTCAGTTGCTTTAGTCTATATATTTCATAGATTGCACTTGGTCTTGTTTGGTATATAGTCTGTATTACTGTATTATATATACTGTATTAGTGTTCCATTTGAGTCACTGGTTTTGTATGTATATAAGATTTTTTGGGGGGGGAGGGGCTGTTTTATAGTGTGTTATGCTAATATTGCTGGGTTAATGGTTTATTGATTGTCTTTAGCACTACAGCATTTGACTATATGTTGCACATGGTGCATATAGTGTGGGTGAGAGAGTGTTGTGACAGTACTGCATGGGAGCTTTGGATTGTGTGTGTGTGTGCCTTTGAGTGACAGATGAGGTGTAGCAGCTCCTACAAATCACAGCATATTCAAAGGCTTACATGTCGGGGACTATGTAGAATTTAAAGAAACTAAAGGTACCCTGGTGGATGGGATGACTTATAGGATTCATTAGAAGAAATTAAAAAAAAAATTTCTCACTATAATTGCCCTTTCAGTACTATATAAAATAAACACAATGTATGTTAGCTGACAGTGTTATTTCAATCATTAAACCCGTCCTAAATATCCAGTATGGGATGTACAGTATCCACATCTCATATCTAAATGGCTCTACCTGATGCCAGACATAGGAAATATGCCAATAACTGACTGCACATGATGATTTATTGTGTTTACTATATAGCGGTAAACACATTTTGCATTCCTAAGGCAAAGCAAAACATTAATGCTAACTAGATTGTTTAACTCAGAGATCAACAATATCAGTATGCAAGCCATGTTAAGGTGGGCTTGACACCCTATTAAATGTGTAGATCTTAGATTATTAAATATTGTTTTGCTAGAATGGATTTACCAGCCATGATCGGGAAACACTGGATAGGTAACAACCATTTTACCACTGTGTTAATTGTTTTAAAAGTAAAATAATAGACCATGAAAGTATATTTGTCCACAGTAAAGTAGAAGACAGTATATGCAATAACTCTGAATGGATCTTTGCAGTCACTTGCCCTAGTAATTAGCCAGGAGGTAAAAGAATGTTTATCCTAACGTGTGCAGATTTAATGGAGCTTCCTTGAACAGTCCTGTATCTGCTTGTCTAAAGCTCAATAGGCACCACACCCTTTATACATAATTTACTTTTATATACAGTACTTAAATTCGGCAGCAATCCAGCAGTGTCCCTCCATTATGCGTCATGTTCTGGATTAACTAATTGTTTTGCTAAAACATAGCACTTTTATTTTTGATACTGATGAATGTGTTTATTCGTTATCAGGAATTTGGAAAATCACCAGGTGATTTTGAAGAAGCTGTTAAAGGTTTAGCTCTGTGCATAGATATAAAGGAAAATATTACATTGGGTAACAGGGAACTAAAATGCATTTAAAGGATATCACCACCCATCTGTAGAGTAGTGTACCCCAGCCCACCCCCAACTGCCATTTTAATCCCTAGAAATAGACTTACCGTATATACTCGAGTATAAACCGACCCGAGTAAAACCGAGTACCCAATTTCCCCTAAAAAATCTAATAAAAGTTGTTGACTCGAGTATAAACCGAGGGTAGTAACTTGGCATTCAGCTAATTCAGCTAATAAACTACTAATAAAGCATGCTGGGAGTTGTAGTTTCCAAACATCTTGAATGCCACCCTCACCCTCCCCCACCAGTTCAGTTTCTACCTCTTCATACAGGAGCTTGGGCTTCTCCTCCATCCAAGGTTTCCTGTTGCTGGCATTAAAGGTAAGTGTCTTCTCCATTCTGGCAGCAGCGTCCTCTCCATTCCGGCAGCAGCGTCCTCTCCATTCCGTCATCCGCGCGTCATTCCCTGTACTGACCGTCGGCCGGCGCCCAGTACATGGAATGATCGTGCGGCTGCCGGAATGGAGAGGACGCTGCTGCCGGAATGGAGAGGACGCTTACGTACCTACAACTTAGTGACTCGAGTATAAACCGAGTCCAAGTTTTTCAGGCTGGTTTTACAGCCTAAAAACTCGGTTTATACTCGAGTATATACGGTACCTCCTTCATTCCCTCGGCAATCACAAACCTGGCTGCGGCTATACAGAGAGAGGGAACGGATGATCTTAAAGTCTATTTCTTTTGCTTGTTTTAACTAACATGGCAGTTGGGGGTGGGCTGGCGTACACTACACTACAGAAAAAATTTGTTTTAGGTAGGGGATTGAGCAGCCTGAAGGGATTCGGAGAGTGAGAGGAATCGAGTGGGGAGGGCTCCCCTGCACATGCCTGAGACCCACCTCTTACCTCCTGTTTTTACCTTAAGTGGAATAGTCACCAGACAACATTGTCCCAATAAATAGAGCACATTCACAAAGATACAACAAACTGTGGGAATTGTGGTACTTGGAGTCAGCTCCCATAATTCTCTTTGATTTGGTGGATATCTAAACTTACGCAGTACACTTCACATGCTCTCTAGTACACAGCAGATCAAAACAAGGAACCTTATCCTAAACTAACAATAGTAACTTCACTGTAAAAGGCTGTGGCACCTGGGAAATGTCTGGGGAACATGTCACTATCACCAAAATGCATTTTCCCTCGCACTACTTTCGAGGGTTACAGAAAAATCTAACAAAACATTTGAGGTTTTCGAAATCGAAAATTACATTCCAGGGTTACCGAATTTGAATGCTACATCGAGGGATATTGAAAAATTGAACATTACTGAATTCAAAGGCTACATTGGAGGGTTATCGAAAATCTAACATTACATTTGAGGGTTACCGAAATTGGCAGCTACATTCAAGGGTTACCGAAATTGGCGGCTTCTTTCAAAGGTTACTAAAATTAAGGATACATTTAAGGGTTAGAGAAAATCAAACATCACATTCAAGGGTTACGATATTCGAAGGCTGCATTTGGGGTATCGAAAACTGATCATTACATTTGATGGTTATCGAACAATACTTCGAGGGTCACCATAATCGAAGGCTACATCCGAGGGTTTCCTAATTCAAATGTTACATTTTTGATAATTATTGAATATCAAAATCAGTCCGAAATCATAACATTTGGCCCGAACTCAGGTTTGGGTCCATCACTATTCTTAATATTTTTATACAAACAATAAAACATTTTTTTAGAAATAGAATTGTCTTTTCAGTGTTCTTTGAACTTTTCAAGGTTACCTTGGTTAAGGTTTTTGGTAAAGATTCAAGTACGTCCTAAACATTACAAGTTCAAAATGTTTTGTAAGAAAATTCCATATCTTGGGAGTGAACTTGGCTGCCAAATGGAATAAGCAAGAGGGTTGGTCAAACAATTATAATTTGCAATAGGATCAGGGCAGATTCATGAGAGAAGATTATGTTTTTTCAGGCACAAGGGCTGGACACCACAGTAGAATATGCTGAAATGGAACATGGTAGAATTAGTGCTGTAAACAGCTTATGCGCTCATTGATAACACAAGAGTCACCTGAAAGCCAAATAATATAGATGGACTAGAACTTGAACTCAAACCCAAGTTTGAGCCGAACTAAACAAGTTTGAACGGACCTAACTTTTCAAACTATGCCGGACCTGGATTCCCCAAACGTTCGATCTTTCCGGACTTTCTATAATCGAATCATCAAGGGTTCGGTAACCCTCGATCATATGATTAGAGAGTTCGGTAACCCTTGAATCTGTACTCCATGGTTCAGTAAACCTCAAATCTTCTATTTGTTGTGGGATAATTATCGAAAGTAGTGCACGTAAGAATAAAATCGATTTTTTGAAAGTTCTGGATATTTGTAGTGTCCCCCAGACCATTTCCCAGGTCCCAGAGCCATTTACATTAAGTTACATTGTTATTTTAACTGTATTTCAGCCAAAACTTTTTGACTCCCATTGACTTTAATGGTTCATTTTCGAACCAGTAGCAAGTTTCTTGGTTCAAATCCAATTGTTATAAAAATCACGATCGTGCGGCTGCCGGAATGGAGAGGACGCTGCTGCCGGAATGGAGAGGACGCTTACAGGTACCTACAACTTAGTGACTCGAGTATAAACCGAGTCCAAGTTTTCAGGCTGGTTTTACAGCCTGAAAAACTCGGTTTATACTCGAGTATATACGGTACACTCCTTCATTCCCTCGGCAATCACAAACCTGGCTGCCGGCTATACAGAGAGAGGGAACGGATGATCTTAAGTCTATTTCTTTTGCTTGTTTTAACTAACATGGCAGTTGGGGGTGGGCTGGCGTACACTACACTACAGAAAAAAATTGTTTTAGGTAGGGGATTGAGCAGCCTGAAGGGATTCGGAGAGTGAGAGGAATCGAGTGGGGAGGGCTCCCCTGCACATGCCTGAGACCCACCTCTTACCTCCTGTTTTTACCTTAAAGTGGAATTAGTCACCAGACAACATTGTCCCAATAAATAGAGCACATTCACAAAGATACAACAAACTGTGGGAATTGTGGGTACTTGGAGTCAGCTCCCATAATTCTCTTTGATTTGGTGGATATCTAAACTTACGCAGTACACTTCACATGCTCTCTAGTACACAGCAGATCAAAACAAGGAAGCCTTACTCCTAAACTAACAATAGTAACTTACTGTAAAAGGCTGTGGCACCTGGGAAATGGTCTGGGGAACATGTCACTATCACCAAAATGCATTTTCCTCGCACTACTTTCGAGGGTTACAGAAAAATCTAACAAAACATTTGAGGGTTTTCGAAAATCGAAAATTACATTCAAGGGTTACCGAATTTGAATGCTACATTCGAGGGATATTGAAAAATTGAACATTACTGAATTCAAAGGCTACATTGGAGGGTTATCGAAAATCTAACATTACATTTGAGGGTTACCGAAATTGGCAGCTACATTCAAGGGTTACCGAAATTGGCGGCTTCTTTCAAAGGTTACTAAAATTAAAGGATACATTTAAGGGTTAGAGAAAATCAAACATCACATTCAAGGGTTACCGATATTCGAAGGCTGCATTTGAGGGTTATCGAAAACTGATCATTACATTTGATGGTTATCGAACAATACATTCGAGGGTCACCATAATCGAAGGCTACATCCGAGGGTTTCCTAATTCAAATGTTACATTTTTGATAATTATTGAATTATCAAAAATCAGTCCGAAATCATAACATGTGGCCCGAACTCAGGTTTGGGTCCATCACTATTCTTAATATTTATATACATAACAATAAAACATTTTTTTAGAAATATGAGAATTGTCTTTTCAGTGTTCTTTAAGAACTTTTCAAGGTTACCTTGGTTAAGGTTTTTGGTAAAGATTCAAGTACGTGCTAAACATTACAAGGTCAAAATGTTTTGTAAGACAAATTCCATATCTTGGGAGTGAACTTGGCTGCCAAATGGAATAAGCAAGAGGGTTGGTCAAACAATTATAATTTGCAATAGGATCAGGGCAGATTCATGAGAGAAGATTATGTTTTTTCAGGGCACAAGGGCTGGACACCACAGTAGAATATGCTGAAATGGAACATGGTAGAATTAGTGGCTGTAAACAGCTTATGCGCTCAGTGATAACACAAGAGTCACCTGAAAGCCAAATAAAATATAGATGGACTAGAACTTGAACTCAAACCCAAGTTTGAGCCGAACTAAACAAGTTTGAACGGACCTAGACTTTTCAAACTATGCCGGACCTGGATTCCCCAAACGTTCGATCTTTCCGGACTTTCGATAATAATCGAATCAGTCAAGGGTTCGGTAACCCTCGATCATATGATTAGAGAGTTCGGTAACCCTTGAATCTGTACTCCATGGTTCAGTAAACCTCAAATCTTCTATTTGTTTGTGGGATAATTATCGAAAGTAGTGCACGTAAGAATAAAATCGATTTTTTGAAAGTTCTGGATATTTGTACGTGTCCCCCAGACCATTTCCCAGGTCCCAGAGCCATTTACATTAAGTTACCATTGTTATTTTAACTGTATTTCAGCCAAACTTTTTGACTCCCATTGACTTTAATGGATTCATTTTCGAACCAGTAGCAAGTTTCTGGTTCAAATCCAGATTGTTATAAATAAACGTGCCTCAAAAGTGTATACTTTGTACAGATTAGGGGCATCAAAGAGCCCAAAGAGCATACTAAGGGTCTGAACACACACACACTATATAAGTATGCAATAAAGAATTGAAACTATGTTTGATGAAGTTGCATAGACACACAATGTCACATAGAGTATGGGGTAAAAGGTATGGCTCTGTAGAATTAACCTTTCGCTGTGTAAATAGCTTTGAGTCAGTGCTCAGAAATGTTACCAGCATTTATCTAAAAAGACAGATTCACGGTCGTTTGGCGTGACTATCACCCCTAGCTTGTGGCTTCAAGAGTCTCTCAAGAGACACTTGCAAAGCCACCTAAAGCTGTTCACCAGCAGCTGTGTGGCTCTTTGGACAGACATATTTAATGCCAGCTGATGCAGTGTAGCTGATATACTTTTGAAAACCTGTGAATCACCAAAAATAATCCCACTAAATTGAAAAATACTTGAGGCTTGAGCTAGATCTTAGGGTAAACTGTGCTATGGTAATTGGTGGAATTGGAGATGGCAGGAAACTACACCGTTTCGTTCCGTTTTTAGATTCCCTCCCGGATCTTGGGAAATTTTTCGTTAATTTTCGGAAATATCTTTGAACGTTCAAAATCCTCAAAAAAAAAATGTTAGAACGTTGAAAATTTTCAAATGTTCTAAGATATTTTCGAAAATTATCGAAAATAGCCTTGAATGTTTATTCCTAAGACAAAAAAGGGGGAATTTCCAGTTACCTGTCCCAAAACCCAAAAAACGGATAAATTTTGCACTTGCATTACTAACTGCTTACCAGGATAATTATTGCCCCCAATCTGGCAGAGTAAACTAGCCTCTTGCAGTCAATCAAGGATGTGACAACTGAAACCACAGCCAATGATTTGTCTGCTGTTTCACCTGCTGCTTCCTCTGCACATGTTTAATCTTAAAAAACTTATTGAGCAGAGGGAGGAGGCAGATACCTTTGCCAGAAAGGAATAGAACTCATCAATTCATATCTGGTTACAAATGCATGGAAGATAACTGACAAGTCACCAGCTTTTTTTTATAGGGTGCAGATACCCTTAAATTCCATAGACGCTTACTGACCAATCTTCATACTGTTGCCATTGTTTGCAGAAATCTTAGGGGCATATTTATAAAAGTCTGTTATCTTTTAGACTTAAATTACCACCGCACATCGACGCAGATTTTTTTTTATTATCGCTATATTCATAAAGGTGATCATTACCGCGGCGCAAAGCAACACCGCCGCAAAGTGTGGCTGTAATTTAAACTGTGTTCACCACAATAATGTACTTAGTGCAATGCGCTAAGTACAGTATCACGGGGAAGACCGTTCAAATCCTGACTTACAGGGCAGGGGGCTGGGAGGGGCTGTTGGGAAGGGATTGTGCTTTGCGTGGTCACATCCTCTGCCAGAGGGGGTGGGGTGTACGCCTACCCTGCCCTCCATGGCGGAGACCACCCACCGCACAACCCCATCCCAGCAGCCCCTCCCAGCGGGGCACTGAGAAGGGCCTTTTGGGGCTTAGGGGGTCCTGCAGCTCGAACCGGGACCTCCCTTTTCTGGCACTTAGAAGGACCCTTGCAGCCCTGACAAGGGCCCTTTGGAGCTTAAGGGGTCCCACAGCTCGGATCCCCCCTCCCCAGCACTGACAAGTGCCTTTGTTGGGGGTCTGCAGCTCGAAACATGACTCCCATTGGCTCTTAGAAGAGCCCTTGGGCGTGTCTTCTTTCTTCCATTCAGCGACACCAACTCTGATGTCACTAACACAGGGCAGTTTCCCTCCGGTGCTGGTGATATCAACGCTGATGTTGCCGGCATCTTGATCCAAAGTCTTCTTGTTCTCTTCTTTTCTTTTCAGAAATATGATTGGGTACTGTATAATCATATGATCGCAAGCATTGAAGTATTGACCAATCAGAATTGGATTAGGTCCTTCATCAAAACTATATAAAGAGGTGCAAACCCTGCGGAGCTCAGAAGTCATCGCAGGTTGAAAGAAGAGGTCAGCAAAATTGGCTCTGTTGATGTCGCCAGGGCCGAACATGTCACTGGCGGCTGCAGTGAAATGGGCTGGTATTGGCGACATCAGCGGAGTTGGTGTCGCTGTCTGAGAAGAAAGAAGACACTCCCATGGGCTCTTCAAAGAGCCAATGGGGGCCCTTTTTTGAGCTGCAGGACCCCCAACAAAGGCACTTGTCAATGCTGGGGAGGGGGGTTCTGGTACAAGCTGCAGGACCCCTTAAGCCAAAAAGGGCCCTTGTCAGGGCGCAAGAGCACTTCTAAGTGCCGCAAGGGCCCTTCCAAGGGGTGGGGAAGGGGGGTCCCAGTTCTAGCTGCAGGACCCCCTAAGCCCCAAAGGGCCCTTGTTAGGGCTACAAGGGCCCTTCTAAGGGCCGCAAAAGCACTTATAAGTGCCGGGGAAGGGGGGTCCTGGTTGAGCTGCCTTGTTAGGGTTGCAAGGGCCAGTAAAGGTTACCTGTATGAAGACAGGAGAAGACAGGACCAACGAGGAAGTCACCACAGGAACAGCAAGCGATAGAAACAGACTCACAAATATGGAGTGAGGCATAAAGTCCAATAATACTAGAATAATCCAGGCACAAAGTTCATAGGCAAGGTCACCTGGAAAGCTGGAAAGGCAAATCAGGAATCCAAACTGAATACTAGGGAACAAACTGTTGCAGGGAACACAGCCCAACTCAATATGCAAGCAAGCTATTCTTGTGCATCGCAAGGCAATTTCCGTTTTGAATCTTCGCACCGTGATGTCACGCGCATGGTGCACTGATGTCCGCGCGGCGAGACCCTGGTAGGGTCCCTCCTGCAGAGGAAGATATATTGGATACACCACTTAAACACCATGCATCCAAAAGGACTAAATGAGGAGATGAACTTTAAATGCTTCTTATAAATTGATTATATCCTGAAATTGAATATAAAGAAACATATATATGGTTATTTAATTTTTTTTTTTTTTTTTTTTTTTACAGGAGATCCAGACAAGGAGAAACCCTGAAAGGAAAGCAAACAAAAGCAATTACAGACACCATGTAGACCAAATAGACAAAAGACGTAACAAAGTAATCTCAGTAACCTTTATCCAAAGGTGTTTTTAAACTTTTTGAACACCTATTTATAGCACAGAGCATTAATTTGAAACAGACTGGTTTAAGCAACATAGCACAAGCACTGGGCACCGCCATGTTGGATGGACCGGAGCGCCAAGTAGGGTAAATATGCTTCCTTACAGTACCCCCTTCCCTAGGGGGGCCTCAGGACCATCAGGACCAGGTTTCTGTGGAAAGTTCTTGTAAATTTTTTGAACTAAACGAGGAGCATGAACATCCAGGTGTTCGACCCAAGAACTCTCCTCAGGACCAAATCCTTTTCATTGGATAAGATATTGTAAGGTCCCTATGGAGAACCTGGAATCAAGGATCCTTGCCACTTCATATTCTTGTTGACCATTGACCAAAATTGGAATAGGAAGGTACTGAGGAGAAGAAAAATGGTTAAAAGTCACAGGTTTAAGTAAGGATACATGGAACACATTAGGAATTTTCATCTCAGTAGGAAGTGGTAAACGAAAGGCAGTAGTTTAGTATTTGAGGTTGAATAAAGACAAACATCCATCCAGTCCAACCCATCTAGCAATATCCTCATTTACTACCTAACTGTTGATCCAGAGGAAGGCAAAAAAAAACCACACCAAATTTATGAAGGGGGAAAAAAATCCTTCCTGACTCCAAGTGGAAATCGGAAATTTTAAACTGACCGATGAACCTGCCATAACAACGTCCACTGGAAGACAGTTCCATAACTTTACCGTTCTCAACAGTGAAAACCCTTTCCGAACTTGAAACCTAAACCTTTTTCTTCAAGTCTTAAGGGATGTCCCCGTGTCCTCTGACATGTTCTATTGGTGAACAATGCCCCAGGTAGTTTATTGTATGGTCCGTTAATGTATTTATACACAGTAATAATATCCCCACGCAATTGCCTTTTCTCCAGCGTACATAATAGTAACTTTTCCAGTCTCTCTTCATATTCAAGCTCCCCAATCCCCTTATTAATTTAGTTGCCCTTCTCTGACCCTTTCCTTTCAAAAGATGCCTTTTTTACACAGGATTCCAAAATTGCACTGTATATTCCAAATGAGGCCTTACCAATGCTTTGTAAAGAGGGAGAATTACATTTCCTCCCTTGAATCCATACCTCTCTTTATACAAGACAATACCATGCTAGCTCTGGCTGTTGCCGTCTGGCACTGCTTGCTACCTTTAAGTTTGTTATCCCTTTCCAACAGGGATTCACTTAACACAGAGCCATTATAGGTATAAGTAGCACAAGGATGTTTAAGTCCAAAATGCATCACCTTACATTATCAACATTAAATCTCATCTGCCACTTAGCAGCCCAATGTGACAATTTTTCTAGATCCCCCTGCAACGATTGCACATCCTCTGAAATTTTTATTGGTCGACAAAGTTTTGTGTCGTCAGCAAACACAGACACCTTGCTGACAATACCCACTTCCAAATCATGAATAAATAGAAGCGGCCCCAACACAGAACCCTGTGGCACCCCACTTAGCACTTTAGTCCATAATGATGAAGCACCATTTACAACTACTCTATGCATCCTATTCATTAACCAATTTTCTATCCATGTACAAATGTGACTCCCCAGACCAACAGACCTAAGCTTATACATTAGTTGCCTATGGGGGACTATATCAAAAGCCTTTGCAAAATCCAAGTAAACTACATCTACAACTACTACTGCTATGCCAGAGTCTAAATTTCTACTTACTTCCTCATAAAAGCCAGCAAGTTAGTTTGACAAGATCTATTCGTCCTAAATCCATGCTGGTTACTACTTATGTCAGTCCTTGAAACATACTCTAGAACATGTTCCCTTATTAAATTTTCCAGGATCTTCCCCACCACTGAAGTTAAACTTACAGGCCTATACCGTATATACTCGAGTATAAACCGAGTTTTTCAGGCTGAAAAATCAGCCTGAAAACTCGGATTCGGTTTATACTCAAGCCCGGCGCCGGGCAGTGACGTCAGCCGGCGCGCCAGTGCACAGTGCACAGAAAGATCGCGTGGCTGCCGGAATGCTCAGGATACCGCACCGTACCTACCAGGAAGGATCGAGGATGGAGGAGAGCCCACAGGGAGAAGAGACCGAGCCCACAGGGAGAAGAGACCACAGGGAGAAGAGACAGGTAACAAAAATGAACTGGGTGGGAGGGTGAGGGGGGCATTCAAGATGTTTGGGAACTACAACTCCCAGCATGCTTTATTAGCTGGGAGTTGTAGTTTCCAAACATCTTGAATGCAAGTGAGGGTGGCATTCAAGATGTTTGGAAACTACAACACTCCCAGCTAATAAAGCATGCTGGGAGTTGTAGTTCCAAACATCTTGAATGCCACCCTCACTGGCATTCAAGATGTTTGGAAACTACAAATTTGGGAGGTTAATGTTTTAGGTGGGAGAGTCATACTTATCCCTAATTGCGTAAGGAGGAGAAGGTCTGCGTTTTTTATCAGCGTAGGTCTTTTGTATCAAGGAGGTTTTTTATAAATGTAATTTAGTAGCACTCCAGATTGTGGACACGGACATGTGTGCTGCATGGTCATTGGCTGCTGGGACATCAGTAAAAAGAAAATCTTGCGGGAAGGCTAAGGGATGTTGTTCATACACAGTCAGGAAGGGTGATCTACCAATAGAGGAATGGGTGGCATTTTTATGGGTGAATTCCGCCCATGGTAAAAGATCCGACCAGTCATCTTGGCTAAGGGAAACGTGACACCGAAGGAATTGTTCAAGTACCTGATTAAGTCATTCTACTACTCCATTGGATTGGGGGTGGTAGGCAGAAGAGAATTGTAGAGAGATCCCTAGAATTTTGCAGAGGGCTCTCCAAAATTTTGCAACAAATTGAGTTCCTTGGTCAGAGACTATCTCAGCAGGTAGACCATGGAGACAAAAAATGGGAGATGAAGAGTTGGGCAAGTTCAGGAGCTGAAGGGAATTTAGAGAAAAGAATAAACTGTGCCTAAAAGCGATCTATCACAACGCAAATGACCGTATTTCCTCTAGAAGTTCACCAATAAAATCCATACCAAGGTGAGTCCATGGGTGAGAAGGAATAGGCAAGGATCTCAAAAGGCTGGGGGGTCGGGAGTGATCACACTTAGAAGTTGCACAAGTGAGTGATCTTCTGTGATGTCACTCATGGCGCGCTGATGTCGGCGCGGTGAGACCCTGGGCGCCGCCATGTTGGATGGACAGAAGTGCCGGGTAAGGTAAGTATGCTTCCTTACAGGGCCCTTCTAAGGACTGCAAAGACACTTTAAAAAGGCGGGGGGGGGGTCCTGGTTCAAGCTGCGGGACCCCCTAAGCGCCAAAGGGCCCTTGTTAGGGTTCCAAGGGCCCTTCTAAGGGCAACAAAGGCACTTATAAATGCCAGGGAAGGGGGATCCTGGTTTGAGCTGCGGGATCCCTTAAGCCCCAAAAGGCACTTCTCAGTGGGGCTGGGAGGGGTTACTGGGAAGGGTTGTGTGGCAGGTGATCTCCGCCACGGGGGCAAGGGTGGGGTGGGCATACACCCCACTCACCCCAACTTGCAGTGGATGCAACCACCCACGGCACATCTCCTTCTAAGCAGCCGCATGGCACACACACACTCCTCTCGCCCCAGCCGTCTCGCATGCTCGGCCATTTGAATTGAAATGGTCGAACTTAACACAAGAATTCAGTTATCACCACTTTATAAATAGAAGCGAGCATTAACTGATGCGATGTCCAAGAGTTGTGGAAAACGTTGTGGAAAACTGCGGTATTATTAACATTCCGTCGCCGGGTTTCGCCATTTTATAAATTGCGTTATTTACGATTTTGGCAAAAGCAGTGGGAAACCCGGCGGCGAAAAGTTAACAGTCGTTTAGAAATATGCCCCTTGGCAGTAGATGTTTCAATCTTTATAGAAGAAAATGAATGAAGATAGTAAATCTAAATATGTGATCTTAAATTCAGAATTTCATATTGAACTCGATTCAAACTTTAATATGTAATTCCTATTTTAAGCAGTTATTAAGCCATTTGTTTTAGTCCTTGTACTACAGTAACTTTAGTTTATGGATGACTAGTGAACATCCAATGACAACCAGTTAGGATGACAATCTTATGTGTGTCCTTGTTTAGTGCCCCGGATCTTCCAAGTCGCTAAACCACATAAAGGAGACACAGGGTATCTCACGAACGCTCAGGTAAACATTAGCCATGTACTCAGTAGCCATACATCGAGAATACATTGTATTAAACGTCTGTGTTTAAGAACTATCATTTTCAGAGAACCTTTAGCAAAATTAATTGTCAACACTTTATAGCCATTTAAGTCAAGTGATTTTCCAATGTAATGAGGATATTAAGCACTATCAGGGTTATTTAATAGAAGTTATTGTTTAAAATGGTGCTAATTTTGCTCTAACCAATCAGATCTTATTTAACATTTGAAAGCTATCGTCTGATTGGTTGGGGCAAAATTAGCACAATTTTAAACGATAAGAACTTTTATTGAATAACCCTGAAGAACTTTTATTGAATAACCCTGTATATTTTTAACTTTGGTCTGTGAAATCTTCATTTGGCCACACCATCATAGACCTGAAAGGGTTGATATGACCAGCCATAGCAGACCATGGAAAACAAGAAAGCACTAAATGAAGGAATCAAGTATAAAATCATTTTAAAGCTAAAAATATAACAATTCACTGTGCCAAAAATAGAAGATCTCTTGAAAGTTATTGTTAGTGTTAAATTCTCCTTTACATCACCTTGCATGAAGAACCTTGTAAACACTTTCAATTGGATTCATTGTTATTTTGTTTGTGTTTAGCTTGTCTACATTGAAAAGAAATGAAAAAACACAATTTATTTCCTCTAAGAGATAATAAAGATAATTTCCCCTTAATAAAACAAGCTTTCCCATTGAAAAATATAGTTAATCTCTGTGGTTAAAAAAAAAAAAAAAGCAAAAAAACAACACACAAAAAAACCTTGCCTCCTCTTAAAAAAACCACAACACTGTATAATGTTGCCAGAAAACAACTATCAATAGAATGGTAACAGTACACTTTATAGAAATATGTGTTTACAGAAACAGCTTTTTAAACAGTTTGATTTAACTAGTGTTATTAGAAAACAGATACTATTATACATTGCCATATAATTATCAACAGAGCAATTAACAGTTTTGTTAGTTCTGGCAATATCTGAATTAACGTTCAATAAAAAAACCACAACATTTTCTAGTCAGTTACAGTAGGTTGTTAATGTATTTTTTTTTTAAAGAGCCAGGTTTGTGTCTCCTACAGTTGTTACCACTCATAAAAGCTTATTTAATTATTAGGCAGAGCATTTTACAACACTGACATCGCACTTACCAAAACAATTTATGTTGATTAATGTAATTAGTAGGGCCCCAAATAGGCTGGGGTACAGTTACACTTTAAGGAGGAGGTATATGTCAGAGAAAAAGTCAGGGAAGGCTTTGGAATAGTGAAAGGAGGCTGGAACTTAATTACTGATGCAGGTGAGTAACTGGATGCAGGTACAGTAACTGGATAACAGAACAGGATGCAGGTGAGTAGTTGGATACTGGATACAGATGAGTTAATGGATACTGGTTGCAGGTAAGTACATGGATACTAGAACAGGATGCAGGTGAGTAACTGGATACTGGTTGAAAGTAAGTAACTTGATAATAGAACTGGATGTAGGTGAGTAACTGGATACTGGTTGCAGGTAAGTAACTTGATAATAGAACAGGATGCAGATGAGTAGCTGGGTGCAGGTGTAACTGGATACTGGAACAGGTTGCAAGGTAAGTAACTGAAACAGTGGCAGGGTACTGCAAAAGCACTGGGACTAGAGATGGCCAGGATGGCGGATCCAAACCTGGTTTCGCAGAGGATCACGGATCTCACGGAATTTCCGGAATTCTACTTTCCAAATTTTTTCCGAACCCCATTCAGAAATTTTCGAAAATCCTTGAGGATTTCCAAATGTTCAAGGATGATCAAACAGCAAAAAGTCCCATGCCTGGATGTTCGGGGGTCCCACGGCTCAACCCGGGACCCTATCCCAGCTTATTAGAAGGACCATTGTGGCCCTGACAAGTGCCTTTTGGGGCTTAAGGGGTCCGGCAGATCGAAACTAGGACTCCCCTCCCCAGCACTCCCTTGAAAGGGCCCTTGTGGCACTGACAAGTACCTTTTGGGCTTAAGGGGTCCTGCAGCCCATACCGGGTGTCCCCTCCCCGGCACTTAGAAGTGTCCTTGCAACACTTAGAAGTGTCTTTGTTGTGGGTCCTGCAGATCGAAACCAGGACACGCATTGACTCTTAGAAGAGCCCCTGTGGCGTATCTATCTTCTCACCTGGCAACACCAACTCCAGTGATGTCGCTGACACTGGGCGATGTCACTGTGGCCACCAGCGCTATCGACATCAATGTCGCCGATGGTGTAACATCTTCTTTCTTCCTTCTTCTTTCTTCTGTCATCACTGTGATGACTTCTGAGCTCCGCGGTGGGTTGCACCTCTTTATATAGGTTTGCTGAAGGACAAAATCCCATTGTGATTGATTAATATTTCAATGCTTGCGATTATATGATCACACATAAAGCAATCGGTGGCAAAAGATCCAGAGAGTGCATAAGCTTGTTTTTTGAGTAGGAAAGTAATGTAAAATGAAAAGGGAAAATAATAAAGCCCAATGTGCTTGGCGAGGATTTAATTTTTTAAGGTTTTGAATTTATTAAAAAAAGTTATGGTCAGTAAAAATATTTATTAGTAGAAAAGTTCCACCTAATAGGTGGGGCCACCCCTGTAGGGCCAACTTGATTGCCAGCAGTTAACAATTCCCAATGTTGTAATTCTGCTTATTGGCTAAAAATCTTTTAGAAAAGTAAGTTTCAATAAATAATGATATTCAACTTCAAGATAAAAGAATAGGTAAGGCCCGGATGTACAAGGATAGGTGTTGTGGCAAAGATTTTCTTGAGTCTTTTGAAAAGCCTCTAGAGAATTTGGAGGCCAAGAATTAGGTTTTCCACCTTTCTGATGAAAGCTAAGATTGGTGAGGAGTATCCGTTAATAAATTGTCTGTAATAATTTGCAAAGCTGATAAATCGTTAAATGGCTTTGGTCCCAGTTAGGGAGAGAAAGTGTTAAAATGACTGTAACAGGATCCATCTTATGAAAAGAAAAGATGTGATAGGGAAAAAAGTCTCCTAATCACCAGAAACCCACTCAACTCCACAGACTACCTGTAGAGGCACTCTTTAGGCATATAACTAGGAAATAAATATCTTGTGAAGGTTCTCATTCATCCAGGTCATGGTATATCTGTTGTATTCAATTAGATCAACTGGACTTGAAATGTAGTTCTTGAACTACATTTCAAGTCCAGTTGATCTAATTGAATACAACAGATATAGGAAATAAATATCCCCACAACTCCTGAGGATCTGGAAATAGAAATATAGGTACTGATTGAGTCACCCAATCAACTGTAATTGTTCTAAAAATATATATCTTTATTATTGGTACCAATAATAAAGATGTATATTTTTAGAATGATTACAGAGCCTTTTTTTCCTATCACATCTTTTCTTTTCATAGTATGACTGTTAGTATTACCCACTGCACCACCACATATCTAGTGGTATTCGGGCTTTGTTAGGTTATTACCCTATAACCCAGTGTTTATATATACAAACAAGATCCATCTTGAAATCTTGAGCAGAAACAATATATCCAAGAAAGGAGTGGGATGCTTCGAAAAGACACTTTTCAAGTTTGGTGTATAGATTATTTTCCACTCCCCCTCCCTCCCCTCTCCCTCCCCTCCTCCTCCCTCTCCCGGTTCTACTATCCCTCCCCCTAGCATTAATCCCCCTTAATATTTTGCTCCCCCATGTCCCCCAGCCCCAACCGCATGTTTTTTTTTTTTCAAAAGCTCCCCAAACTCTTACTACTCTCCGCTTTCCTCCGCTGCACTGAATGACCGGCAGCCGCGTCCGTGATTGGCTCCGCTCAGCCAATCACAGACGCACTGCCGGTCCCGCCCCTCTGCTTGCATTCTCGCAAGCAGAGGGCCGGCAGTGGCGGAGGATCGAGGGGAGGTAAGTAAGAGTTTGGGAGCTTTTGAAAAAACGAAACATGCGGTTGGGGCTGGGGGACATGGGGGAGCATAATATTAAAAAACTATTTTAGGGGTGGACATGCCCTTTAACTAATACCTCCTCCATAAAGCATCCCTGTAAGTACACCAGATCCTTCAGGGCCCTAATTATTACAGTACCAACAGGCTATGAAAACGCCTGTCAGAGGCTTTGTCAGAATTCGGTAAGACACTTTAGGCCATTTCGAGACACATCTATGAGTTTGAATGGCAGCAAAATTAATTACCCCAATTCATGCCCATCTTCCACCTGTACCTGCTTCACCACCTGTACCAGCAGGTCCTGCATTAATTACTTCTCCCAAAGAGTCTTAAATACCTCCAACACCACATTATTTTGGGAAAGCTCTAACCTGTCAAGGCTTTTTGAATCAATGCCAAATTTATTTCGAACCACAACCCTCACATTTTATGTCCGACCAGACTAAAGTTGGATACATTATTGCATTTCTTAAAAGGAATACCTTGGTTAGGCCATTGCCCCTATTAGAGAGAAATTATTCCTTGGTCAATAACATCATCTTTTTTTTCTATTCAGAACGTTTTTGATGCATGTATTTACTGCAACTTCACTAAGGTTCTCATACTGTGGGGCAATATGCTATGGAGTTTCGAACCTTGAAAACTGGAACAACTAAGCTTTAAACCAGCATTTTTATAAGGCCCCACTGATCGACTTAACGACAACCTTGTATCCAGAGTTATTCCTTTACTACTTGAAGATATAGTGTTTTGTGCATACGACTGGATATAATTTGTGAACATCAGAGAAAAGTTTGCCTGGTTTCCATATTCCTAGACAGGTTTCTAGGCCCCTAAACTATTTTTTTTCCCCGTACTGGATTTCCTCTGGACTGGAAATTTTATTGACTCCACTGTGCCGCCGGAAAGGGTGTGGTTTTTAATTGAAAGTGGTTGATGCTTTTTCCGGAAGAGGGTGTGGGCTGGTAAATAATGCCCAATATAAAAGGTAAATGATGCCCCAGTGACAGGTATTAGATGCTCACAGTGACTGGTAAATTATGACAAACATTGATTTTGTCAAATGAATTGCCTGTCAGAAGGAAGGGGGAGAAGTCCGGTTGCAGTTAAACTGCCTGTTGCTTGAGTGTTACCTCTATCACTTTGATATATAGAAAAACTATGAATATCCTTGTGATGACATTTGGTGTGTGCAACGCTCCATCTGTTTTCCAAGAGCTTGGTAATAATATCTTCCAAGATCTGCTTGGTGTCACTGTGGTCATATATTTAGATGATGTATTGATTTATTAAAAAAAAAAATCCCATCACTCTCTTGTATGACAGGTTCTATTATGAGTAATGGAAAATAATCTATACACCAAACTTGAAAAGTGTCTTTTCGAAGCATCCCACTCCTTTTGGATAATATTGTTCTGCTCAAGATTTCAAGATGGATCTGTTTGTAATATAAACACTGGGTTAGAGGTAATAACCTAACAAAGCCCGAATACCACTAGATATGTGGGTGGTGCAGTGGGTAATACTAACAGTCATACTATGAAAAGAAAAGATGTGATAGGAAAAAAGGCTCTGTAAATCTTCTAAAAATATACATCTTATTTTGGTACCAATAATAAAGATATATTATTTTTTAGAACAATTACAGTTGATTGGGGTGACTCAATCAGTACCTATATTCTATTCCAGATCCTCAGGAGTTGTGGGGATATTTATTTCCTATATCTGTTTGTATTCAATTAGATCAACTGGACTTGAAATGTAGTTCAAGAACTACATTCAAGTCCAGTTGATCTAATTGAATACAACAGATATACCATGGACCTGGATGAATGAGAACCTTCACAAGATATTTATTTCCTAGTTATATGCCTAAAGAGTGCCTCTACAGGTAGTCTGTGGATGGTGGTGTTTCTGGTGATTAGGAGACTTTTTTTCCCTATCACATCTTTTCTTTTCATAAGATGGATCCTGTTACATTCATTTTAACACTTTCTCTCCTAACTGGGACAAAGCCATTTAAACATTATCACTTTGCAAATTATTACAGACAATTTATTAACGATACTCCTCACCAATCTTAGCTTTCATCAGAAAGGTGGAAAACCTAATTCTTGGCCTCCAAATTCTCTAGAGGCTTTTCAAAAGACTCAAGAAAATCTTTGCCACAACACCTATCCTTGTACATCCGGGCCTTACTATTCTTTCTCTTGAAGTGAATATCATTATTTATTGAAACTTACTTTTCTAAAAGATTTTTAGCCAATAAGCAGAATTACAACATTGGGAATTGTTAACTGCTGGCAATCAAGTTGGCCCTACAGGGGTGGCCCCACCTATTAGGTGGAACTTCTACTAATAAATATTTTACTGACCATAACTTTTTGAATAAATTCAAAACCTTAAAAATTAATCCTCGCCAAGCCATTGGGCTTTATTATTTTTCCCTTTTCATTTACATTACTTTCCTACTCAAAAAACAAGCTTATGCACTCTCTGGATCTTTTGCCACCGATCTTTATGTGTGATCATATAATCGCAAGCATTGAAATATTAATCAATCCACATGGGATTTTGTCCTTCACAACCTATAGAAAGAGGTGCAACACCACCGCGGAGCTCAGAAGTCATCACAGTGATGACAGAAAAAGAAAAAGGAAGAAAGAAGATGTTCACCACATCGGCGACATTGATGTCGATAGCGCTGGTTGGGCCACAGTGACAATCGCCCAGTGTCAGCAACATCAGTTGGAGTTGGTGTTGCCAGGTGAGAGATAGATACGCCACAGGGGCTCTTCTAAGAGTCAATGCGTGTCCTGGTTTCGATCTGCAGACCCCACAACAAAGACACTTCTAAGTGTTGCAAGGACCTTCTAATGTGCCGAGGGGACACCCGTATGGCTGCAGGACCCCTTAGCCCAAAAGGTACTTGTCAGTGCCACAAGGCCCTTTCAAGGGAGTGCTGGGAGGGGAGTCCTAGTTTCGATCTGCCGGACCCCTTAAGCCCCAAAAGGCACTTGTCAGGGCCACAATGGTCCTTCTAATAAGCTGGATAGGGTCCCGGGTTGAGCCGTGGGGACCCCCGAACATCCGGCATGGACTTTTGCTGTTATCATCCTTGAAACATTTGGAAATCCTCAAGGATTTTCGAAAATTTCTGAATGGGGTCGGAAAAAATTTGGAAAGTAGAATTCGGAAATTCGTGAGATTCCGTATCCTCTGGCAAACCAGGTTTGGATTCCGCCATCCTGGCCATCTCTATCCCAGTGCTTTGCAGTACCCTGCCACTGTTTCAGTTACTTACCTTGCAACCTGTTCCAGTACCAGTTACACCTGCACCCAGCTACTCATCTGCATCCTTTCTATTATCAAGTTACTACCTGCCCCAGTATCCAGTTACTCACCTTCATCCAGTTCTATTATCAAGTTACTTACTTTCAACACCGTATCCAGTTACTCACCTGCATCCTGTTCTAGTATCCATGTAACTTACCTGCAACCAGTATCCATAACTCATCTGTATCCAGTATCCAACTACTCATCCTGCATCCTGTTCTGTTATCCAGTTACTGTACCTGCATCCAGTTACTCACCTGCATCAGTATTAAGTTCCAGCCTCCTTTACGATTCCAAAGCCTTCCCTGACTTTTTCTCTGACATATACCTCCTCCTTAAAGTGTAACTGTACCCCAGCCTATTTGGGGCCCTACTAATTACATTAATCAACAATAATTGTTTGGTAAGTGCGATGTTCCAGTGTTTGTAAATGCTCTGCCTAATAATTAAATAAGCTTTTATGAGTGGTAACAACTGTAGGAGACACACCTGGCTCTTTAAAAAAAAAAATACATTAACACCTAAGTAAACTGACTAGAAAATGTGTGGTTTTTTTATGAACGTAATTCAGATATTGCCAAACTAACAAAACTGTTAATTGCCTCTGTTGATAATTATATGGCAATGTATAATAGTATCTGTTTTCTAATAACACTAGTTAAACAACTGTTTAAAAAGCTGTTTCTGTAAACACATATTTCTATAAAGTGTACTGTTACCATTCTATTGATAGTTGTTTTCTGGCACACATTATACAGTGTTGTGTTTTTTTAAGAGGAGGCAAGGTTTTTTTGTGTGTTGTTTTTTTGCTTTTTTTTTTTTTTAACCACAGAGATTAACTATATTTTTCATGGGAAGCTTGTTTTATTAAGGGGAAATTATCTTTATTACTCTTAGAGGAATAAATTGTGTTTTTTCATTTCTTTTCAATGTAGACAAGCTAAACACAACAAAATAACAATGAATCCATTGAAAGTGTTTCCAGAGGTTCTTCATGCAGGGATGTAAAGGAGAATTTACCACTAACAATAACTTTCAAGAGATCTTCTATTTTTGCACAGTGATTGTTATATTTTTAGCTTTAAAATGATTTTATACTTGATTCCTTCATTTGTGCTTTCTGTTTTCCATGGTCTGCTATGGCTGGTCATATCAACCCTTTCAGGTCTATGATGGTGTGGCCAAATGAAGATTTCACACCAAAGTTAAATATACAGGGTTATTCAATAAAAGTCTTCAGGGTTATTCAATAAAGTTCTTACGTTTAAAATGGTGCTAATGTTGCCCCACCAATCAGACGATATCTTCAAATGTTAAATAAGATCTGATTGGTTAGAGCAAATACACCATTTTAAACAATAACTTCTATTAAATACCCTGATAGTGCTTAATATCCTCATTACATTGGAAAATCACTTGACTTAAATGGCTATAAAGTGTTGACAATTATTTTGCTAAAGGTTCTCTGAAAATGATAGTTCTTAAACACAGACGTTTAATACATGTATTCTCGATTATGGCTACGAGTACATGGCTAATGTTTACCTAGCGTTCGTGAGATACCCTGTGTCTCCTTTATGTGGTTTAGCGACTTTGGAAGATCCGGGCACTAAACAAGGACACACATAAGATTGTCATCCTAACTGTTTGTCATTGGATGTTCACTAGTCATCCTAAACTAAAGTTACTGTAGTACAAGACTAAAACAAATGGCTTAATACTGCTTAAAATAGGAATTACATATTAAAGTTTGAATCGAGTTCAATATGAAATTCGAATTTAAGATCACATATTAGATTTTACTATCTTCATTCATTTTCTTCTATAAAGATTGAAACATCTACTGCCAAGGGGCTTTCTAAACGATGTAACTTTTCGCCGCCGGGTTTCCCACTGCTTTTGCCAAAATGTAAATAACGCAATTTATAAAATGGCGAAACCCGGCGACGGAATGTTAATAATACCGGCAGTTTTCACAACGTTTTCCACCAACTCTTGGACATCGCATCAGTAATGCTCGTTCTATTTAAAAGTGGTGATAACTGAATTCTTGTGTTAAGTTCGACCATTTCAATCAAATGGCGAGCATGCGAGACGGCTGGCGCGAGAGAGTGTGTGTGTGGCCATGCGGCTGCTTAGAAGGAGATGTCCGTGGGTGGTTGCATCCACTGCAAGTTGGGGTGAGTGGGTGTATGCCCACCCCACCCTTGCCCCCGTGCGGAGATCACCTGCCACACAACCCTTCCCAGTACCCCCCTCCAGCCCCACTGAGAAGTGCCTTTGGGGCTTAAGGGATCCCGCAGCTCAAACCAGGATCCCCCTTCCCTGGCATTTATAGTGCCTTTGTTGCCCTTAGAAGGGCCTGGAACCCTAACAAGGGCCCTTTGCTGCGCTTAGGGGTCCCGCAGCTTGAACCAGTGACCCCCCCCCGGCATTTATAAGTGTCTTTGCAGTCCTTAGAAGGGCCCTGTAAGGAAGCATACTTACCTACCCGCACTTCTGTCCATCCAACATGGCGGCGCCCAGGGTCTCACCGCGCCGACATCACGCGCCATGAGTGCATCACAGAAGATCACTCACTTGTGCAACTTCTAGTGTGATCACTCCCGACCCCCCAGCCTTTTGAGATCTGCCTATTCCTTCTCACCCCTGGACTCACCTGTATGGATTTATTGGTGACTTCTAGAGGAAATACGGTCATTTGCGTTGTGATAGATCGCTTTAGGCACAGTTTATTTCTTTTCTCTAATTCCCTTCAGTCCTGAACTTGCCCAACTTTCACTCTCCCATTTTTGTCTCAATGGTCTACCTGCTGAGATAGTCTCTGACCAAGGAACTCAATTTGTTGCAAAATTTTGGAGAGCCCTCTGCAAAATTCAGGGATCTCTCTACAATTCTCTTCTGCTACCACCCCCAATCCAATGAGTAGTAATTGACTTAATCACGTCTTGAACAATTCCTTCGTGTCACGTTTCCCTTAGCAAGATGACTGGTCGGTCTTTACCATGGGCGGAATTCACCCATAAAAATGCCACCATTCCCTTATTGGTAGACCCCTTCCTGACTGTGTATGAACAATCCCTTAGCCTTCCGCAAGTTTTTCTTTTACTGTGTGCCCAGAGCCAATGACCATGCACACACATGTCCGTGTCCACAATCTGGAGTGCTACTAAATGCATTTATAAAAACCTCCTTGATACAAAAACCTACACGCTGATAAAACGCAGACCTTCTCCTCCTTACGCAATTAGGATAAGTATGACTCTCCCCCTAAAACATTAACCTAACCCCAAATTTGTAGTTTCCAAATCTGTGAATGCCAAGTGAGGGTGGCATTCAGATGTTTGGGAACTACAACTCCCAGCATGCTTTATTAGCTGGGAGTTGAGTTGTGTTCCAAACATCTTGAATGCCACCCTCACTTGGCATTCAAGATGTTTGGAAACTACAACTCCCAGCTAATAAAGCATGCTGGGAGTTGTAGTTCCCAACATCTGAATGCCCCCTCACCCTCCCACCCAGTTCAGTTTGTACCTGTCTCTTCTCCCTGTGGTCTCTTCTCCCGTGGGCTCGGTCTCTTATCCCTGTGGGCTCTCCTCCATCCTCGATCCTTCCTGGTAGGTACGGTTGCGGTATCCTGAGCATTACCGGCAGCCACGCGATCTTTCTGTGCACTGTGCACTGGCGCGCCGGCTGACGTCACTGCCCGGCGACGGCTTGAGTATAACCGAATCCGAGTTTTCAGCTGATTTTTCAGCCTGAAAAACTCGGTTATACTTCGAGTATATACGTATAGGCTGTAAGTTTAACTTCAGTGGTGGGGAAGATCCTGGAAAATTTAATAAGGGAACATGTTCTAGAGTATGTTTCAAGGACTGACATAAGTAGTAACCAGCATGGATTTAGGACGAATAATCTTGTCAAACTAACTTCTGGCTTTTATGAGGAAGTAAGTAGAATTTAGACTCTGGCATAGCATATAGTTGTAGATGTAGTTTACTTGGATTTTGCAAAGGCTTTTGATATAGTCCCCCATAGGCAACTAATGTATAGCTTAGGTCTGTTGGTCTGGGGAGTCACATTTGTACATGGATAGAAAATTGGTTAATGAATAGATGCATAGAGTAGTTGTAAATGGGCTTCATCATTATGGACTAAAGTGCTAAGTGGGGTGCCACAGGGTTCTGTGTTGGGGCGCTCTATTTATTCATGATTTGGAAGTGGGTATGTCAGCAAGGTGTCTGTGTTTGCTGACGACACAAAACTTTGGCGACCAATAAAATTTCAGAGGGATGTGCAATCGTTGCAGGGGGATCTAGAAAAATTGTCAACATTGGGCTGGCTAAGTGGCAGATGAGATTTAATGTTGATAATGTAAGGTGATGCATTTTGACTTAAACATCCTTGTGCTACTTATACGATAAATGGCTTTTCGTGTTAAGTGAATCCCTGTTGGAAAGGGATAACAAACTTTAAAGGTAGCAAGCAGTGCCAGACGGCAAACAGCCAGAGCTAGCTGGTATTGTCTTGATAAAGATAGGTATGGATTCAAGGGAGGGAAATGTAATTCTCCCTCTTACAAAGCATTGTAAGCCTCATTTGCAATAACAGTGCAATTTTGGAATCCTGTGTAAAAAAGGAATCTTTGAAATGGAAAGGGTGCAGAGAAGGGCAACTAAATTAATAAGGGGATTGGGAGCTTGAATATGAAGAAGACTGGAAAAGTTTACTATTATGTACGCTGGAGAAAAGGCAATTGCGTGGGGAATTATTACTGTGTATAAATACATTAACGGCCATACATAAACTACCTGGGGCATTGTTCACCAATAGAAACATGTCGAGACACGGACATCCCTTAAGACTTGAAGAAAAAAGGTTTAGGTTTCAAGTTCGGAAAGGGTTTTTCACTGTGAGAACGGTAAAGTTAATGAACTGTCTTCCAGGGACGTTGTTATGGCAGGTTCATCGGTCAGTTTAAAATTTCCGATTTCCACTTGGAGTCAGGAAGGATTTTTTTTCCCCCTTCATAAATTGGTGTGGTTTTTTTTTTTTTCCTTCCTCTGGATATTTGCCTGTCAGAAGGAAGGGGGAGAAGTCCGGTTGCAGTTTAAACATGCCTGTTGCTTGAGTGTTACCTCTATCACTTTGATATATAGAAAAACTATGAATATCCTTGTGATGACATTTGGTGTGTGCAACGCTCCATCTGTTTTCCAAGAGCTTGGTAATAATATCTTCCAAGATCTGCTTGGTGTCACTGTGGTCATATATTAGATGATGTATTGATTTATTAAAAAAAAAAAATCCCATCACTCTCTTGTATGACAGGTTCTATTATGAGTAAGGAGGGGGGAGAAGGGCTGCAGTGCGCATGGCAAATATCTACCGGAGGCTAGATAGCAGGCAGAGACCTGCTATCCTCCTGGTGGTTAGTTTTGAGACTTTGGGGGGGGTTTACAGGAGAACCCTATGGAGCTGGGATGTGAGGTAAGGATTAAACTACACTACATGGTGGGGCCAGTAGTTGGGGGGATTATAGTTTTGGGGGTGGACATGCCCTTTAAGGTCTGGGCTGAGACAGGAAAAAAATCAGAGAAGGATTCAGAATGGTGTAAGAAGGGTGGAACTTAATTCTGGGTGAGTAACTGGATACAGGTTGCAGGTATGTAACTGAATACTAGAATAGGATGAAGGTAAATATTTGAATACTGGATGCAGGTAAATAACTAGATGCTGGTTGTAGTTAAGTAACTGGATACTAGAACAGGATGCATGTGAATAACTGGATAATGGCTGCAAGTGAGTAACTGGATGCTGGTAAGTAACTGGATAGTAGAAAAAGATGCAGGTGAGTAAATGAATACTGGATGTAGGTGTAATTGGATTCTGAAACAGGTTACAAGGTATGTAACTGGAACAATGATAGGATACTGGAAAAGCAGTGGGACTGAATAGGGTACAGGAAATATGCAGGTAGAGGCAGGATAACAGTCACAAGCGAGGATCCAAACACAAGGGAAGCCTGTGGTGTCAAACTACCAACAGGAAGAATTGGATGGTTAACCAGAAAGGGCAGTAGAAATACTGTACATGTAGGATACTATATTAAAGCGATCTTTGTTTTCTGAATAAAATGCAGCATTTTCTAAACACAAGTATAATGTCATTATATTCCATTATATTTTCAGTTCTTGGCAGTTGCTGACCACAGTCCAAAGTAATTCAAGAAACATTTTGCAGTATCAACAAACAAATTAAGCCATGGCTTATGATTAAGGACACTAGTATGAAACACGTCAAGTGGTGAATTTTGAACAATAAATATTTCATGGCATGAGAATTGGACTCCATATATTTATCGTATACACGTGGGCTTACAACGGGCCTGGGGTGGCTTGCACCTGGGTTAGTTATCAGAAGTTTGATTTTCTTCAGCAGCTGTATATGTGTGTGGGCGTGCGAGTCACGGACTTCCTTTCAGCGAAGGGTTCGGGACTGAAGTGCACCCAGACCATAGTACATAATAAGGAGTTGGAATAGCTCCATGTTGTGCTAATTGCAATCACTCCCCTAGCCTGGGATCGGTTATAAAATAACAAGGGGGTGTAGCACCTATGTATTTGTTTCTGCTTTAGAATTGCTTACAATCAGATTATTTCAGAAATAATCTGATTGTTCCCTAGAATATTTCCAAGATCCCAGAGCCATTTACAGGAAGCTACTGTATAATTTGTTACAAAATTTAAGAAAACTTGAAAAAGCGAACATTCCTTGAAATTTTGAATTTTCTTGAATTTTCGAACGTGGCTCAAAAATAGAATGCAGAAGCTCAAAAAACAGTGCAATTATATTATTTTTAAGTTCTTGATATATTTACGTGTTCCCCAGACCATTTCCCAGGTCCCAGAGCCATGTACAGTAAGTTACCATTGCTATTTTACCTTATATTTAGGCAGATGTGTGCAGATTTTTTTCTCCCATTGAGACAGATTTTATTAGTTTCGCCCATCTCAATCTAGTAAGCATGTGTAGAAGGAGTTTTGGGTCCAGGACCACCAGGAAGAGGCAATACTAGAAGCCAGCGGTGACATCATAGATTGCCAGTATTGTGAAATATTCTATAAATGATTTCTACACCAAGAGGCTGAATTCACGGGTGAGAGACAAATATTTTTTTCCCCTCTTTCAGGAAACAGGAAGCTGGATCTAAAACCAGGAAACCACATTTAATTAGATTCTAGGATGCCAAAGGATAACCACAAGTGAAATTATTGTTGTCAGAAAGTTATAGAACTTTAGAAAATCTCACCGGATAATGCAGTTTAAAAATGATTAACATATGCAGCACTATTATACCATCACTAATTAAAGTTAACATCATCATTTTAATTATCATCATACCACTGGATTTACACACAAAGATTTGTAAACCTTAGATCTACTGTATACCAATGCATAGCTATCTCTCTTTTGGATTATACTTTTGCCACCACGGCAGGATTTAAAATAAGGATCATATCTAGAAATAACACCTGTATTCTGTCAATGTTCATACCCTTTACTAGCTCTCTTTGCATGTGCTTGTGAAGATTCTCATTCATCCAGGTCATGGTATACCTGTTGTATTCAGTTAGATCAACTAGACTTGAAGACATTTTGTTAGTCATCCGACTGGCTATCTCAATTCAGAATGACCAGTACAAGAATCTGTTGCCAATTAAGCACCCTGGAATTATCATATGACAGCCAGGTGTTAGGGACCTTCTGAATGCAAGTTTTGGATGCATTGAGGCTAAGAGGTGTTATCGAAATTGCCCAGGGTAAGGTGTCAAAACAGCATTGTACATGGCAGATAGTTGGTATCTACCCCCCCATTCCTCTGCATGATAACATCCAGATTATTCCCCATAATTTTTGACCTGCAGTAGACAGTTATAGACCAATCTCCTGTGCCCGATTTCAACACCAACTGGTCAGTAGAGATGGGATCCGCGTCGGACAAGGAACCACTCAGTTCCGAAATCCAAATGGTCCATCCGGATTGCCTGGATTTCGGGACTTTGGAACAAATTTTCAAAGATTTTCGAATGTACAGAGCTGTTTTCGAAATATATATATATATATATATATATATATATAGATTCCGCAAAATAGGAACGAAGCAGCACTCCTCCATATAAAACATGTTTGTCTTATTGAATCTTGTCACATTTTCACAACAGGCGACGTTTCGGGCGTCACAAGCGCCCTTTCTCAAGTAACATGTGACTGTGTCACTATTGCTATTGAATACTTGGCTGGACTGCGGAGCCTGTGTTGACGCTTGCACCCACTACTATCTCTATTGCTACGGAGTGCCGCCGAAATTTTTTGTATACTACATATATATATATATATATAATTATAATATATATATATATATTTTTTTTTTTTTTAAGCTCTCCAGTTTCCCAACCACTGTTAGGTTAGCTTTCAGTTCTCCTAAAATGATGCTGTGTATGGGCACTTTGTTGGTCTGAACGGCCGCTCTTAAGGGCTCGTTGATGATCCGCCAGACGGTCGGGCAACGAGTCATATCCAAACGGCCATTTTAGGGGCCACAAATTACCCAACAAGGCAAGATTCTTGGCTAACCGCCATGCATATACATCATTCCTTGAGTGTCGGACCCCATGATCGCACGTGTGCATGAGGCTTTAGTCTGAACTAGTGGAAGTGTTTACTGATCTGACCAAAACATTAGAACAAAAAAGAAAATAGATGATCAATGCCCATTCCTGGGCCCCATATATCATAATAAAAACCAGTGAAAGGTTTTCAGAGGATACTCAAGAAATAGTAACAGGAACTGTTCATATTTACATTGTGATATTTTGATTGCTTTGCTTTTAATATTGATATATTTTTAGATATACTATTGATCTATCTGTTTCTATAATTGTTTATTTTGATGCCATGGAAAAAGATAAATAAAAAATACACTGCCGTGACCAACTGTTTTTAAACAGCTGATTGTGAGTATGAATTAAACATAAGAACAAACAAGAAAAGAGATGATCAAGCACATTCCTGGGCCCCATAATCATAATATCTATGCTAGTGCAAACAGGAACACATGGGGGGTTTTAGTTACAATTTTAGCATAAAGTGAAAAGCCTTCCAACCGCGTCAAGGAACCCCAGTATGGAAGGTCAACAGTTTACCTGGGTCATTTATCTGGGCTGACACTCCCTGCTTGGTTGCTTTTCTTGGGAAGGTTGTCTCCCTGAACTTGCATTGGATTAGTATTACAGGCTATCACTTCCCCCCGCGTACTGGCTTTTAACAAGGAGGGAAGAGGCCTTTCATCCAATGCTTAGTATTCAAGGCATAAGACCTCCAATTAAAGGGATGTGTTTGGGGTGCTATTACCACATAATACTAATCCAATGCAAGGTCAGGGAGACAACCTCCCCATGAAAATGCAACCAAGCAGGGAGTGTCAGCCCAGATAAATGACCCAAGGTAAACTGTTAGGACCTTCCATACTGGGTTACCTTGACGTGGTTGGAAGGCTTTTCACTTTTATGCATAAAATTGTAACTAAAAACCACCATGTTTTTACTGTTTGCACTAGCATAGAAATTATGATATATGGGGCCCAGGAATGTGCATTGATCATCTCTTTTCTTGTTTGTTCTTATGTTTAATTCATACTCACAATAGCTGTTTAAAAACAGTTGGTCACAGCAGTGTATTTTTATTATCTTTTTCCATGGCATCAAAATAAACAATTTATAGAAACAGATAGATCAATTTAATCTAAAAATATATTAATATTAAAAGCAAAGCAATCAAAATATCAAAACGTAAATATGAACAGTTCCTGTTACTATTTCTTGAGGATCTCTGAAAACCTTTCAGCTTAGAAACACTGCTTTTTGGGAGGTAGGATTCCGTTATGGTCCATTCCCTTCTCACTGTCTTGTTGCTTTGCATGTACAGCACATGCCCAGCCAAGAGAGGAAGCCAGATTTTGGGCAGCTATAAAAGAGGAACGGCTCAGCAGAACTGTCTAGAGCTTTAAAAATATTGTGAGTAGAAATATTGATCCCCTCAATTCTATTATACTTATTATATATAATGATATAATTCAGTATAATATATTATACTGAACACATGTTTAGATCAAAAGGAGTTGACAAAAATTGCACACAATACTGTACATACATTGATTTGATAAATGTCTGCAAACTGAACTTGACATTGTGTATTTGTAGTTGATAGTGATACTTTTCTTTCTTTAGAGGTATTCAGCTTTCTGCTATTCACTATAGAAAAATCTTGCCATGACAGGCAGGACCTAAAGAATGACATCAAAATACAGTAAATCAGAACCAACAAGTCCTTGCTTATCCCTTGTAAAATGATTCTTTCTGTTTATTCTTTAGAAGATGAATTCTGTGTAAATCACTAAATAAATAAATATTGAACATTGCTCAGTTGTAATGAACGATACAGCTATTGTGGCAGTTCAGACTAAAGCCTCATGCACACGTGCGATCATGGGGTCCGACACGCAAGGAATGATGTATATGCATGGCCGGTTCGTCCAAGAATCTTGCCTTGTTTGGGTAATTTGTTGGCCCCTAAAATGGCCGTTTGGATATGACTCGTTGCCCGACCCGTCTGGCGGATCATCAACGAGCCCTAAAGAGCGGCCGTTTCAGACCAACAAAGTGCCCATACACAGCATCATTTTAGGATGAACTGAAAGCTAACCTAACAGTGGTTGGGAAACTGGAGAGCTTAAAAAAAAAAAAAATATATATATATATATATATATATATATATATATATATATATGTAGTATAACACAAAAATGTCGGCGGCACTCCGTAGCAATAGAGATAGTAGTGGGTGCAAGCGTCAACACAGGCTCCGCAGTCCAGCCAAGTATTCAATAGCAATAGTGACACAGTCACATGTTACTTGAGAAAGGGCGCTGTGACGCCCGAAACGTCGCCTGTTGTTGAACATGTGACAAGATTCAATAAAGACAAACATGTTTTATATGGAGGAGTGCTGCTTCGTTCCTATTTGCTATATATATATATATATATATATATATATAGAGAGAGATATGTTATGAAGGCACTCACAGGTCTTCTAAAATGTAACTTTTATTTTAGATACAATAAAAAAACGTTATATCAACGCGTTTCGGCAACAACAAAGCCGTCCTCAGGATATGACGTAATGAAAGTGAGACACACTTAAATACCCTCATCCCAATACACCCCTAGTGGAAAAACAATTAAAAACATATAAATATTATATAAAAAAGGAACAGTCAGTATAGTGACATATACAATGATACATCCGTCTAGTCATAAAAATATAAAAAATATAAAAAACTGAACTGAGGGGAATATATTCAGCTGTAATAAACCAAGAAAGGAACTGTAGTAGGCATAAGAAAAACCGCATAGACAAGGGAAATCAACATATCACTATAAATATGCAGCAAAATGTTAATGGAACCAAGGTACAGACAATAGCTCATAAGAAACAGTGTAGAGACAATTGCTCGTTAAGACCACCTGGAGTAAGAGTGTTAAGTTGGTGAATCCAGCGTGCTTCTTTCTGAAGAAGTAGTTTATCATGGTCAATATAGATTTCATTTCAACTCGGTCAACCCATCAATCACCATACATTTAAGAGAGGACAGTGGATGCCCCATCTTTTTAAAAGACGGGCAACGACAAATCGCCATACTTGGACTCTGTTCACAGCCGTATTAGAGGAGCTAAGGTGTCGTATCGAGGAGCGATGATTGGCCATCCTCTCTTTAAACATGGTTTTGGTTTTACCAATGTAGTATGAACCACATGACACATACTTAAAGTATACCACAAATTGCTGTCGCATGAAATCTTTGCCTAATAGGTATCCTCCTGCCATTGTGTGGGTGGGCAAAATCTTGCCCGTGAGCATAGATCGGCAGGTGATACAATTAGGACAACGATAACAGCCATACTTGATTTGGTATTAATCCAAGGGCTGGTGGCAGTCACTGTCATACTGGTGTGTCTTTAAAATCAGTGTGTACCAAATAACTGGCCAGATTCCGCCCTCTTTTGTATGTGTGTCTCAAATGGGTATGTTAAGTGATAAGCTTCCAATGCTCATTCATAATGGTTTTTATGTTTTTACTGTGAGGAGTGAAAGTAACAGAAGTCAACAATAGGTGTCTGTCATGTTTACTAACTTCATATCCCAGCCATGTTGCTTCTGTGGCATTTAGCTCTCTGAAGTTCCCTGTCCCATAGGGAGGGGAATAGCCTCTGACAATAATCTCTGGTACAGTCATCCAGCTGCACCTCCGCCAGCTCTTGGCTAGTATTGTTCCGAAGGACTCTCAAAAATTGGCTAAACCACAGACCACATGGTCCTGTATGGATGGCAGCTGGAAGCGTACAACAGAGAGTTCTTGTCAGTGTTTTTCCTGTACAAAGTAGTACACAACCTGTTTTCAGACTTGAAAATTCGAAGGTCAAGGAAATCCACATTGCGTGGCTCAGTTACATGTAAATTTGACTGGAGTATCGAGTTGATTTAAACAGTATATAAACTTTTCAGCATCTTCCTGGACCATTCCAAAGGAACACGAGATCATCTATATATCTCCGATAAAAAAGGAGGCCCTTATTTATGAATGGAGATATATACTTGTTCTCAAACCAACTCATGTATAAATTGGCAACAGTAGGTGCCACATTGACCCCATACGGACTCCTGAGACCTGCATATAGAAATCAGATTTAAAACGAAAAAAATTTTTAGACAATATAAATTGTAATAGATCCATCAGAAAGTCAATAGGAGGGCCTGTAGTTTTGAATTGCTAAGGGCCAGTCGACACGCCTCCACACCATCATTTTGTGGGATAATGGTGTATAAATTTTTTACATCACATGTCATTAGAATTATGTCATGCATAGGCATGGATAATGTGGTGATAAGCTCCATAAATGCGACTTCAGCAAATAAGAGGGATGATTTTAACAGCAGGTTGCAAAAATTTGTCAATGAATTGGGCACAGGTTTGAATAGTGAACACATGAGAGGAGACAATGGGCCGTCCAGGTGGCTGGGTCAAGTCCTTATGTATTTTAGGCAGGGTGTACAAAATAGGACACCGCGGGAATTTAGTGGTCAAAAATCAAAAGTTCTGGGGGTAATCCATCCCATATTAGGGCAATCAGTAATTTAGAATCAAGTTCCTTTTTAAGGCAGCAGTGGGATAGTCTCACATTTCTGGTAGTGTTGAAGTCCTGTAACTGTCGTCCAATTTCTTCCTCATAGTATTTGTGGTCTAGGAGCACAATGGCAACCCCTTTGTCCGCTGAACGTATGACAATACTCTTGTCAGCCATTAGGACTTAAGGCCATTTTTTCAGAGTTGAAAGGTTACTGAATTTAAACGGCCATTCTGTGTGTATTTATCCTTAAGATCATTACTCACACATGCTGTGGAAAGTCTTAATGGCAGCAGGTGTGTTAGGGGGATCAACGTGCTTTTTTTACGGAAGCCCCAGTCCTTACACTGATGGTAGAAGTCATGTCCTTGAAATAGTCCTTTAATGTCAAGGACCTTGTAATTTGAATAGTCAATATCAACACTAAAGGGGTCATACTGAGGAGTGGGCACAAAAGTAAGACCTTTTTGTAAAAGGCTAAGCTCACCTGTAGTAAGTACATGGGTACTCAGGTTGACCACTATTGTCTCCTGTTTCTCGGCGGCCGGCCTCTTCCTTTTGTACCCCCCCCGTCGAGTGTGTGATCTCCCCTGACGCGGTGATAGCGTGTAGCCCACCCCTCGAAAAAAAGAAGAAGACGATGTGGATTGTGTTCCTGCTGGGAATTCCCTAGGCGTGTGTGGCCATTATCATCGCTATCGGGACAGGGCGATTCCCCGATGTATCAACAGTCCCTCTCGGTTTTCTCATAGCCATACGCCTAGGTCGTCTGTTGGTCTGTCCTCTTTGCCCATAGCCGGAGTAAACACGTTTCTCTTTGTAATCCAAGTCTACATTTATTACTTGTTCTGTTTGAACACAATCAAATCCGATCTGTATTTGCCAATTTGGTCAATCAGCCTTTTAACCCAATCTGAGTTTTGTCAGCTTGCAATGTATGTATAGTTTGTTTTCGAAATCAGCTATTTCTCTCTTTACATTGTTCAATTCCTTGGTTGATTGCTTCTATGACTAAAAGAATGAGATCGTTGAGCACTTATTCAAAATGCTACACCACTGCTGCAGAATTCACGATCCCATCTTCTATAGTAGGTGTATTCCGAACCCGAAAAACCCTGGGTATCCGTTTGGAACGGTAATAATCGGAAAGATATAAAGCGTGCAATTGGAAATCAATCTCCTTCTTTTTTAGTCGAAGCAATCGGGTATGTAGATCTCTAGGTGGAACTTCCAATTTAGCAGCAGACTCCGTACACAGTATGCGGATCGCATCCGCTTGTGAATACGATAATTCCCCTTCAGTATCAACCTCCACCGCGGGAACAGAGGTTCCTCATGGCCACAGTGTAGCGGTCAGACGGGACAGGAAACAATCAAAAAGTATCAACAGTGGGTGCCTGATCAGTGAAGAATAAATCCAAGTAGCAGTTTGCGGATCAGACTCCATTCCATCAGCGATATGCCCGGGTGCACTTCAAGGCAAACGATGTAGAGATATGTTATGAAGGCACTCACAGGTCTTCTAAAATGTAACTTTTATTTTAGATACAAATAAAAAACGTTATATCAACGCGTTTCGGCCAACAACAAAGCCGTCCTCAGGATATGACGTAATGAAAGTGAGACACACTTAAATACCCTCATCCCTAATACCACCCCTAGTGGAAAAACAATTAAAAACATATAAATATTATATACAAAAAGGAACGGTCAGTATAGTGACATATACAATGTATACATCCAGTCTAGTCATAAAAATATAAAAAATATAAAAAACTGAACTGAGGGGAATATATTCAGCTGTAATAAACCAAGAAAGGAACTGTACTAGGCATAAGAAAAACCGCATAGACAAGGGAAATCAACATATCACTAATAAATATGCAGCAAAATGTTAATAGGAACCAAGGTACAGACAATAGCTCATAAGAAACAGTGTAGAGACAATTGCTCGTTAAGACCACCTGGAGTAAGAGTGTTAAGTTGGTGAATCCAGCGTGCTTCTTTCTGAAGAAGTAGTTTATCATGGTCAATATTAGATTTCGTTTCAACTCCGGTCAACCCATCAATCACCATACATTTAAGAGAGGACAGTGGATGCCCCATCTTTTTAAAATGACGGGCAACCGACAAATCGCCATACTTGGACTCTGTCACAGCCGTATTAGAGGAGCTAAGGGCTGTCCGTATCGAGGAGCGATGATTGGCCATCCTCTCTTTAAACATGGTTTTGGTTTTACCAATGTAGTATGAACCACATGGACATACTATAAAGTATACCACAAATTTGCTGTCGCATGAAAATCTTTGCCTAATAGGTATCCTCCTGCCATTGTGTGGGTGGGCAAAATCTTTGCCCGTGAGCATAGATCGGCAGGTGATACAATTAGGACAACGATAACAGCCATACTTGATTTTGGTATTAATCCAAGGGCTGGTGGCAGTCACTGTCATATCTGGTGTGTCTTTAAAATCAGTGTGTACCAAATAACTGGCCAGATTCCGCCCTCTTTTGTATGTGTGTCTCAAATGGGTATGTTGGAATGGAAGCTGTTTGTCCTTAGTGATAAGCTTCCAATGCTCATTCATAATGGTTTTTATGTTTTTACTGTGAGGAGTGAAAGTAGTACAGAAGTCAACAATAGGTGTTTGATCATGTTTACTAACTTTCATATCCCCAGCCATGTTGCTTCTGTGGCATTTAGCTCTCTGAAGTTCCCTGTCCAATAGGGACGGGGAATAGCCTCTGACAATAAATCTCTGGTACATGTCATCCAGCTGCACCTCCGCCAGCTCTTGGCTAGTATTGTTCCGAAGGACTCTCAAAAATTGGCTAAACACTAGACCACATTTGGTCCTGTATGGATGGCAGCTGGAAGCGTACAACAGAGAGTTCTTGTCAGTGTTTTTCCTGTACAAAGTAGTACACAACCTGTTTTCAGACTTGAAAATTCGAAGGTCAAGGAAATCCACATTGTCGTGGCTCAAGTTACATGTAAATTTGACTGGAGTATCGAGTTGATTTAAACAGTATATAAACTTTTCAGCATCTTCCTTGGAACCATTCCAAAGGAACACGAGATCATCTATATATCTCCGATAAAAAAGGATGCCCTTATTTATGAATGGAGATATATACTTGTTCTCAAACCAACTCATGTATAAATTGGCAACAGTAGGTGCCACATTTGACCCCATAGCGACTCCTGAGACCTGCATATAGAAATCAGATTTAAAACGAAAAATTTTTTTAGACAATATAAATTGTAATAGATCCATCAGAAAGTCAATAGGAGGGCCTGTATGTTTTAAATTGCTAAGGGCCAGTCGACACGCCTCCACACCATCATTTTGTGGGATAATGGTGTATAAATTTTTTACATCACATGTCATTAGAATTATGTCATGCATAGGCATGGATAATGTGGTGATAAGCTCCAATAAATGCTGACTATCACGCAAATAAGAGGGCATGATTTTAACAGCAGGTTGCAAAAATTTGTCAATGAATTGGGCCACAGGTTTGAATAGTGAACCATGAGAGGAGACAATGGGCCGTCCAGGTGGCTGGGTCAAGTCCTTATGTATTTTAGGCAGGGTGTACAAAATAGGACACCGCGGGAATTTAGTGGTCAAAAAATCAAAAGTTCTGGGGGTAATCCATCCCATATTATGGGCAATCAGTAATTTAGAATCAAGTTCCTTTTGTAAGGCAGCAGTGGGATCAGTCTCACATTTCTGGTATGTGTTGAAGTCCTGTAACTGTCGTCCAATTTCTTCCTCATAGTATTTGTGGTCTAGGAGCACAATGGCACCCCCTTTGTCCGCTGAACGTATGACAATACTCTTGTCAGCCATTAAGGACTTAAGGCCCATTTTTTCAGAGTCTGAAAGGTTACTGAATTTAAACGGCCAATTCTGTGTGTATTTATCCTTAAGATCATTACTCACCATGCTGTGGAAAGTCTTAATGGCAGCAGGTGTGTTAGGGGGATCAAACGTGCTTTTTTTACGGAAGCCCCAGTCCTTACACTGATTGGTAGAAGTCATGTCCTTGAAATAGTCCTTTAATTTCAAGGACCTCTGTAATTTGAATAAGTCAATATCAACACTAAAGGGGTCATACTGAGGAGTGGGCACAAAAGTAAGACCTTTTTGTAAAAGGCTAAGCTCACCTGTAGTAAGTACATGGGTACTCAGGTTGACCACTATTGTCTCCTGTTTCTCGGCGGCCGGCCTCTTCCTTTTGTACCCCCCCCGTCGAGTGTGTGATCTCCCCCTGACGCGGTGACTGAGCGTGTAGCCACCCCTCGAAAAAAAGAAGAAGACGATGTGGATTGTGTCTCCTGCTGGGAATTCCCTAGGCGTGTGTGGCCATTATCATCGCTATCGGTACAGGGCGATTCCCCCGATGTATCAACAGTCCCTCTCGGTTTTCTCATAGCCATACGCCTAGGTCGTCTGTTTGGTCTGTCCTCTTTGCCCATTAGCCAGGAGTAAACACGTTTCTCTTTGTAATCCAAGTCTACATTTATTACCTTGTTCTGTTTGAACACAATCAAATCCGATCTGTATTTGCCAATTTGGTCACTCAGCCTTTTAACCCAATCCTGAGTTTTGTCAGCTTGCAATGTATGTATATGTTTGTTTTCGAAATCAGCTATTTCTCTCTTTACATTGTTCAATTCCTTGGTTGATTGCACTATGACTAAAAGAATGAGATCGTATGAGCACTTATTCAAAATGCTACACCACTTGCTGCAGAATTCACGATCCAATCTTCCTATCGTAGGTGTATTCCGAACCCGAAAACCCCTGGGTATCCGTTTGGAACGGTAATAATCGGAAAGATATAAAGCGTGCAATTGGAAATCAATCTCCTTCTTTTTTAGTCGAAGCAATCGGGTATGTAGATCTCTAGGTGGAACTTCCAATTTAGCAGCAGACTCCGTACACAGTATGCGGATCGCATCCGCTTGTGAATACGATAATTCCCCTTCAGTATCAACCTCCACCGCGGGAACAGAGGATTCCTCCATGGCCACAGTGTAGCGGTCAGACGGGACAGGAAACAATCAAAAAGTATCAACAGGTGGGTGCCTGATCAGTGAAGATAAATCCAAGTAGCAGTTTGCGGATCAGCACTCCATTCCATCAGCGATATGCCCGGGTGCACTTCAAGGCAATGAAATAATGAAAGTGAGACACACTTACGTCATATCCTGAGGACGGCTTTGTTGTTGGCCGAAACGCGTTGATATAACGTTTTTTATTTGTATCTAAAATAAAAGTTACATTTTAGAAGACCTGTGAGTGCCTTCATAACATATCTCTACATCGTTTGCCTTGAAGTGCACCCGGGCATATCGCTGATGGAATGGAGTGCTGATCCGCAAACTGCTACTTGGATATATATATATATATATATATACTAGTGTCCATCAAGAAAGCACTCACGGAACTGTAATATCGCCGCCTGGGTGCAAATTCAGTAACTATATACCATATTGACCTCCAAATGACTGCACTCACAGGACTTTGTTATCCAATTATTGATTTGATTATACCATGTTGACGCATTTCAGTCCCCACACGGACTGTCCTCAGAACAACCAAAACCATGTGCCAAACATCCTTAAATACCCTCTGATCACCACGTGTCAAATCACCCCCACAATCTCATATATTAATCTTCCCATAGTGACTCCCAACCACTGTTACAATATTACTCCAGTTGCAGCTTGAGGGTGAGTGGAGTAATATTGTAACAGTTATCCATAAATAATTGGATAACAAAGTCCTGTGAGTGCAGTCATTTGGAGGACAATATGGTATATATATATATATATATATATATATATATATATATATATATATAAGCGACTCCTGAGACCTGCATATAGAAATCAGATTTAAAACGAAAAAAATTTTTAGACAATATAAATTGTAATAGATCCATCAGAAAGTCAATAGGAGGGCCTGTATGTTTTGAATTGCTAAGGGCCAGTCGACACGCCTCCACACCATCATTTTGTGGGATAATGGTGTATAAATTTTTTACATCACATGTCATTAGAATTATGTCATGCATAGGCATGGATAATGTGGTGATAAGCTCCAATAAATGCTGACTATCACGCAAATAAGAGGGCATGATTTTAACAGCAGGTTGCAAAAATTTGTCAATGAATTGGGCCACAGGTTTGAATAGTGAACCATGAGAGGAGACAATGGGCCGTCCAGGTGGCTGGGTCAAGTCCTTATGTATTTTAGGCAGGGTGTACAAAATAGGACACCGCGGGAATTTAGTGGTCAAAAAATCAAAAGTTCTGGGGGTAATCCATCCCATATTATGGGCAATCAGTAATTTAGAATCAAGTTCCTTTTTTAAGGCAGCAGTGGGATCAGTCTCACATTTCTGGTATGTGTTGAAGTCCTGTAACTGTCGTCCAATTTCTTCCTCATAGTATTTGTGGTCTAGGAGCACAATGGCACCCCCTTTGTCCGCTGAACGTATGACAATACTCTTGTCAGCCATTAAGGACTTAAGGCCCATTTTTTCAGAGTCTGAAAGGTTACTGAATTTAAACGGCCAATTCTGTGTGTATTTATCCTTAAGATCATTACTCACCATGCTGTGGAAAGTCTTAATGGCAGCAGGTGTGTTAGGGGGATCAAACGTGCTTTTTTTACGGAAGCCCCAGTCCTTACACTGATTGGTAGAAGTCATGTCCTTGAAATAGTCCTTTAATGTCAAGGACCTCTGTAATTTGAATAAGTCAATATCAACACTAAAGGGGTCATACTGAGGAGTGGGCACAAAAGTAAGACCTTTTTGTAAAAGGCTAAGCTCACCTGTAGTAAGTACATGGGTACTCAGGTTGACCACTATTGTCTCCTGTTTCTCGGCGGCCGGCCTCTTCCTTTTGTACCCCCCCCGTCGAGTGTGTGATCTCCCCCTGACGCGGTGACTGAGCGTGTAGCCACCCCTCGAAAAAAAGAAGAAGACGATGTGGATTGTGTCTCCTGCTGGGAATTCCCTAGGCGTGTGTGGCCATTATCATCGCTATCGGTACAGGGCGATTCCCCCGATGTATCAACAGTCCCTCTCGGTTTTCTCATAGCCATACGCCTAGGTCGTCTGTTTGGTCTGTCCTCTTTGCCCATTAGCCAGGAGTAAACACGTTTCTCTTTGTAATCCAAGTCTACATTTATTACCTTGTTCTGTTTGAACACAATCAAATCCGATCTGTATTTGCCAATTTGGTCACTCAGCCTTTTAACCCAATCCTGAGTTTTGTCAGCTTGCAATGTATGTATATGTTTGTTTTCGAAATCAGCTATTTCTCTCTTTACATTGTTCAATTCCTTGGTTGATTGCTCTATGACTAAAAGAATGAGATCGTATGAGCACTTATTCAAAATGCTACACCACTTGCTGCAGAATTCACGATCCAATCTTCCTATAGTAGGTGTATTCCGAACCCGAAAACCCCTGGGTATCCGTTTGGAACGGTAATAATCGGAAAGATATAAAGCGTGCAATTGGAAATCAATCTCCTTCTTTTTTAGTCGAAGCAATCGGGTATGTAGATCTCTAGGTGGAACTTCCAATTTAGCAGCAGACTCCGTACACAGTATGCGGATCGCATCCGCTTGTGAATACGATAATTCCCCTTCAGTATCAACCTCCACCGCGGGAACAGAGGATTCCTCCATGGCCACAGTGTAGCGGTCAGACGGGACAGGAAACAATCAAAAAGTATCAACAGGTGGGTGCCTGATCAGTGAAGATAAATCCAAGTAGCAGTTTGCGGATCAGCACTCCATTCCATCAGCGATATGCCCGGGTGCACTTCAAGGCAAACGATGTAGAGATATGTTATGAAGGCACTCACAGGTCTTCTAAAATGTAACTTTTATGTTAGATACAAATAAAAAACGTTATATCAACGCGTTTCGGCCAACAACAAAGCCGTCCTCAGGATATGACGTAATGAAAGTGAGACACACTTAAATACCCTCATCCCTAATACCACCCCTAGTGGAAAAACAATTAAAAACATATAAATATTATATACAAAAAGGAACAGTCAGTATAGTGACATATACAATGTATACATCCAGTCTAGTCATAAAAATATAAAAAATATAAAAAACTGAACTGAGGGGAATATATTCAGCTGTAATAAACCAAGAAAGGAACTGTAGTAGGCATAAGAAAAACCGCATAGACAAGGGAAATCAACATATCACTAATAAATATGCAGCAAAATGTTAATAGGAACCAAGGTACAGACAATAGCTCATAAGAAACAGTGTAGAGACAATTGCTCGTTAAGACCACCTGGAGTAAGAGTGTTAAGTTGGTGAATCCAGCGTGCTTCTTTCTGAAGAAGTAGTTTATCATGGTCAATATTAGATTTCATTTCAACTCCGGTCAACCCATCAATCACCATACATTTAAGAGAGGACAGTGGATGCCCCATCTTTTTAAAATGACGGGCAACCGACAAATCGCCATACTTGGACTCTGTCACAGCCGTATTAGAGGAGCTAAGGGCTGTCCGTATCGAGGAGCGATGATTGGCCATCCTCTCTTTAAACATGGTTTTGGTTTTACCAATGTAGTATGAACCACATGGACATACTATAAATTATACCACAAATTTGCTGTCGCATGAAAATCTTTGCCTAATAGGTATTGGAATGGAAGCTGTTTGTCCTTAGTGATAAGCTTCCAATGCTCATTCATAATGGTTTTTATGTTTTTACTGTGAGGAGTGAAAGTAGTACAGAAGTCAACAATAGGTGTCTGATCATGTTTACTAACTTTCATATCCCCAGCCATGTTGCTTCTGTGGCATTTAGCTCTCTGAAGTTCCCTGTCCAATAGGGACGGGGAATAGCCTCTGACAATAAATCTCTGGTACATGTCATCCAGCTGCACCTCCGCCAGCTCTTGGCTAGTATTATTCCGAAGGACTCTCAAAAATTGGCTAAACACTAGAGGCAAGATTCTTGGACGAACCGGCCATGCATATACATCATTCCTTGCGTGTCGGACCCCATGATCGCACGTGTGCATGAGGCTTTAGTCTGAACGTGTCGGACCCCATGATCGCACGTGTGCATGAGGCTTTAGTCTGAACTGCCACAATAGCTGTATCGTTCATTACAACTGAGCAATGTTCAATATTTATTTATTTAGTGATTTACACAGAATTCATCTTCTAAAGAATAAACAGAAAGAATCATTTTACAAGGGATAAGCAAGGACTTGTTGGTTCTGATTTACTGTATTTTGATGTCATTCTTTAGGTCCTGCCTGTCATGGCAAGATTTTTCTATAGTGAATAGCAGAAAGCTGAATACCTCTAAAGAAAGAAAAGTATCAGCTATCAAACTACAAATACACAATGTCAAGTTCAGTTTGCAGACATTTATCAAATCATGTATGTACAGTATTGTGTGCAATTTTTGTCAACTCCTTTTGATCTGAAACAGTGTTTCAGTATAATATATTATACTGAATTATATTCAGTATAATATAATAAAGTATAATAGAATATGAGGGGAATCAATATTTCTACCTCACAATATTTTTAAAGCTCTAGACAGTTCTGCTGAGCCGTTCCTCTTTTATAGCTGCCCAAAATCTGGCTTCCTCTCTTGGCTGGGCATGTGCTGTACATGCAAAGCAACAAGACAGTGAGAAGGGAATGGACCATAACGGAATCCTACCTCCCAAAAAGCAGTGTTTCTAAGCAGTGAAAGGTTTTCAGAGGATCCTCAAGAAATAGTAACAGGAACTGTTCATATTTACGTTTGTGATAATTTTGATTGCTTTGCTTTTAATATTAATATATTTTTAGATATAATATTGATCTATCTGTTTCTATAAATTGTTTATTTTGATGCCATGGAAAAAGATAAATAAAAAATACACTGCTGTGACCAACTGTTTTTAAACAGCTGATTGTGAGTATGAATTAAACATAAGAACAAACAAGAAAAGAGATGATCAATGCACATTCCTGGGCCCCATATATCATAATATCTATGCTAGTGCAAACAGGAACAACATGGGGGGTTTTAGTTACAATTTTATGCATAAAAGTGAAAAGCCTTCCAACCGCGTCAAGGTAACCCCAGTATGGAAGGTCCTAACAGTTTACCTTGGGTCATTTATCTGGGCTGACACTCCCTGCTTGGGGGGGGTGGGGGGGGGGGATTGATTTTCATGGGGAGAGTTGTCTCCCTGACCTTGCATTGGATTAGTATTATGTGGTAATAGCACCCCAAACACATCCCTTAATTGGAGGTCTTATGCCTTGAATACTAAGCATGGATGAAAGGCCTCTTCCCTCCTTGTTAAAAGCCAGTAGCGGGGGGAAGTGATAGCCTGTAATACTAATCCAATGCAAGTTCAGGGAGACAACCTTCCCAAGAAAATGCAACAAGCAGGGAGTGTCAGCCCAGATAAATGACCCAAGGTAAACTGTTAGGACCTTCCATACTGGGGTACCGACGCGGTTGGAAGGCTTTTCACTTTTATGCATAAAATTGTAACTAAAACCCCCCATGTTGTTCCTGTTTGCACGCATAGATATAGATATATGGGGCCCAGGAAGTGCATTGATCATCTCTTTTCTGTTTGTTCTTATGTTTAATTCATACTCACAATCAGCTGTTTAAAAACAGTTGGTCACGGCAGTGTATTTTTTATTTATCTTTTTCCATGGCATCAAAATAAACAATTTATAGAAACAGATAGATCAATAGTATATCTAAAAATATATCAATATTAAAAGCAAAGCAATCAAAATTATCACAAATGTAAATATGAACAGTTCCTGTTACTATTTCTTGAGTATCCTCTGAAAACCTTTCACTGGTTTTTATTATGATATATGGGGCCCAGGAATGTGCATTGATCATCTATTTTCTTGTTTGTTCTAATGTTTTGGTCAGATCAGTAACACTTCCACTATTTGTTATAAAGTCATTTGCCACAGGAGTGCTCCCACAGCCCCGCTTTTGTGTATATGAATTAAACATACGCACAATATCTTTTAAAAACAGCTGATCTTGGAGAGGGGAAGTGGTGGGTCAGGGGCCCAGCCTCCACTCTCAGGGGGGTCCGGGCCCCTGCAGTTACGCCCCTGATAAATATATAGATTTTTTTATGTAGGAGTGTTCAGACATGAAATAGTTTTATGGGGTTCTTCAAGGATAAAAAGGTTGAGAATTTTTTTTTATATAAAGAGGCTCATTTACCCAGATCTACAGCGCAGTTTTAAGGAGGTAAAGTTGCGATAAGCGATTCAATATCAGTTAGATAACTAGATAACTCCATTATTGTGCCGGGCTGAGCAAGTATCGCAAAAGACAACTGGATTTAAAATGTTTTGCGCTGGACATAGTGTGACTAATAGCTGGCCTTTAAGTTGTGCGGTGGGTTAATTCCTTTACATTTGTGGCACAGAACCAATGCTTATATTTACATTGATTTACGACCGATAGCTTTGTAAGCTGTTCTTTCATCATCAACATTAAACAACAAGATTTAGGCAATCCTAAAATACATGGGACTGTTGATATTATTTACTTTAACTGCAAGGTTGCAGCATAACAAAGCCTTAATTTTTCAGAACTAGGTCTGACATGGCACACCAAATGAACAAATCAATGTTAACCCACTGTGCAGAATCAGTGGGGCAATGGAAAGTGATAGATTAAAAAAAAAAAAACCTTGCTTCTTTATAAAATCAAATGACACACAAAACTGCAGCAGTTATATTTATATCTGTAAGAGCCCTAGTCACATTCTGACCTTGGTCAGATTCTGCAGCCTTTTTCAAGTGCAGCATTTTCTAAGTGTAGGGCTGAATTAACACCAGAATTCCGCCACCTCACTGCAACACCCCACTGTTGGTAAGTCCATTTATATTGCACCCTCCATTTTATCTTCTTCCCTCCTTCCCACCATGAACTCCTTTCCATTGTCAAACACCCCCCAGCTTCCTCCACTATTAGACACGCTCCATTTAAATCCCACTCTCACCTCCTCTCATTCTCTCTCCTGCTTCTACTTGCAGCTGGTGATATCTCCCCTAATCCCAGCCCCACTCCCATACTGCACCTGTATGATCAACCCATCCCCATCCTAATCTCTACTGCCCATAATGCTCTTTCATCCACTCGTACCCTAAACACACACAATATCACAAATGTGCCTCTCCTTTCCATTCCCCCTGTTCCTATATCTGGGGCCTTGTGGAATGCACAGTCTGTTTGTAATAAACTTGCACACGTACACAACCTATTTATCTCTAACTGCTTTACTTTCTTGGTCTTACTGAAACATGGCTGTCACCCTCTGACTCTGTCTCACCTGCTGCGCTCTCATATGGTGGCCTTCACTAAATACAAAAATTAGAAGCCTAGTGCACATCCAATTAATATGCTTACATTTTACTTTACTATTGTATTGTGACTTGAAAGGCCTTCCCTTCTCTCTGGATAAATTAAAGCAATTAGTTCAATAAGTTGACCAAATTATTTTAAGCCCAACAACCACTTCACGGTTTCCTTTATTCTGCTGGGTCCTAACTTTAAACCTTTTTTTTACCTTCTTAGGAGACGCAATTCTCAAACTTTGTCTTTATATCAGTACCTGACTTTTATGAAATGAAAGTCCCTGCTGCTCTTTCGCTTGCTTTCTTGGAACTAGCTAGGGACTTGGGACTAGTGGGCCATCCCCATCCTCTTCTATTGGTGTGTGCTGAGCACTGCGCTAACACAGCGCACACAAAAATAGCCTAGTAGGATTTGCCAAAGATTGGGTGTGATTTGTGACTCAATTATGATGTGATATAATTCATACGTTTCTAAGAATTTTTGATGAGAATAGTATAGCAGATACTATTAGTATAGCAGATAGTATTTCCCTTAACTTTCTGGCTTTTATCATAAGTGAAGAGACATTCCATCCGATGCCTGATATTAAAGACATATGACTCCCAATTAATGGCCTGATTTTGGGTAGCTACTGCCACAAGGAACCTTCATAACCTACATGCAATAAAACAAGTGGAAGATGGTCCTGCGCTATACTGTAATTAATCTTAATAATGTATACAGATATAAGCATAAGTTTCAAGTAGAGATGGCCAAAACTACATAGTTTCGTTCTGTTTTTGGATTCCCGGATCTCGAGAAAATCACGAAGATCCAAAGATCCAAAAACGGGACAAATTCTCAAAGATTTTCGAATGTACAGAGCTATTTTCGAAAATATCCTCGAACGTTCGAAAATCCTTTAAAATATGATTGGAGACCACTTTCGAGTTTCCAATCGTAGATCACGAAGATCCAAAAACGGGATGAATTTTCAAAGATTTTCGAATGTTTGAGGCTGTTTTAGAAAATTATCGAAAATAGCCTTGAACGTTCAATTTTTAAAAATACGATCAGAAACACAAAAGTGGTCTCCGATTGTATTTTCGAACATTGAAGGCTATTTTCGAAAATTATCAGAAATATCTCTGTACATTTGAGAATCTTCGAAAATGTGTTCCGAAGTCATGAAATCCAGAGGATCCTTCTGAATTTGTACGATCTTTCGGATTTTGGAACCAAGTTTGTGTCAAACCCAGATCCCATCTAGTATCTACTAAGTGGGTGCATAAAAACTATCAGGGTTATTCAATAAAAGTTCTTATCGTTAAAAATGGTGTAATTTTGCCCAACCAATCAGATGTTAGCTTTCAAATGTTAAATAACATCTGATTGGTTGGGGCAAAATTAGAACCATTTTTAACGATAAGAACTTTTATTGAATCTCCCCGTATATTTATTAATATATATTATTAAATATAGTAGGAAGACGCCGATTAGGTAAAAATGGGTAAGCAAAAAAAGTATGTACCATATATACTAGAGTATAAGCCAAGATTTTCATGCTTTAAAATTAGCCTGAAAACCTAACCTCGGCTTATACTCAGGTCAAGTCCTAATTTAGATCCAAATGCTGCAATTGTGGATTGTAACCAGTAGATGTGGCGCTGTGTTAAAAAAATCCGTCATCTGTATAGAAATTTACAGGAGCTGATCTGCCTTTACACTCATTCCTGCTACCTGTAGTCTGGCTGCTGGACTCATTCAGCACTGTCACTGCTCATCTGGATGCTGTAAATCTGATGGGTCTCCTCAGTTTGGGGCAAAAAAAGGCTGCTAGTTCAGTGCAAATGACTGCTTGGAACTACAACTCTCAGGTGACATTTTTAACTATTGGGGTCAGAGAGTCCTTTACTATATGGGGGTCAGAGTGCCCTTTACTATATGGGGGTCAGAGGGCCCTTTACTATAAGGGGTCAGGAGAATTGTAAATGATGGTAAGCTTAATTAAAAGTTTATTGAACCTTGCCACTCCACATGTTTAGAAACGACAACTCCCAGCAACCAAATCATGCTGGGAGTTGTAGTTTCCAAACATCTGGAGTGCCAAGGAATTGGGGGTTATTGGTACTGGATTTGCCTATTACTGTATGGGATTAAAGTATGGGAATTCTGCTGTCCATTTAAAGGGCAACAAGCCACAAAACAATACTGAATCGGAAGGCAGTAGTGGTCATAATTTCTACCCTCGACTTATACTCGAGTCAATCAGTTTTTACACATTTTTCAGGTAAAAATGGGTACCTCGACTTATACTTGGATCGACTTATACTCGAGTATATACGGTAAGTACTGACGTCAAAGTTAACCTCTGACATCAGTACGTACATACGTTTCATAATATATAAATGTATATCTGTATATATAATTAAATATAGTGCAGGCCGATCTTCCACTTGTTTTATTGTATTTTATTATTGAGGTTTTTCCCTTTTCTCTATTAGGTCCGGGCAGCTACGATTGATGGCTACTTACTGTGTACATTCTATTGTTCTATCGCATTATTAATAGAGATGAAGTTCAGGTCCGATTTCAGCCTGAGCTCTTTTGGATTCTTGTGGAACTTGGATTTTTTCTTATTTTTCTGATTTTTCATAATTTTCAAAGATTCAACATTTTTTGAAAGCTACCGGAAATACACAAATGTTCACATTTTCAAAAATGCTCCAGCCACATAGCCAACCTTCTGGGTATAAAAGTCAGTATTCCAGGTACCATTTAGTCAATGTTTTGTTCCTTAACCATCTGTGCATTTTAGGTAATCAGGACGCGTGCGTTTCGCGAAAAATGCAAATCACATGCGCTCTGAAAATATACTGCAGTGCAGTGCATGCAATGCTCCACCCACATTGAAATGGAATTTGCTGAGATTCTCACGTGACAGCAGATGAAAAGCACGATTGTGAGAAAATGCTCGAGTGTGGTCTAGCAATTATAATGGACATAGGTGCTATGATTGCGTTCATAAAGTACTAAAGTATAGGGAGTTGGCTGCAGCTGAAGGGAATGTCTCAGAACGTTCCCCCTACTTATATATCTTAAAGATTCTGTCTGTCATCTTTTAAAAATCTTTACTGTGTGAATCCATCTTAACATTCTGCTGAAGCAAAGCTCTAAGCACTCACAACATTGTATTTTTTACTTCAGGCACTGACCTTGCTAATCAGCTTCTGAAGTAAAAGATATACAGGGTTATTCAATAAAAGTTCCTATCGTTTAAAATGGTGCTAATTTTGCCCCAACCAATCAGATCTTATTTAACATTTGAAAGCTTACATCTGATTGGTTGGGGCAAAATTAGCACCATTTTAAACAATAAGAACTTTTATTGAATAATCCTGACAATGTTGCAAATGCTTAGAATGTTTAACTAGCTAGGAGAACCATCATCGTATTTGAATTTGCAAACACTAAAATATTCAATGCGAAACCTCAAAAAGATCTCAAATGTGAAGAAAGTTAGTTTTTTTTTAAAGTTTTGGTTATTTGTACATGTTTCCAAGGCCATTTCCCAGATCCCAGAGATTTACACTAGCATACTATTGCTATTTATATCTTAAATTTAATCTGAACTTTCAGATTGTATCGCATATACTTTGGTTTATAATAAAAACATTTGGAGAAAAATACATTGCTTTTTATTCTTTAAAAAAATAAAGGCAAATTGCACATACAGAGGCACCACACAGAGAGTCATCAACATAAAATGTGTATACATCAGTCACCTGATGCATTTTAAGCATATTGCTTCTGATTATACAGTGGGTGTAAATGTCCATTAATTTGGTCACACCGGGCTTAGATGCTTCAATCATGCCTCATAAATGGTCAGTGAGTTATTCACTGCCCGAAAACGGAACACAGTGCAGCTCATACAATGTGGCCACTCACATTGAATTGCACTGCTATGCATCTCTAATGTGCTAATTTATCGCAAAATGCGACCATAAGCATGTGAGAAATGCGCTAGCGTGGCCTAGCCCTTGCTAAAAACAAAGCAAGTTGGCGTTATGTGCCTGCTAGATTCTCATTTGTGAGTAAGTATTTTTTTAAGCTGAGCATCCATTTTCATAAAGAGCAATATAGCTCTAGACATATTTGATGTACATACAATGGCATAATTATAAAAAGTAATGATGGTAGTGATGCTCAGAACAGAAAAGCTGCTTAATAGAGATGGACGAACTTCTGAAAGTTCGGTCCGTTTTCGAACTATATGGAAAGTTTGAAAGTTCGAAAACAGACCCATTAAAGTCAATGGGAGTCAAATCGTTCAAAAAGTTCTAATGAAATATGAATATCCAGAACTTTAAAAAAATAGATTTTATTCTCACGCACGGTACTTTCGAGCTCCCGCGTTCAATTTTCGATAATTATCCCATAAACGATTTGAACATTCGATAATTATGCCATAAACAATTTGAAGATTGTTCAATTTTTTAATCCGATAATGAGCGAATGTTTGAAAGTCCGAGAAATCTGGGTCCGGGATAGTTTGAGAAGTCCGAGTCCGTTCAAACTTGATAAGTTTGGCTTGAACTCCGAGTTCTAGTCCATCTCTACTGCTCAAGGATCAGGGACAATTTCTTTTTGCCTTTGGTCTTCTGCAGCTGGTATTATTATCTCTTTTTTCACCTTTATGATTTTGCAAGTGGTCAGCTAATTTAAAATGTATTTTTGATTTAAGCTCAACTAAGGGCATATTTAAAAACCCACAGGATTGGAAATTTGTGATAATGTGGGTTATCGAAAAAGTACAATCGCGGACGTAAATGTGTGAATATTCGTTTGCATAATATCCTGTGGTAGAAAATACCGCAATGGTATGGACAATTGTAAATCTACCATCTCGGTCTTATATCTACAATCTAACCTACATCTTGCTCATGTCCACCCTTAAAACACAAAAATAAGTGATTTGTTAGTATTCTGCCTGCAACCCCAACTGCTACTTTTACCAGCAAAGGTATCTGCCTCCTCTCTCTGTTTTAAATGTTTTTTTTATAAGCTTGAGCATGTGCAGAGGAGGCAGCAGGTGAAACAACAGTCATCATTGGTTGTGATGTCTTGGGGGGGGGGATTCCTGGTGTCTATAGACTGTTATATAGTTTGTTACATTGTCAATTGAGCTATGAGTGAGAAGCAGCATTTGTATGTTTCAAAAGTGTATCCAGTCTGCCCTGATTGATAGCAGCATAACTAACAATAATTGATACAGAACTGTATCAAAATTAAAGGAGAACTAAACCCAATTTTTATACTCCAGAATCTGAAAACAACCCCCCTAAAAACATCAATAAGCTATAAAATCCCACTTCAGTAAATTTTATTAAAGTAAATGTAAGCCTGTTAAGAGCTGGATGAAGTATCTGTGTGAATGTGCAGTGTCAGACCACACCTCCTGACCTCAGTCACATGCTTCCTTGCTCTATTTGTCCTGTAAAAGGATTGGTTAGAGAGTATTAATGGGTGTGACCAACTGTAACAAGTTTCTGCCATAGCTAAGGACTGAGCATGTGCAGAACATAATGGTCGTTGACCAAATTGAGTGATAGTAGAATGTTGTGAAGTAAAGCACAAACCATAAGCTATTTAGGTACATTTCCCAGCGCCCGTATGAAAATGAGAGGTAAGACACAGATTACTGGTTATATATCAAGGTGTTCTGCGTTCTGGTTCAGTGTTGTTCTGTGGCTTTAGTTGTCCTTTAACCCTGCAGCTGCCTGAGGTAAATGATGAGACTGGGATGTTATTGGCTTCCTCTACTGTAGTAAAGGGAGCCGGTATTGGAAATCTTCTTTCTTGCCCGATAGGTCCCAATACCAGCAAAAATCAGCAAAGTCTGTCAGATCCATCGTCAGTGTCACAACTCTGACTTTGAAAGACGCTAATGGTAATATAGTGCAAATGTAGATTGCTCAATAAAACAGAATGTTAGGTAGGATACACACGGACAAATTTTCCGTCCCCACCGTTCGCCGCTATAGAGTGGCCGGCCACGGCAAATGTCTCCTATGGACCACATGATCAGTGATGATTTACTGGCATGTGTTAGGAGTGGATAGTGATCTTGTCTGTTTATGTGATCTGTGTGTCCCCTGTCTTTCCTCTATTTCTGGCCAGCGAACCTCTTTTTCTATTTACTGTTTTTCCTACAGACAAGGTGACTAGACTTTCCTACCCCTATGATATTGTTGAATAAAACAAGTAGCCTTAAGAATACCTGTCTGCTGTTATGCTGTGTAAAGTAACAGGGTGGAATCTGATTGCATAGTCTGAGTGTAATTGGTTATTTGTAAAACCTGCAGCAGGAGTGTTTAAGATGTTTTATTACTTTATACAATATTCTGTTGTAACAGTCTTGATTGATCTTACAAACATTGTATAATTTCTTTTATACATGTGATGTACAGAAATGTTTATTTATAGACAAGAACTATCTGTATTTTGTTATTTATGTTATGTGTCTTTAAAAGCTAAGGGTACTGGGAAATCCACCCCAGCTGTAAAAGTTAGTGCAACTGATTATTCAGAGGGACTCCTGAAGTCAGAGCGATCAGTCTGACTGCAGTTTGAAACAAACCCTGTTGTGTTTGGGAGTTTACACACTGTCCATAGTGTGAGTCACTGTTTCTTTTCTTATATTTAGCTTTTCCTATTAAACTGAACTTGCACCAAACGCCAACGACCGAGTGAAAGACATTGTTTTATTTTTGATACAAAACCCACGTCCTAACAGCATGTCAAATTGCCTGTCCGTCCGATCTAGGAAAATGGGTAACCAACAGTGTTCACTGCTCAGATTTGTATACATGGAAATATCTGTCGGTTGGCACAAATATTTGTTTTTGTATACCGAGCCTTAATGATTATATTTTATAACAAATGTAAAGGGAATATCTGTATTGGCTAACTGTGATGGAAATCATGGCAATTAGAGAAAATTATTATAGGATCCATATATAATAAAATACATGGATGCATTCGGTTATAAACCTCCTTCTGGGTTTGTTCAGTGACCCAAGTCAATTCATTAGATCGTAACAAATTCCTCTAAATGCTTAAACTTCAATGGGCTGTACTGCTCAGCAACCCTAATATACAATTATCAAACACCAAAAGGTTGAAGGACGCTTTGAGACTTGAAAAGGTGAAAATGTGATTAATGCTCCATAGTGAGAGAAGTTTTTGTTGGTGCTTTTTTCCCCTCTCTTTTCTTTGCAATTGTCAAATACAGTTTTTTTTAATTTTCTTTTTGCTGTAAAGGAGAATTAAAGCCTGGGTAATTTTTCTCCGCCCAAGGTGCTGGCTGCCACTCTGTGCAAACGCAAGATCCACAATTTATTCTGACTCTTAGGGCTAGGCCACACTGAAACGCAAACGCAATCGCAATCGCATGCGATTTCATGTGCGATTTTGTTGCGTTTGCGCTTGCGATTTCTTCAATAAGTATAGGAAATCGCATGCAATTGCGATTAAAAATGCAGAACGCAAAACGCAATCGCACTGAAAAACAAGCGTTTTTTTGCGTTGCCGCGTTTTCAATGATTTTTTAAAAACGCAAGCTCAATCGCAAGCACAATTGCAAGAGCAAACGCAAAAAAAACGCAGCAGTGTGGCCTAGCCCTAATGGTGATGTTTCTTATATGTTCACACTATATTTTAGGGCTATGAAGAGGATGATGGTTAAAGGGTATGCCCAGCAAAAAAGTCTAAATGATTTACTGAAGAACAGGAGGGGTAAAGGCACTATCTCTTACCTACCGTTCTTCAGTAAATCTTCCAGGAGAGGAGGAGACACTTACCTGTGGACCCGCTCCAGCGCCGTAATTCCTGACGCGTCCTCGCTCCTTCGCACTGTGTGCACTTGCGCACAGTGCAAAAGACTGGAGATGCGTCAGAGGCGTCTGGGATTTCGGCGCTGGAGCGGTCCACAGGTAAGTGTCTCCTCCTCTCCTGGAAGATTTACTGAAGAACGGTAGGTAAGAGATAGTGCCTTTACCTCCTGTTCTTCAGTAAATCATTTAGACTTTTTTGCTGGGCATACCCTTTAATAAAGGGCAAAGGTTTTAAGAATGTAAAGTTTTAAACCTTCACACAAGATTGCATTAGAGGGGCACACTGTTTCAAAGTTTAAATATTTGTTATATCAACCACATCACACAATGTTTTGGGGAGCTGAGGGTGAGGCCACACTGCAACGCACAGGAATCGCGTGCGTTATCGCACGCGATTGTGCGCGCGATTCTTGCGCGTTTCGCGCTCGCGTTCGCGTTTTGGTGAAAAATGGTGAACGCATGCGTTACCATAACGCGAACGGACGCGCAATCGCATGCGCATCGGAAATCGCGGGAATTTTTGCGTTCCCGCGATTTCCATTTTAGCGAAAATTGCGGGCGCAAACGCGAGCGCGAAACGCGGGCGCAAACGCGCGAAAAACGCGCTAGTGTGGCCTTGCCCTTACTGCCCTCTTCCTCAGGTGTAAAATCTAGTTTTAAATCTAGCAGTTTGGGTCACAGGAGGATCATATAACTTTTAATGAAACCTTGGTCTCCATCGAGTGAAATTAGTAAGCTTGGGTTGTTATCTGAATTCTATACCAACAAACTGATTGAACTAATACTGACAGGAATGCATGAAAAGTCCCTAAAAAAAGGTTCTGCTTACTTAGAACTCACCAATTCCCCTAGGTGGTCACTGCCCCTACAAAAGATCACCATTCCATTGTATTGTATAATGGACTGAAGTCACCTTTAAAGGCACGCAAGTTCATACAGTAGGTTTGTGTGTCTATGAGTAAGAATGTCGAGCTTGGTACAATAATTCAGCCTGACCCACCGTCTTTTCTTTATTCCAAATGGATGAACGCAGGATCGGTTGCGGCTAACAGCTGCTTTTGCCGCGACCGACAGTCCCTCCTAGTCGACTGGGCAAAAGTGCTGAACGGTCAGTCAGTCGACTGGTCAAAAGTGCTGAACGGTCAGTCAGGAGGAAGGATATTGAGGTGTGTACACAGATTAAGGTGCTTTTTTTATCGTATCTACTTCAAATTGCTTAAAGGGCATGCCCACCCATATCTGCCTGCAACCACAACTGCAATTTTTTATATGAATTTGTAACCATATTCATATACATTTATGATATATATATTCATATATATTTAAAGTGAATGTCATCCCCTCTAATCAAAAAAGCATATATAGTAGAATACCCCCCAAAACTTTTAAATCAGCTCCCACACTGAGCTATTATACTTACATGCTCCTCCTGACCTCCTCAATCCACCGCCACAGTTCTGCACTTCCGGGTAAGGCAGTCAGTGTCGGCCGTGACGTCACGGCCAATCACTGCCTGCCATTCCCGGGGCAGTTTCCAGTGCAGCTGCTCAAGAACACAAAAAGAACAGAGCAGCCACAGTGGAGACTGAGTGAGGAACCCGGAAGCGGTGGTGGAGCGAGGAGCCTGTAAGTATAATAACTCTGTGTGGGAGACGATTTAAAAGTTTTCTATAAAATGAACTCTAGGTTTTGGGGGGTATTCTAAAATATATGCTTTTTTTTATTAGAGGGGTGGACAGTCCCTTTAATGATAAGTTCCATTTATTTCTGGCAAATGTACAGTATCTGCCTCCTCCCTCTGCTCAATGAACTTTTTATAAGCTTGAGCATGTGTATAGGAGGCAGCAGGCAATACTGAAATCATTGGCTGAGTTGTCAGTCAGAGGGAGTGGCCAGGTTACTCTGCTAGAATATGGACAATAATTATCCTAAAATATCCGGTTAGTAATGCAGGTAATAAAGTGCAAAATACTCTATATCAGTTGGAATTGGGGGGGCAGGTAGCTGACAAATAAGCATTTTTTTATGGGTGGACATGCCCTTTACTTAAGATGGCTTTTAAGATAGTTTGCAATGCTCTGAATCTCTATTGACCAGACAGAGTTTCCTTGCTTTGTGCACAGTTGTTATCTTAACTGTTATCTTTTTTTCCATGCATACCAGTAGTCCTTGTTAGAACCTGTAGAAAGTTTTCAGGAATGTTCTGGGCAAAGAGGTAAAACCAGTTTCAGCATGTAGCCTACACATGTGTTTACCAGAGTTTATTGTAGCTGAAATAAGCTCATCAACTATTTATACTTTAAGAGTCATACACTGTATATTTTAACACTTGTCCAACTTTGCCAAAATCATGAGTGAGAAAAGTAAATAATTTGAAAGTCTAATTTGCAGCCATGTGTATTACACTAAAATAGCTGATTCCAATGCCATCGGTTTATCAATGTCCATTACAGGAACAGTCCTATTTGAAATAAAATTACAGTGAGCTTTAATTTCCATATTCCATATTTAGAACTCCAAACCTAACCCATTCCAGTAAATTGATTGGTCATTCTTATTCTCAGGAGAATCAATGCTTTAAAAAACCCAATATCTAATGTATTTTCCCTAAAGTAAAGTGCTTTTTTTATTCTGCTGGCACAGAATGAAAATAGTCTGCCAGCACTGCAGACAGTGGGGCACTTTTAGGGTCGCTGGTGGCCGTGGGTAAAATGTTACGATTTTGAACTTCCTATCACATAGGTATTTAAACAGTTCATCAGACAGTCAATTAGCAATAATGTAAATTACTAGAAACAGGTATGACATCCCTTTCTCAAACATCTTTTGTTGTCATTACCATATTGCTCCTTTCAGGTTTTAGTTGATCAAAATAACTTCTTTTATAGCCTGTGCTTTATGTGTTGGTTCAACCGTTACAATACAATACATTAGAAATACCATACTTTCTGTACTATAAAATATTTTAGACAAAAGAATTGTAAGCCTGTCACTACGCCGATCCATAACTAACTAACTAGACTTACCTAGCCTTACAAACTAAAGGTAACTTAACCACATAAACTGTCAAATTGGAGTTGAAGCAACTTCAAAGTACAGTGTATTGAGGTCATGTGGGCTACATTCACACTAGAGCACGTTTGCTAGTTACGTTTTTTTTTCACCACTACCTGTCTGCCGCCTTCCTTTATCAGTGCAGAGGTGCTGCCCGAGACAAATGTCTCACTCTGCCTAATGGTAGATGTGGCCCTGTGCAGACCCCTCTATTTGCCCATGTCTCTGGTAAGTACAAACAGTGCTTTACACTCCTGTTTAGCTAAAGGAATATTGTCATTTAGTGCAATCTTACAATTATTGTTAATATGTATTTTCAAGAAGCACACTTCTGCAAAGATTGCCCTTCACGCTTAAGCATTCCAGAAATGTATTAGCTGAGCCAAGAATTTACTGTATAAATCTAGCGGGTAAACTTTAACTTATACAATGAGTAGATCAGACCTGGTCCCTTTTAAGTTACAGCTCCTATAGCTAAACAAAGGTCCTAACTTAAGATAAGGGCAGATCATATAACATTTATTTCACAACAGACTTTAAGAAGCAGGAGCATCAGTCAAGGCAGCAAAAAGGGAACCATACATTCAAGATGTCAAATGTGAATTTCTCATGCAGTTGTTAATGTGAAAATAACTATAAAACTATAACACCTATAACATTTAATTATATATAAATATGTTATAATTATTATGAATCCTGTATACAAACACACATATACGTGCATGTTTACAGCGAGCAAGAGATTACAGTCTTGCATTCAGGGGCACACGTCCCGTGAAGCAAACTGAAATGTTTGCTCACAGCACACCCCTGTTGTCTACAGGAAAGTTGGCATTAATTACAGGTTTAATGCTGCCTTTTACTTGCGCATGGATGAAATGCACTTGCTCCATTTGTGGGATGGGGTTTGTGCGAGCACACAAGGCCTGCAGTAGTAGTATTTGTCTCTTCTTACCTGATCCTGCCTCTGCCATCACTTATACTCAGTCACAGTAAGTAGTACTGTGGGCAAACTTTATATACCAGCCACTGTGGGCAAACATATGTACCAGTCATAGTGGGAAAAATTATATATGCCAGTCACTGAAAATTTGTATGTACCTGGGCATTCCTATATTTTCTAGTTCTTGTGGGCTGGGCATGGGGCCACCTTATATTTACCAGTCTGTGTTGTGGGAACTTCTATTTAAAAGTTTATGTTGTGGCCATTTCTGTCAGCCTCCCAGTTCATTAGCCAGTGTAAAGTCAGCCCTCCAATTAATTAGTCAGTGTTGAAGGAGAACTAAACTTAATTTTAAAAAATCCTGACGTGAAAGCTTTTCTCCCCAGAACATCTATACTTTGAAAGATTTTTCTTTAGTAATTTGCATTTATTACATATAAGTAATAGATTCTGTAACTAAGAAGGCTTCCACGTTGCCAGTACAACCTACTGCCCACTTAGTCATCAAAGAGCCATGCCCCTTGACCCTAGTATTCACTGTCTCTATGCACAGTATTTACTGTCTCTATGTATTTTCTAATCAAATGTCTCTACACCAATATGGAAGTTCCTGTTAAACAGTATGAAAGCTGCTTGTTACCCTTTAGTTTATTTACCAGTCAGTGTGCATTGCATACAACCTTCCTGGGGCAATACAAAATATTCAACTAACTTAACTAACATGTTTAAAATTATTATTCTGTTCCTAGGAAAAGATAAACTTGTAAATGTACTTTCATGGTTATACCTACCATTCTTCAATCAATGCATGTGGAACCAGGAACGAAAATAGAACAAACTTACCTTTCGCACAATCCTCCACAGCAGCACTGAAATTCCCGACCGCTTCCTGGTTCTTTCTAACTAAAGTGCGCTATAGTTTATCAGAACCAGGAAGAGGTTGGGACCTATCAGTGCTGCTGCAGTGGATTTAAGTAATAGTTAGATAACTTTTTATATAAAGCTAATATACATTTAACCTTTACTTTAACATTTTGCAGATCGTTATACTTAAGTTTTGTAATAATTGTAATACAAATTAAATAACTTTAGAAAGACTCTATAATGTGCGTTTGCTTGCCTCTTTGAGGTGTAATTCATTTAACAACTTGTGCAATATATTTTACAACTCCTTATGGACATGCATATGCCCTTTTTTCTGATTGACTCCAACCCCTTCACATAAGATTTTACACATCCAAAATGGTAGAAATAAGATGGAATATAGGAGAGTGCAAATTCCTTTTTTATCAAGACACCAGAACAACACCAGAGCTTATTTTCCTCTACCATCAGAAAAAAGACTACAATATCTGAATTCACATTTCCAGACAAAAACTACTAAAAGACTTGCCAAAGAACATTATCCTGCATGTAAAGCATGTGAGGACTGTAAGGTCTACCATTGTTTTTGCTTTTAACTGGGAATTTAACATCTCTTTCACAGGTTACAATTTTATTGAATGACTGTTGGCGTTATCCAAACCAGGAAAATGTCTTACACGGACTTTTTAGGGGATTAATGGTTTCACTTTGCCTGATAAAACCTCCTGTATGATAAGGAATCTACAATATTTCTACAATTATTGCTGAAGAATAGTTATATTCTTTATATCACAGAGAATAATGCTTTTGATTAAAGCAAAATAAAATTTTAATAATTTTTACCCATGTAATCCTATATTTGTTAAAGGGTATGTACATCAAAAAAATTCACTTTTTTTCTAAACTGTTTTACTGAAGTACAGGAGGTAAATGCACTATTTCTTACCTCCCGTTCTTCAGTGAATCTTGCAAGAGAGCAGGAGAACTTACCAGGATCATTCCAGCGCTGACAGTCACAGCCGAAATCCCCTCCGATGCTTCCACTCTCCTTAGCACAGTGTGCGCAAGCGCACACAGTGCAAAGGACTGGAGATGCGTGGGAGGCGTTAGGGATTTTGGTTGTGGCTCTGTCAGAGCTGGAACGATCCTGGTAAGTTCTCCTGCTCTCTTGCAAGATTCACTGAAGAACGGGAGGTAAGAAATAGTGCATTTACCTCCTGTTCTTCAGTAAAACAGTTAGAAAAAAAGTAAATTTTTTGATGGACATACCCTTTAACAAATATTGATAAAACAAAACAAAAAAATAATAAAATAAAAACATTACCCTATACTCGGATACATATGAAAACAATATAGTAGGGTTAAAATGGCTGCTTTTGATGGGCTTATGTTTAGTTTATACAAAAGCAAAAAAATACTGTACCTGCACTAAACAATTTGTTCTTGCAACTGCTCTGGACACAGGGAAATAATAAACAGGTGGTAAAAAGCAAAACACAGCAGCATAATGTAATTCTAAAAGAGAATAGTCTAAAGCCTGGAGAAGATACAAACAAACATAACGCAAACACTTGTGTGTTAGATTTTCCAAACTTTCTTTATTTAAAAAGGCATCAGAATGCTTTTATAACAAATTCTTAAAATGTAAAAAATAAATATATATAACAATAACTAAATATGTAAAAAAAAAACACAACGATTTCATACTTATAAACTGTGTTTGGATTTCTAAATTAAATTTGTCTGCAATTTACATAACTCCCAGCACTCCCCAACAGAAGGGCAGGTTGGGAATGCTGGGAGTTGTAGTTTCTAAACATCTGGAGTGCCTCAGGTTGCTTTACATAGAGTGAGCCTTATGTTAAAACCTTTAATATTTCCTTTTAAAAAAGGATGACTCGCTGCTTTTTAATCATTCTGTGTATTGCCAGTACAATCTGAACTTTGCAGCTTGGTAAAAAAACCAACTTTATTTTTATATTGTATGTCAATTCCATGTGAAACATTCTTTAAATATTTTTCTTGACCTTGCAATTCTTTCTGATAACCTCTTTTGAATCTTAAGAAGTAAAAAACAGTTTAAGCTTTAAATTTCCTTAAACATCCCAAATTCACAGAAGAAATGCCAAAATCAGTTAATTGCATACCAAAACAATTATACAACTGTAGAAACTTTTCAAACATACCTTTTCTATTGAAAAACTAGTTATTTGGGAATTTCGAAGATTAACACTGTTTGTGTAATACACTTTATGATGGCAACCTTTGACTTTCAAAGGAATTGTAAAATATTTTCCCAGGACTAATCTAATCCATTATGGCAACAAAATTATTTAGTGCAGGGACCTGATGTTACATAAATTATAGTGGCTAAAGTTATAATGCTATGGACATTGTGAGGAATATTAGGAAAATGTTGTCTGTGGCAGAGCTTAGCATGTTCACTTATTTTTCTTTTTATGTCTCTTCATGGATTGCTACCAGATTCCACAAATTTAAGATGGCTTTCCTTACCCCCAATTTCACCTGGTTATCCAAAAAAAAAAAAAAGAAAGAAACTAGATACACACAAAATTACCCTTTACACAAAACTGGATGTGCATATCAGACAAAAGCAGAAAACATGGCACTAAGAGCACTTTGTTCTAAATACTAATATAGCACCTAATAGCAGCCTATGGCTTTGCGTAAACATTCTTGCAAGCACCTGGAATGGGAAATGGGACAACACCAGCAGTCCAACTGAAGAAGAGAATAGATAAACATGAAAAAGGCAAAATCTGCAACAATATTATAGTTAAACCCATTACATTTAAAGGGCATTTACACTGTAAAAACAAGTTAGGCTTATTGCTGGCCTCCCTCCTCCACTGTTTTCCCGTTTTTAGCTCCGACTCTCAAGATTTGCAAATCACCAATACTCTGTTGGTCATAGAATCCAGCGGCTGTGACACGTGTGATGTCATTGCATCTCGCCCTAAATAAGACAGCACGGTAACGTCACAGAGGTGCACGCTCACAGCAATGTCATGGGACCTGTGCACGCATAGATGTCCCGCACGTGTGCGGGGTGGAGTTAAAAAACGGAATACAATAAAACACTCCCACCTTATATTTTAAGGCAAATCTATACAATAAGCCTAGCTTGTTATTAGTGTACATGCCCTTTAAAAGTACAGATATTCAAGTTCCAATTGAGAGGGGATCAGCTCACCTAAAACCGTTTTTAGCATTAGTCCTATTTGAATGCTTGGGTTTCATTTCCAAAAGACAGACAGTAAAGCACTTTATGCCCATTTTCAGTCTGTCGAATCCAGTTCTCGTTTAAGGCCTTGTTAGCCTTATTTTATTATTTTAATTAAGTCTATGGTGGGGTCACATGAATCTTTGGGTGCAGCTCATTTATCTTCCCATTCAACTTATTGTTAGCACTAAAGATTTCATTTGTCTTAAGATAGGTAAATTCAGGTTTGAACTGACTTTGAACTTTCTTCTTTCTTTGTAACAGATATTCACAAAGCCTCTTGCCAACAAGATAAACCATTTCGAAAAGGTTTAATAAAATACAAACAACACTGGTGATGACCATAAACAGAGTGAAGAGATTTTTCTCTGTTGGTCTAGATATAAAGCAATCTACAATATTTGGACATGGCTGTATGGTGCACTTGACCAAACTGGGGAGTGAATAGTTTTGGTAGATCCGATGAAAAACATACAGAAAAACAGAATCCACCCCAGCTTTAGCTATGAGACTGAATAGATATGTCCACCATAAGCCTCCTCTCTTTTTTCCTGTGCTCAGGTACAGTCGCCCACAGCTTGCCCCTTCTTTCTCTCTGTACTTCCTCTCACGGTCCTCGCGGTAGGCAACATGCATTATTACAAGAAGAGATGGGCATGTGACTAGGATGAGCTGGAGAGCCCAAAGTCTGATGTGTGAGACAGGGAAATAAAAATCATAACAGACATTGGCACATCCTGGTTGTCTCGTGTTGCAGTCAAAATCGCCCTGCTCATCACCCCAAACTCGTTCAGCTGCCACCACAAAGACTAGAAGCCTAAATATGAAGACAATAGAGAGCCATATCCGCCCAAATACAGTTGAGTAGTTGCTCACACTGCTGAGAAGATCCTGAAAGATTCCCCAGTTCATGATTTACCTGTTAAAAAAAAAGTTAAGTAAAATGAATTTGTACCTGTAAAACACTATTTCCAAGAAAGGGGACAGTCTAGTGAAGTGTAATATCAAACACAAAAACACAAAAAAGGAAGTGTGGTAACTTTCAAGCTACCCTAAGGGGAAAGGTTTTCTAGGAAAGGAGTGATAGTTACAGCATTAATTTATTTACACTACAAGCATATTTATCTCTGTAACCTGAATGTAAAGAAACTAATAAAAAAAGAAAGAAAAAAGAACCCAGCTACAATACAAATGTGATTGGTATGTATTGTAGCTCTTCTGCCACTACTGTTAACAAATGGTAAGATTTTACCCATGCTAAATGAAACGGGCTGATAACAGACCTGCTTCAAATTATCCATAGAGTTGTCAGAGTTTATATAATCATTGTTAGGGAATAGTAGTGTTGTCTAGAGATGGCCGAACATTCAAAAGTTCGGTCCGTTTTCCGTTTTTCCGTTAATGGACACTTTACTCGCGGATTCGATGCTCGCGTTCGTGCCTAGATACCATGGACATTTTACTCACGGATTCGATGCTTGCATATAGGTTTTAATGGACCCTTTACTCGCGGATTTGATGCTCACGTATAGGTATAATAGGCATTTTACTTGCACATTCGAATGGTCGAACATTCGATATTTATCGAAAATCCGAAAATATCGAAAATCCGGGTCCGGGATAGTTTGAGAAGTCTGAATTCGTTCGAATTCGAATAGTTTGGCTCGAACTCGGGTTCGAGTTCAAGTTCTGGTCCATCTCTAGTGTTGTCTTTATTTCTCCTTTAGTTTTAATTGTATGTGACATCTAGGTGGTTTTGTGCTGTGGCCAAAAGTTTTTTATGTAAATCTGTGGTGGACATGCTCAATTGGAAAGAATAGGGGAGAACTTAATATACAGGTGGAACTAAACATTATAGTCTAGCTTTTTCTGCAGCTGAAAGTACTTTATCCACCCTAGTTACTGTATGCACAGATCTATTCTCTCTTCCTTCAGCTGTTGCAGGACCAATGACCAAGGAGGGGGTAAGATTTTCCTCTACAGAGATTAATTACAAGAAGAAAATAGCTAGCTCATAATGTATATATTTTAAGGAAGTTTAAAGGGCAATTATACAGGTAAAACTCCCTCAAACCTCTCCTCTATCCTTAAAAGCACCTAGGGCCCCTACCGAAACAAACAGGTTCTATTCCTAAGATTTAAGATTTATTCTGTATCCACTGTACCTCTAGCCCGGCCTGCCCCCCTCCTCAGTCCAGGGCCTAACCACATTAAGACTCTACATGATGTGTCTTCCCATTGTAGTATATGTGTTTTCCAGCTTTGCATACATTTTTAAGCATAACAAATGCTATAGATTCAAGGCAAAACCAATGCAAGCATCATCTATTTTATTCTAACACTGCAAAAGTATACCACATATGCCTAGTTTGCCTGCTACTAATGTTCATGGCACTATTCACTTCTTGGATCAATTTTGATTGCTTATGAACATTACAGTGGCTAAGGAAATGGAATCTAAAACTTTAGGCTGGGTACACACTAGCAGATATTTTCATTCAAAAATATCTGCTGGTTTGGGGTGACCGTCCGCGACCAACCACGATCGTCCACTTGCCCTGAGCGGACGAACGGACCATCGGATGTTTTGGTAAATTCCGATCTATTGTGCGGTTCCCTATGAGACCACACGATAGATTGTTTGCAAATTTGTCCGCAACCAAATTTGCCGCTACCGACAGACATTTGTCCCGGCCAAGCACTCGCTCATAGCGAGCACTCGGTTGGGACAAGTAGTCCCTCCAGTGTACCCAGCCTTAATCAATGTAAAATACAGTATTGTGCCATATACATACAAAATGACTCATGTTAGCAATATGGTAGGTATTAGCAATGTATCCATTTCACTGTCTAATTTATATACACCTTTACTTTCATACAATAGAAACTCTGTCTAAATGGCTAATGCAGAATATAAAGTGTCCCAGACAGATATCTGTCAAGAACAAAAGGTTCAGATAGCAGTCCAGCTCGAGATGCAATGAACATAAATCAGATTACTTTGTTTTATTGTTCTACAGAGCTACAGAATGTGGGTTAAATATTTCAGCGTGCAGATTTCCTTTCCTTTCATTTCTAGCCATTTCATCTATTTAGGAATACATGATCAAATTACTCTTTCTACAGGGTTGTGTAGTGTAATCCACAGAATGTATATAAAACACTTAAAATTACCTTTAAAAGGCTCATGTAAATCACAGTAAAGGTATACGTGCAGAAGCTAAAAATACTTACTTTTCAAAGGTTTTTGCTAGCTGAAGAACATTTGTCCAGCCGGAGAAAACAACTTTTTTGTTGGAGTGTTAGATTTTACCTTTAGGTTTAGCGATCATACCTGAGTCAGAGGGAGTGGTAGTATTTTTAAATGGCAAATGTTCCCTCAGAACTCTCTAAAGAAAGAATGAAATGGAAACCGGATCTGTAAGTTTTTTTAGGTTAAGTGCAGGTAGAGCAGTGTGATTACATTTTTCTGTGTGAGAAGATGAACTCTACAGCCAAACTAGCCAGATTTAGGAATTCTAACAAGATGATTAGGTTAATTATAAGTAGACTGCCATTTATTTTTCATCTACTTAGAATGCATACAGGGCTTGTTTGACTCAAGAGTTTGAAAAGGGGGTTATTATTAGTAAATATCTTCGGGGCGATGCACCAAGCGCCCCTATCGGCAACCCGGTGCAAACAGCCCAGCAATGTTATATGACGATAGCGGTGCTCGGAACATCGCTACCTGGCGCTGCTCTTTTCCCGGCACTTTCAACGCCAGCTACTAAAACGCAGATTTTGGCATATAACATCGCTTGCGGCGGCCTAAATATTGAATTTTAGTATAAGGTAGGTGACCCAAGCCCCCCCAACTGCCTATTTTCTTGTAAATTTTCTTTAAAAATATGCCTAAATCGCCATTTCTCTCCCGCGTTGTCTCCGATCTGGCTCCCTGATTGCAACATCAGCAAGCAGGGAGCCAGATGGGAGACAATGCGGGAGAGAAATGGCGATTTAAGCATATTTTTAAAGAAAATTTACAAGAAAATAGGCGGTTGGGGTGGGCAGAGATGGAAAATAAATATTTTGGAGATTGGGGGTGGGCAGAGGGTTCTTACCTTGTGCCCAAAGGGATTCACGCTTTGTGCCACGGCTGCAGAGGATGGATCCAGATCGTGGGAGGGAGGGGGAGGGCTCCCCAGCGCATGTCACTGCCTTGCTGAGGTTAGAGAAATAGCAGGAGAACCATAAGGTGCTGGGATGTAAGGTAAGGATTATTTTAAACAATACACATTGGGGCCAGTGTGGGGTTAAATTTTAGTTTTGGGGTGGACATGCCCTTTAAGTTAAGTAATTTAAGTAACATAGTAAAATGGTAATTGAGGTTAAATAAACACATACATTCATCTAGTCCAACCATTATGCCCTCTTCTTTAAAGTCACCTAACAGTTAATTCATAGGAAGGCAAAACAAACAAACAATAATAATAAAAAAAAACAGCTAGAAAAAAAAGGGGGTGGGGGGGGTGGCAGAATTCCTTCCTAACTACAAATGGCAATTGGAAAGTATTCCTGGACTGCAGTATATGTATTAATACCAGTAATTCTCAATGTTTTTTAGTATTAGAAACTTATCCAGCCAACTTTTAAAGTTATTCAATGAACTTTAAAACACCTGCTGGAAGACAGTTCCTCATTTCCAATGTTCTTATTATAAAGAAACCTTAACTAACCTGAAGATGAAACTTTTTTTCTACTAATCTTAATTGATGTCCACGAGTCCTCTGATATGACCTATTAGTTAACAATGCACCAGAGAGTTTATTGTATGGCCCATTAATATATTTGTATAAAGTGATTATATCCTCACACAAATTTTGCTTCTCCAATGTAAACAGCCCTAACTTGTCTAATCTGCCTACATAGCCAAACCCCTGCATTATTTTATTTTATTATTATTTTAATTATATTTTATTATATTATTTTAATTTTCTTTCTCTGAACTACTTTTATTTCCAATATGTCTCTTTTGTTTATGGGATTCCAAAACTGCACCGCATATTCCAAATTAATCTATTCCCTTTATTATACAAGACATTATTATGCTGTCTGGCATTGCTTGCTACTGCTTATTCTGTTTTCTATTAGAACCCCCAAATCTTTTTACAATAGAGATTCACTTAGCACACACCTAACATTTATCAACATTGAATCTCATCTTCCATTCTGCTGCCAATTTTGATTATCTACTGTAGGTCGTCAGCTTGCAGCAATTGCACATCCTTTTCTCAAAGCGTTGCATAGTTTAGAGTCATCAGCAAACACAGAGACCTTGCTCTCAATTCCCCCGTCTAAGTCAGTTATAAACAGATTAAATAGAAGTGGCCCCAGTACAGAACTCTGAGGCTATCCACTTATGCAAATAAGGAACAAAGACTTCTGGGAATTTATCATGTTTACACATGGAAGCTCTTAGGAACACTATCAGGGTTATTCAATTAAAATTCTTATTGTTTAAAATGGTGCTAATTTTGCGCCAACTAATCAGATGTTAGCTTTTAAATGTTAAATAAGATCTGATTAGTTGGTGCTAAATTAGCACCATTTTAAATGATAAGAACTTTTATTGAATCTCCCTGTGTGTCTTTAAAAAGACTTTTACAGCATTCCACAAGCTAAATGCAAAAACCAGAGCGCCAACTACAGACCGCATTCAGATTTATAGAGCCATCATCAGTGTAGTGCAGGCCTCTGGTTTTGCAGTGTGAAGCGCCTATAGACAGACGTCACTAATACATTAAATAGGGTAGGGAGAGAATTCAGGCTTTGATACTCCCTTTTCAGCAATATGCAAATCAGGAACAAAGGCTTCTGGGAATTTGCCATGTTTACACATGGAAGCTCTTAGGAACACTATCTGGGAGATTCAATAAAAGTTCTTCAGGGTTATTTAATAAAAGTTCTTATTGTTTAAAATGGTGCTAATTTTGCCCCAGCCAATCAGATGTTAGGTTTCAAATGTTAAGTCTGCTTTGAGTGTTTTCAGGTGGTGGGCCCTCTCAGTAGTGTCAGAATATATCCGATTATATGGTAGAGCCTGGCTGTAAATGATGGAGTGTTTAGTGTGGTCAGGGTGAAAGTAACATTAGATAAGATGGTTTCTCTGTCTGTTTTCGATATATGGGGGTTTGTAAACTATTTTCCCTGATATGGATGATAGTATCGAAAAAGTGAATGTGATTAGGGGAGTAGTTCAGTTCAAAATTGATAGTTGGGTGAAAGTCATTAAATTGTTTGTGAAATTGAATGAGTTCTTGTTCAGTACCTGTCCAGATTATGAATATGTCATCTATGTAGCTGAGGTACGTCAGAGGCATGGTGTTACAGGTGGAGAGAATGTACCCTTCTAGTTTAGCCATGAAAAGATTGGCATATTGGGGTGCAAAGCATGTACCCATACTGGTTCCTATCTTCTGTAGGTACATTTCTTGCCCGAATAGGAAATACTAAAACATTTCTTGCCCAAGATATGTAAATCCTAAAACGGAACAAAACTGAACAATTTTGCCCATCTCTAGTTACAGGATACAAATGTTGCACTTGGATATACAGTAAGACACTTTAAAGCTGTATCCTTTACAGGCACGGTTCACTATTTTGCTTGCACTACAGTTTTTAACAACGTGTGATGTAGTAGTATGTGTTTTAGTAACATATGTTTCTATCAGGGCCGTCTGTAGACTTTTTGCCACCTGACACAAAATTCCAAATGCCGCCCCTCTCGCCGCCGGAAGGGGTGTGGTTTTATAATTGAAAGTGGGTGGTGCTTTGCCCGGAAGTGGGATGTGGCTTGTCCAGAAGTGGGAAGGGCTTTATACACGTTGATTTAACTTGTGTCATTATCATTGTATTTACATATCATTCCTCCATTTATTTACAATACATTAAAGGACCCACCCTCTAGAATAGTATCCCCATTCCCACCCCAGATCAACCATACTTCCTGTGGAATAAAAGGTTTTGGCCAAAAGATTTGTAAGCTTATAAGCTGCCACCATGTCAATGTAGACACTTTCAGACAGCAGGGCAGGGCCCTAACTAACCTACCTAATCTAACCTACCTTAACCTAACAAACTCTATCTGAAGCTAGCATATGATATGTCTTTTAGTAACATACACACATACTATTAGAATTAAAATGACAAACATTTATACAAACCTGTTAAGGTAGAAGGGTTATGCATAATGCTAATAATGAAAAAGTCCAACTCCAAGCACAATCTTACAATGTCATTTTACAGATTAAATGCAACTGAAAGAAATAACAAGTATTAAAAAAAAGCAGAATACTACTTATCTATCTATCTGTCTATCTATCTATCTACCTATCTGTCTATTTTTCTATCATCTGTCTATCTATCTAACAACTATCTATCTATCTATCTATCTATCTATCATCATCTATCTATCTTCTATGCTATCTATCTACATCTATCTACTATCTATCTATCTATTCTATCTATCTATCTATCTATCTATCTATCTATTATCTATCTATCTATCTATCTATCTATCTATCTATCTACTATCTATCTATCTATCTATCTATCTATCTATCTATCTATCATCTATCTATCTATCTATCTATCTATCTATCTATCTATCTCTCTCTCTCATCTATCTGTCTCTCTATCTATCTATCTATCATCTATCTATCTATCTATCTATCATCTATCTATCTATCTATCTCTCTATCTATCATCTATCTATCTATCTATCTATCATCTATCTATCTATCTATCTACTATCTCTACTATCTATCTATCTATCTATCTATCTACTATCTATCTATCACTATCTATCTCATCATCTATCATCTATCTATTATCTATCTCTATCTATCTATCTATCTATCTATCTATTCTATCTATCTATCTATCTATCTATCTATCTATCTCTCTATCTATCTATCTATCTATCTATCTATCATCTATCTAGCTATCTACTATCATCTATCTTATCTATCTATCTATCTATCTATCTATCTATCTATCTATCTATCTATCATCTACATCTATCTAATCTATCTATCTATCTATCTATATCATCTATCTATCTATTCTATCTATCTCTATCTTATCATCTATCTATCTACTCTATCTATCTATCTATCTATCTATCTATCACTATCATCATCTATCTAATCTACTATCTATCTATCTATCTATCATATCATCTATCTATCTATCTATCTCATCTATCTATCATCTCTACTCTATCTACGTCTATCTATCTATCTATCTATCTATCTATCTATCTATCTATCTATCTATCTATCTATCTATCTATCTATCTCTATCTATCATCTCTATCATCTATCACTTCTATCTATCTATTCTATCTATCTATCTATCTATCATCTATCTATCTATCTATCTATCTATCTATCTATCTATCTATTATCTATCTATCTATCTATCTATCTATCTATCTATCTATAATCTACTATCTGTCTATATCATCTATCTATCTCATCAGTCATCATCTGGCTATAATTATTTATGCTAGGCCTGCTGCCTGGGCACATTATATTATTGGTTGCTGCAGGCTGCAACTTAGTCACTGGGCCCTCAGAGAGAGAACAGAACACGAACCCCCCCCCCCCCCCCCAGCCTCCCCAGGCCCAGCCAGCAGCCATCCCTATAAAAGTTGTTTGTTGGTTGGCTGTTGCCTGTTGCCTTATTATTAGGATAGGAAGGACTGGATAAGGATTTTCAATTAAATTCTAATATATATATCTCTCACTCACTGTCTTTTTAATGGCTGAATCCGAATCACTCAGTCAGATCAGATGACGAGATATATATATTCACTCGGACACACGGGAGTCGGACCGGACACACAGACTGTCAGATGTCAGTCAGTGTCAGTGAAGACACTGTCACTGTGTCACACTCACTGACACAAGTACAAGGCCAAGCGCAGGCAGGCGGTGCAGCTCCAGCAGCCTGTCCTGGTCTGCGCGGGCTGAACTTGCGCTCTTTCAGTGACGTCAGCGCACACAACGAGTTGAGGTCGGAACCGTCGGATGGATTGTCCGGTTCGCTTCGGGATGGAGGCGGAGTCAGATCGGACTTCTGTCTTCTCTTCCTTTGGAGTCCGGACAGTTATTGCTGATTACTTGCTGGTGCTGTGCTGCTAATGTTACAGGTCCGGTAAAAGGTCCGGTGCTCACGGTCACACCCCCCCCCCCCCCCCCCCGCAACAGATTAGTCAGGGAGTTGGCAGCGGGATGCTGGCCTCCATTTAAAAAAAAAAAAAAAAAATACAGTGTGTGACAATGCGGCAGTGCCGCTTCCCTACAGGGTGCCGCTCTGCAGTGTGCTGCACCCTGCATCATTAGCGAGGCGGCCCTGGTTTCTATCACTATAAGTTATTTATAATATACACCACAAGCAAGCTCAAAACGCTCCAGGAATTCTGGATATGTTCAAGCTATTCAAGTAAGTTGTGTTCACCAGTTTGATTTGAAGACTTGGTGTGTGCTTTCTTTCCGGTGTGTGTCAGTAAGTTGCTTTAGGGGAAATTGGTGTATATGGTGTATAATACTGTGTGGAGTGACAGGTCTGGGGCGGCTGCACCTGAACCACTGATTCCCACTATACATTCAACTGGGAGTTGATATATCCATATACTCCATCCTAATCTTGTTGGACAAACATAAAGAGATGGGTCGGGGACATGGCACCTGGACCATGCTCATGTTTAAGTGAGTGTTTTTTTTTTTTCTTTTGTGTCCATATGAATATAGTTTTGATGTATATTTTGGTTAGACAAACATTTGATGGAACTTGCTTTGTTCAGCAATCTGTATCTTATATTCTATTTTTAAGTGCTTTTTTGTTCCTTATTCAGCTTTTATACTTCCTGTAAGCCTGCTCTGTTCCCTCTGATTTCAAAATCTAATCAGTCTCAGTAAATGGTAGATACCACTTTTGTAAATGTAAATTATAGACTGCATTTTGCAACAGGAGCTTTCACTTTTCTGTAAAGTTGTTAGATGTAAAATGTTAAATGTAACATTGTTAATATCCAAAAGGTTATATTGGTTTTACTCTTTATCGTAATTATATTTAGATGTTTATTACTTTAAACATTACTAACATTACTAGTAGTTAAAGGAGGTGGCAAAATCAGGCTTACCAAGAGACTTCAGCACTCAACTACACATACAATATAAATTCATTGGGTAAAGAATTAGACATGTATGCAAGCAATGAAGATAATTACCTGCACTGAAGCTCAATGTTAACATATATTTTTTTCACTAGGTTAGGACTGATGCATGGATACTGCCTTGAAGTGGCGCATCAGCTTCACAGTTGACGTGAGTGTCTCAGCCAATAACAGATGCTGCTGCCTGTCCGGTCCCTTCTGCTACTGCTGTGCACAGAAAAGGAAGGAGTCAGCAGAAGACAGTAGCAGAAATAGGGCTGTAGTTTTTTTTAACCTAGCGTGGTCTATGTTTGGGGGTGAGTTAATGCAGGTTTTTTTTATCTAGCAGATTCACATTTATTTTTTATTTTAGGAGGGGAACTGAAAGCATGAAAAAAAAACTTCCAATATGTATACAGTTATGTGTGGGTATCTATTTTTGATTGAAACTAACACCACTGCGGGTATGTAATTTCTAAAAATAGTTGACGTTTTTTTAGATTAAATTTGGTACTTTTCTATTGTTAAACATCAAAAGGTTTTTTATTTTGGTATAAAGTGCTCGTTTAGTCTTGGGTGTCTCGACTAAACAAAATGAGCCCAGAGAATGAAAATCTGAAATAGGGGAAACCCCCCCTCTCCCTTCCACTCTGCTGCCTCTTCCTCTATCCTGCTATCTCTTTGCCCTTTATTCTGCTCTCATTTTCATTTTTCATTTTGCTTCTTTACTCTCTTATTCAATTCTGTTTTTTTCTTTCATTCCTATTCTTTCCCTTTTCCTTTCTCACATTCCTATGTCTTTCACGTTCGACCATTTAAATCTACTTTTCCTTTCTCCAATAACCATACCTATTTCCTTATTCCCATTCTTTATCCCTCTCCCCTTTAAATCTTACACAAAAATTCAGGAGGCATTCCATCCACACTTCTTCTGTGAATCCTGTGACTTTGCCCAGGGAAAAGAAGCAGTGAAACTTATTGTTACCATACACATATCTATATCATCAGCCCATTGGGTAGGCTAATATTGGTATTTAATATTAGTTTTATTGTCCTGAGTACATCAGTGGTCACTACACAAGGAGTGAATATAGGCCATATCATGACATAAATGCAAGAAATCTTATGATAGAAAAAAGCTGTTTGAATAGGTATATTTTGTTTTATTGTAATACCAAAAATAATTAATAATAATAATTTACACAGGTGAATACAATTTCTTTAAGTCCATTAACAGACAAGTCATTTTTTATAGCACAATGAGTGCATGGTGCGAAAATGGCAGCATTAAAGGTGCTTAGTGTAAAGCTGTGATTTGGCTAGCTATTGGGTTGCTGATAATTCCCCCATATCATAATGTGTTCAACGACACCATGTGAGTATTCTGGCCAGTACGTTTTTTTAGAATTTGTCTCAAATAGTGAATTATGAAAACATTTTCTACTATTTTGGATAAACCCATAGTTAATGGACGATTAATCTGGATAGTTATCTGAAGGTCAGCTATGAAAATTAAAAATTAAATAGTAGTGATGTATTTGGTTCAACGCATTGCTGTGGTTAGGGTTGTGGTGAGGATTAATTACATGCCCGACTGGCAAAATTTGCCGGTGGCGAACTCAGTCCATGGGGTTAGTTATATATGTCTTGTTGCTGAAGATGCAGGGTTAGCCATTGAATCTATCTCTTCCTACATATTGCCTACATATTTATTTAAAACATTTTTGGAAAGGAATTTACAACCACTTACAAACCACATGAGATACCCTTGAGCAATCTGATCGATGGTAATCTGATCGAAGGTAATATTACCAGAGGATTTTTGCATTATGATAAAACACCAATTCTTTCCAGCCTTTTCAAAAAAATAATATGCAGATAATGTAATTTTATCCAAACACAGTTCCCTTACTTACACAACACAAAATGCTGATAAAATGATGTATCATTTCAAGACGGTTCTAATTAATATATACAATCTTTTACTACAGCAAAACAGACACATTTCTGCAAATAACAGCTGGTGTTAAAAAGTCATGCAATAAACTTGTGTATGTGTTCTAATTAATAGACTGTGCCATTTGGGTGGGTTTAAGAGGTAAAAGTAAGTATATCAGCTAGCATTCTTTAGTACATGCTAAAAAAGGCAACCCCAAGCACTTTTGGTTTAACTTACCTGCACAACTATTCTCCAGCTTTTGCATGTGCAGTAGTAAGAAAGATGGGAGACAGAGCATACTAGGAATACTTGCTTCTACATGCTGGTTAAAAGTATTAGGAGTAAAGTGGTCCCATAAATATTACTGCATTGCCCTTCTCACTTCTGTTAATACGTAACTCTGCAATATCCCCATGATAATCAACAATAAACCATTAATTTGCATACTATCATCTTGTCTGACTTCCCTTTAAAAAGTAATATGCAAGCCTATATCGCCAATTACCGTTCTAGCATGATTACAAAATAAAATATACATTGTTGAATGAGCATCTAAATATCCAACGCGATAAAGAATATTATTTACTTTTTTGTATTTTCAATAAAATATTATTTATTGCCTTCTTATTAAGATTGTTTTACAATACAAGCCATGCATCTGTGATTTAATGTCTGAGTCTTTACATTGATCTATACGCTGTATGTTTTATCAGTATGCATATGTTTTTTCCTCCTCTCCACTAGAGATGGACTAGAACTCGAACTCAAACCCAATTCGAGCCGAACTATTCGAATTCGAACCAAAAATTCGTAAAATTGATATTTCGAATGTCCTGGATATTCGAACATGTTCCCCAGACCATTTCCCAGGTCCCACAGCCATTTACATTAAGTTACCATTAATATTTATTTGTATTTCATTAAACTTTTCAACTCTATTTGACTCCCATTGACTTTAATGGGTCCGTTTCAAACTTTCAAACTTTCCATATAGTTCGAAAGTTCGAAAACGGACCGAACTTTTATCTATCTATCTATCATCTATCTATCTATCTATCTATCTATCTATCTGTCTATCTATCATCTATCTGTCTATATATTATCTATCTGTCTATCTATCTATCTATCTATCTATCTATCTATCTATCTATCTATCTATCTGTCTATCTATCTATCTATGTCTATATATTATCTATCTGTCTATCTATCTATCTATCATATATCTATCTATCTATCTATCTATCATCTATCTATCTATCTATCTATCTATCTATCTATCTATCTATCTATCATCTATCTATCTATCTATCTATCTATCTATCTATCTATCTATCTATCATCTATCTATCTATCTATCTATCTATCTATCTGTCTATCTATCATCTATCTGTCTATATATTATCTATCTGTCTATCTATCTATCTATCTATCTATCTATCTATCTATCTATCTATCTATCTATCTGTCTATCTATCTATCTATCTATCTGTCTATATATTATCTATCTGTCTATCTATCTATCTATCTATCATCTATCTATCTATCTATCAGTACCATGCAATGTGCATCGTGCCACATGTATAGGAACCTGGAGCAGACGTTCCGGGGAACCTATGTCTGTGTCAGGTGTGAGTGGGTTGCCCGTTTGGAAGCTGAGGTGGAGAGTCTAAGGGGGCAGCTTGCAGCATTGCGGGGATTGGCAGAACTGGGGGGTCAGCAGGCACTGGCTGGGGCCAGTATAGAGGTGGGTGGAAGAGGGACAAGAAAGGATGAGGAAGGAGGTAGTTTTGTTAGGGTTACTAGGGGAAGTGGGGGACGGAAGAGTAGGGGGGCTTCTTCCCAGATTGTCCATCCCAACAGATTTGCCGCCTTAGGTAATGAAGTGGAGGAGGACACCTCGGAATTAGCATGTATGGAGGGGGCTAGTCCCTTGAGCACCCAGGGGACTGCCATCTCTGATACAAGGGAGGAGGAACGAAGGGTCAGGAATGCAAGGCAGGTGGTAGTGGTAGGGGACTCCATTATAAGGAAGGTAGATAGGGTAATCTGCCGCCAAGACCCTACATGCCGAACTGTGTGTTGCCTGCCTGGTGCTAGGGTTCGGCATGTGGTGGATCGTGTAGACAGATTATTGGGTGGGGCCGGGTGTGACCCGGCGGTCTTGGTTCACATTGGTGCCAATGACAAAGTTAGAGGTGGAGGTGAGGTCCTTAAACATGATTTCCGAGAACTAGGGGCCAAGATAAAAGCAAGGACCTCAGAAATACTACCGCAGCCACGTGCTAAGCCAGGGAGACAGCGGGAGCTTAGGAGTATTAATGCGTGGCTAAGAGAGTGGTGTAAGGAAGAAGGGTTTGGGTTTATTGAGAACTGGGCAGACTTTGCTGTCGGCTACAGGCTCTTTAGTAGGGATGGGTTGCACCTCACTGATGGTGGTGCAGCTGTTTTAGGGGAGAAGATGGCTAGAGGGTTGGAGGAGATTTTAAACTAGGTTTGGGGGGGGAGGGTATTAGCAGTCTCACTGGGATAGATTGTCCAGGAGGAAAGCAGGGTGTAGATAGGCCAGTGGTGGGTGGAAAGGGGGGTGGGGCTAGCATAGGGGATAGGGAGGAATGTGTATCAAAGTGTACGAATAAATTACAGGATCATAATCTAAAATGTATGTTTGCAAATGCGAGAAGCCTGGCTGACAAAATGGGTGAATTGGAAATGATGGCATTGAATGAAAAGTATGATGTAATAGGTATAGCAGAAACGTGGTTGAACAGTTCTCACGACTGGGCTGTAAATATAGAAGGATATGCCTTGTTTAGGCAGGACAGAAAAAAAAGGAAAGGGGGAGGAGTATGTGTATATGTTAAAAAAGAATTGAAGCCAAATTTAAAAGAAGAGATAACTGGTGATATGGATGATAAAGTGGAGGCAATATGGGTGGAATTAGGCAACAGGAAAGGGGGTAATGTCATTGTTGGTGTCTGCTATAAGCCGCCAAATGCTAGCAGAGAGGAGGTGAGTCAACTTCATATGCAGTTGGCAAGGGCTGCAAGTTTGGGGAGTGTGCTCATTATGGGGGACTTCAATTACCCTGACATTGATTGGTGTGGTGGAACTGCCATCACAGAAAAAGGCGATGAGTTCCTGAATTTGCTGCAGGATAATTTTCTCTCACAGGTGGTTGAGGTTCCTACTAGAAAAGGAGCTCTGTTGGATCTGGTAATATCTAACATTGTGGAGCGCATTATAGATATAAAGGTAACTGGAGGCTTAGGGAATAGTGACCATGAAATAGTGGCATTTGGACTTTGTTATCGAAAGGAAAAGTGCGCTGGGTTAACAAAGACATTTAATTTCAGGAAAGCAAATTTTCCCAGGTTAAAAGCAGCTCTTCAGAATGTCAACTGGGATAATGTATTATCAGGTAAAGGTACTGAACAGAAGTGGACTGTGTTCAAGGGGATTTTAAGCCAGTTCACATCTAAATTTATACCCTTGGGAAATAAATGTAAAAAAAATAAATCCGCGCCCATGTGGCTGAATTCTGATGTAAAGAGGCAAATGGTAAGGAAGAAAAAGGCATTTAAAACCTTTAAGGCCGAGGGAACGGAAAGGGCCTTTAGGGAGTATAAAAACTGTAACAAGGAGTGTAAGAAAGCAATCAAACTAGCTAAAATTAATAATGAAGTTAGGATAGCTGAAGAAAGCATCACTAAGCCTAAACATTTTTTTAAGTATATTAATAGTAAGAAGATGAGGACTGAGAATGTGGCACCATTAATTAATGGGGATAAGTTAGTTACGGAGGATGGCGATAAAGCAAATGTCTTGAATAATTTTTTTTCCTCTGTATACACTATAGAAGATCCAAGTACAGATATCATAGATTATAGTAGCAATAAAGGTATACAAGATTCAAGTTCACTTTGGTTAACCGAGGATATGGTACAGAAAGAACTAAATAAGGTTAATATTAGTAAATCTCCTGGACCGGATAAAATACATCCTAGGGTACTTAGGGAGCTAAGTTCAGTTTTATCTAGGCCATTGTTTCTAATTTTTGCTGATTCCCTCATGTCCGGTGGTGTACCTCTGGATTGGAAAAAGGCTGATGTTATTCCAATATTCAAAAAGGGTAGTCGTTCACAGCCGGGTAATTACAGGCCTGTAAGTTTAACTTCAGTGGTGGGGAAGATCCTGGAAAGTTTAATAAGGGATCATGTTCTAGAGTATGTTTCAAGGACTGACATTATAAGTAGTAACCAGCATGGATTTAGGAGGAATAGATCTTGTCAAACTAACTTGCTTGGCTTTTATGAGGAAGTAAGTAGAAATTTAGACTCTGGTATAGCAGTAGATGTAGTTTACTTGGATTTTGCAAAGGCTTTTGATACAGTCCCCCATAGGCGACTAATGAATAAGCTAAGGTCTGTTGGTCTGGGGAGTCACATTTGTACATGGATAGAAAATTGGTTAAAGAATAGGATGCAGAGAGTAGTTGTTAATGGGGCTTCATCATTATGGACTAAAGTGCTAAGTGGGGTGCCACAGGGTTCTGTGTTGGGGCCGCTTCTATTTAATCTATTTATTAATGATTTGGAAGTGGGTATTGTCAGCAAGGTTTCTGTGTTTGCTGACGACACAAAACTTTGTCGACCATTAAAAACTTCAGAGGATGTGCAATCGTTGCAAGGGGATCTAGATAGATTATCACATTGGGCTGCTAAGTGGCAGATGAAATTCAATGTTGATAAATGTAAGGTGATGCATTTTGGACTTAAAAATACTTGTGCTACTTATACTATAAATGGCTCTGTGTTAAGTGAATCCCTGTTGGAAAGGGATCTTGGAGTTTTGGTGGATAACAAACTTAAAGGTAGCAAGCAGTGCCAGGCGGCAACAGCCAGAGCCAGCATGGTATTGTCTTGTATAAAGCGAGGTATGGATTCAAGGGAGGAAAATGTAATTCTCCCTCTTTACAAAGCATTGGTAAGGCCTCATTTGGAATATGCAGTGCAATTTTGGAATCCTGTGTACAAAAAGGACATCTTTGAAATGGAAAGGGTTCAGAGAAGGGCAACTAAATTAATAAGGGGATTGGGGGAGCTTGAATATGAAGAGAGACTGGAAAAGTTACAATTATGTACGCTGGAGAAAAGGCGCTTGCGTGGGGATATGATTACTGTGTATAAATACATTAACGGGCCATACAATAAACTATCTGGGGCATTGTTCACCAAGAGAACATGTCAAAGGACACGAGGACATCCCTTAAGACTTGAAGAAAAAAGGTTTAGGCTTCAAGCTCGGAAAGGGTTTTTCACTGTGAGAACGGTAAGGCTATGGAACTGTCTTCCAGTGGACGTTGTAATGGCAGGTTCATTGGTCAGTTTCAAAAAAAAGCTGGATGAGTTTCTGCAAACAAGGAATGTTGCAAGTTACTGGTATTGATACATAAAGTAGAGTTGATCCAGGGAAATTTCCGATTGCCACTTGGAGTCAGGAAGGAATTTTTTCCCCCTTCATAAATTTGGTGGGGGTTTTTTGCCTTCCTCTGGATCAACAGTTAGGCAGGAAATGAGGATATTGCTAAATGGGTTGGACTGGATGGACGTATGTCTTTATTCAACCTCAAATACTATACTATACTATGTTGCCTGTTCCACTAAACTCAACATTGCTAGAACTTTATCTATCTATCTATCTATCTATCTATCTATCTATCTATCTATCTATCCAGCCATCCCTATAAAAGTTGTTTGTTGGTTGGCTGTTGCCTGTTGCCTTATTATTAGGATAGGAAGGACTGGATAAGGATTTCAATTAAATTCATAATATTATATCTCTCACTCACTGTCTTTTTAATGGCTGAATCCGAATCACTCAGTCAGATCAGATGACGAGATATATCATTCACTCGGACACACGGGAGTCGGACCGGACACACAAGACTGTCAGATGTCAGTCAGTGTCAGTGAAGACACTGTCACTGTGTCACACTCACTGACACAAGTACAAGGCCAAGCGCAGGCAGGCGGTGCAGCTCCAGCAGCCTGTCCTGGTCTGCGCGGGCTGAACTTGCGCTCTTTCAGTGACGTCAGCGCACACAACGAGTTGAGGTCGGAACCGTCGGATGGATTGTTCGGTTCGCTTCGGGATGGAGGCGGAGTCAGATCGGACTTCGGTCTTCTCTTCCTTTGGAGTCCGGACAGTTATTGCTGATTACTTGCTGGTGCTGTGCTGCTAATGTTACAGGTCCGGTAAAAGGTCCGGTGCTCACGGTCACACCCCCCCCCCCCCCCCACAGATTAGTCAGGGGGGTGGGGGGCCGGGGGGGCGGCCCCCATTTAAAAAAAAAAAAAAAAAAATACAGTGTGTGACAATGCGGCAGTGCCGCTTCCCTACAGGGTGCCGCTCTGCAGTGTGCTGCACCCTGCATCATTAGCGAGGCGGCCCTGGTTTCTATCACTATAAGTTATTTATAATATACACCACAAGCAAGCTCAAAACGCTCCAGGGAATTCTGGATATGTTCAAGCTATTCAAGTAAAGTTGTGTTCACCAGTTTGATTTGAAGACTTGGTGTGTGCTTTCTTTCCGGTGTGTGTCAGTAAGTTGCTTTAGGGGAAATTGGTGTATATGGTGTATAATACTGTGTGGAGTGACAGGTCTGGGGCGGCTGCACCTGAACCACTGATTCCCACTATACATTCAACTGGGAGTTGATATATCCATATACTCCATCCTAATCTTGTTGGACAAACATATAAAGAGATGGGTCTGGGACATGGCACCTGGACCATGCTCATGTTTAAGTGAGTGTTTTTTTTTTTCTTTGTGTCCTATATGAATATAGTTTTGATGTATATTTTGGTTAGACAAACATTTTAGGATTGAACTTGCTTTGTTCAGCAATCTGTATCTTATATTCTATTTTTAAGTGCTTTTTTGTTCCTTATTACAGCTTTTATACTTCCTGTAAGCCTGCTCTGTTCCCTCTGATTTCAAAATCTAATCAGTCTCAGTAAATGGTAGATACCACTTTTGTAAATGTAAAATTATAGACTGCATTTTGCAACAGGAGCTTTCACTTTTCTGTAAAGTTGTTAGATGTAAAATGTTAAATGTAACATTGTTAATATCCAAAAGGTTATATTGGTTTACTCTTTATCGGTATATTATATTTAAGATGTTTATTACTTTAAACATTACTAACATTACTAGTAGTTAAAGGAGGTGGCAAAATCAGGCTTACACAAGAGACTTCAGCACTCAACTACACATACAATTATAAATTCATTGGGTAAAAGAATTAGACATGTATGCAAGCAATGAAGGATAATTACCTGCACTGAAGCTCAAATGTAACATATATTTTTTTCACTAGGTTAGGACTGATGCATGGATACTGCCTTGAAGTGGCGCATCAGCTTCACAGTTGACGTGATGTCTCAGCCAATAACAGATGCTGCTGCCTGTCCGGTCCCTTCTGCTACTGCTGTGCACAGAAAAGGAATAGAGTAGCAGCAGAAGACAGTAGCAGAAATGAGGGCTGTAAGTTTTTTTTAACCTAGCGTGGTCTATGTTTGGGGGGTGAGTTTAATGCAGGTTTTTTTTATCTAGCAGATTCACATTTATTTTTTAGATTTTAGGAGGGGAACTGAAAGCATGAAAAAAAAACTTCCAATATGATATACAGTTATGTGTGGGTATCTATGTTTGATTGAAACTAACACCACTGCGGGTATGTAATTTCTAAAAATAGTTGACGTATGTTTTTAGATTAAATTTGGTACTTATTCTATGTTAAACATCAAAAGGTTTTTTTATTTTGGTATAAAGTGCTCGTTTAGTCTTGGGTGTCTCGACTAAACAAAATGAGCCCAGAGAAATGAAAATCTGAAATAGGGGAAACCCCCCCCTCTCCCTTCCACTCTGCTGCCTCTTCCTCTATCCTGCTATCTCTTTGCCCTGTTATTCTGCTCTCAATTTTCATTTTTCATTTTGCTTCTTTACTCTCTTATTCAATTCTGTTTTTTTCTTTCATTCCTATTCTTTCCCTTTTCCTTTCTCACATTCCTATTGTCTTTCACGTTCGACCATTTAAATCTACTTTTCCTTTCTCCAATAACCATACCTATTTCCTTATTCCCATTCTTTATCCCTCTCCCCTTTAAAATCTTACACAAAATTCAGGAGGCATTCCATCCACACTTCTTCTGTGAATCCTGTGACTTTGCCCAGGGAAAAGAAGCAGTGAAACTTATTGTTACCATACACATATCTATATCATCAGCCCATTGGGTAGGCTAATATTGGTATTTAATATTAGTTTTATTGTCCTGAGTACATCAGTGGTCACTACACAAGGAGTGAATATAGGCCTATATCATGACATAAATGCAAGAAATCTTATGATAGAAAAAAGCTGTTTGAATAGGTATATTTTGTTTTATTGTAATACCAAAAATAATTAATAATAATAATTTACACAGGTGAATACAATTTCTTTAAGTCCATTAACAGACAAGTCTATTTTTATATAGCACAATGAGTGCATGGTGCGAAATGGCAGCATTTAAAGGTGCTTAGTGTAAAGCTGTGATTTGGCTAGCTATTGGGTTGCTGATAATTCCCCCATATCATAATGTGTTCAACGCACCATGTGAGTATTCTGGCCAGTACGTTTTTTTAGAATTTGTCTCAAATAGTGAATTATGAAAACATTTTCTACATATTTTGGATAAAACCCATAGTTAATGGACGATTAATCTGGATAGTTATCTGAAGGTCAGCTATGAAAATTAAAAATTAAATAGTAGTGATGTAATTTGGTTCAACGCATTGCTGTGGTTAGGGTTGTGGTGAGGATTAATTACATGCCCGACTGGCAAAATTTGCCGGTGGCGAACATCAGTCCATGGGGTTAGTTATATATGTCTTGTTGCTGAAGATGCAGGGTTATGCCATTGAATCTATCTTACTTCCTACATATTGCCTACATATTTATTTAAAACATTTTTGGAAAGGAATTTACAACCACTTACAAACCACATGAGAGTACCCTTGAGCAATCTGATCGATGGTAATCTGATCGAAGGTAATATTACCAGAGGATATTTGCATTATGATAAAACACCAATTCTTTCCAGCCTTTTCAAAAAAATAAATATGCAGATAATGTAATTTTATCCAAAACACAGTTCCCTTACTTACACAACACAAAATGCTGATTAAAATGATGTATCATTTCAAGACGGTTCTAATTAAATATATACAATCTTTTACTACAGCAAAACAGACACATTTCTGCAAATAACAGCTGGTGTTAAAAAGTCATGCAATAAACTTGTGTATGTGTTCTAATTAATAGACTGTGCCAGTTGGGTGGGTTTAAGAGGTAAAAGTAAGTATATCTAGCTAGCATTCTTTAGTACATGCTAAAAAAGGCAACCCCAAGCACTTTTGGTTTTAACTTACCTGCACAACTTATTCTCCAGCTTTTGCATGTGCAGTAGTAAGAGAAGATGGGAGACAGAGCATACTAGGAATACTTGCTTCTACATGCTGGTTAAAAAGTATTAGGAGTAAAGTGGTCCCATAAATATTACTGCATTGCCCTTCTCACTTCTGTATAATACGTAACTCTGCAATATCCCCATGAATAATCAACAATAAACCATTAATTTGCATACTATCATCTTGTCTGACTTCCCTTTATAAAAGTAATATGCAAGCCTATATTCGCCAATTACCGTTCTAGCATGATTACAAAATAAAATATACATTGTTGAATGAGCATCTAAATATCCAAACGCAGATAAGAGAATATTTTATTACATTTTTGTATTTTCAATAAAAATATATTTATTGCCTTCTTATTAAGATTGTATTTACAAATACAAGCCATGCATCTGTAGATTTAAATGTCTGAGTCTTTACATTGATCTATACGCTGTATGTTTTACAGTATGCAATATGTTATTTCCTCCTCTCCACTAGAGATGGACTAGAACTCGAACTCAAACCCAAGTTCGAGCCGAACTATTCGAATTCGAACCAAAAATTCGTAAAATTGATATTTCGAATGTCCTGGATATTCGAACATGTTCCCCAGACCATTTCCCAGGTCCCACAGCCATTTACATTAAGTTACCATTAATATTTTATTTGTATTTCATTAGAACTTTTCAAACTATTTGACTCCCATTGACTTTAATGGGTCCGTTTTCAAACTTTCAAACTTTCCATATAGTTCGAAAGTTCGAAAACGGACCGAACTTTTGAAAGTTTGGCCATCTCTACTGTCCACAGCTGACATAGGCTATTTGGATCAGCTCCTTCATATTCTTTCAGTATTCTTGTTTTCTTTCTCTTTTGTTTGTTTTATCCAACTAGGTTTGCATAAAGATCCGTTCTTATTTACAATGTTGGAATATTTGTGTTATGATTTTAAAGGGGAAGTTCAGTGCAAATACATGTACTTTCAGAAATTTTTTCATCCCAATGACCTTAATCTGCCAATTCAGCATTTTGTCTGTGTATAAATAAATGCAACCGAAAAACTGACTTCCTGTTTGCAGGAACCTTAGTAGAAACCGTTATGGTCTTGCCCTTGATCCAGCGCCTGGGTTGATTCAGTTGCTCAGTAGAGATCTGAGCATCTTTGACCCATCCAACAGCCAATCAGTAGTAATAACTGTTAGGAACATTCCAAGGGTGTGGTTCATCCTGGGAAAAAGATGGACTGTTAACCTGAAATGTCAGCTCACTAATGTCAACAGCAGGGAACAGCAAAGGGTATAAAATCAACTGATTTTTCAAAATTGAAGAGAATATGTAGAATAACTAAGTATGCATTACACAAACTAATAATTTAACAAATGTTGATAATTTCCACTGAACTGTCCCTTTAAGGTTAGACCAAAATCCATTAGATTGCAGAAGGTTCTTTTAAAAAATTCTGTTTACTCTTGTTAATATCTGAGGTGTTACAATGAATTTTGACATTAACTTTATTATCTTCCATTTCATTCACTTTATTTTCATGGAGACTGTATTGAGAAGATTTTGGTGTTCTTAATTGTAATGTAGTTTTATTTCTGTCACTCAATGCTTCCTTGGTCTTCTTGCCTACAAGGTAGAAAACCTCCACTAGGTTCAATAGAATGCAAATTGCTGTAGTGATTACCATGAACAGAGTAAAGATATTTTTCTCAGAGGGTCTGGATATATAGCAATCCACAATATTAGGGCATGGATCAATTGAGCATTTCACTAGGGGAGGCAGAGAGAAATTTTCATACAGTCGGTGAAATACATAGATAAATACTGAGTCTATTGCAGCTTTAAACAAAAGACTAATTAGATAGGTCCACCACAATCCTCCTCTCTTCTTTGCAATGTTTTTGTAGAGCTTTTTACAGTCTTTCCCTAACTTTTCTCTTTGTTTTCTTTCTCTGTTCTCCCTGTAGGCCACATGCATCACAACTAGGAGTGATGGACATGTGACAAGAATTAGCTGGAGAGCCCAAAGTCGGACATGTGATACAGGAAAGTAATGGTCAAAGCAAACATTAGTACATCCAGGCTGACGTGTATTGCAGACAAAATCTTTCTGATCATCGCCCCACACTCGAGTTGCAGTTAATGCATATACCAGAAACCTGAAGATAAAGACAATTGAGAGCCATAACCGTCCAAATTCTGTGGAGAACTTGTTAACACCTGTAAGAATAGCTTCATATACACCCCAGTTCATGGCTGTTCTTTGCCTTAGGTAGTATCTGTGGACAGAAATTGAATTTGTGATTATTTTTTTAAGGGATACAAAATCAATGCATATAATATTGAAATGAATACAATATAAAATGACTAATGCCTTAGTGCTGAACAATTTTTCTTAACACCATTAGGGTTGCAAATCCTATTCAGGTATTAGATATCTTCAATTATTCTCAAAGAAACATAATTCACTCTGCTAATCATTCCTGCTAACTTTATTATCTAGGTTTGAGCTTTTTGGGTTGGTCTGCGAAACTGCAGCCCAGTCTCTTTTAACCCTTGGGTCCCCTCACTGTCGGGCCTTCCACTGTCCACTGCCTTCAACTAACTAATGAGCAACATTAGTGGTTGCTGGGGAATATAGTAAGGATTCATGAACCAAAGTTTGGATGGAGAGCTTGACCATCAAAGTTGAAATTTTACGTCCAAAGCATGTGATTTTACATCGAAACCAGTTCTTGACTGTTGAAGTTTTGACAGTTCGGCCATTGAAATTTCAATGGTATTTTATAATTTTAATGGCGGAACCAGGAGTTTGTGCCCCAAATTCTCGTGTATACTTAGGGGCATATTTATAAAAAAAATCTCTATTTTTACCATTTTGCTATCGTAGGACATCTTAATGAAAAAGAACAATATTTTCGCAGTATTTATAAAAACATTTGTTTTCGCTTTCATGGACAAGTAACGCTGCGGCGATGTGTGATGGTAACTTCGCCTTATTCATTGCGTTGCGTCTGGTATTGCGGCAAAAAAGTGAAATTGCTCTCTAGCGTCGGCCATTCCAGACCAGAGAAGGTGAAATATCAGAGATATTTTTGGCATTTTTTTAAAATTTAAAGCTATTTATAAATAGGTGAAATTTACACTTTTGCCCCTTTTCTACATTTGTTGCATTTTTTGCAATTTTACCAAAATTTTCACCAAACATCATTACTTACTGGAATGTTCCATTAACATGACTATTTCTTACACAGCACTATGGTATGTTCCCATATTAATGTAACTGGTTTGATAATTAGCTGCAGTTTGTTGAAAATAAGCAATATATTTTCAGCATTATTAGTGGTACTTTTTTCTACATTATTTTCGCCTTTGATGAAAATACGCCTTTTTAATAACTTTATAAGAAAAAAAGAAAGTTTAAAAAATTGTAGTGAAATCTGGTGGTAAAAAATAGTAAAAATAATGCTCTTTATAAATATGTCCCTTAGACCTCCATTTGACTTTATTGGTAAATAAAGAAAACCGGAACCTTAAAAAAAAAAAAAGCAATCTTAAAAAAGCAAAAAAAAAAAAAAAACCTTAAAAAAAGCAAAATCTCAGATTGTATTACAATAAATTCTGGAAAATAGTCTAACACCCCCCGGGTGGAGTGTTTAGCATTGAGAAACACTCCACAATGTACTGACACCTTCCATGGATACATTAGCAGGCTAAATAAATGCCCACTTATGTGTTTTTGCCACCTCAGACTTGACAAATTTGATTAGCTGAACTTAACGCAATAAATCTTTCCGCCACTGGTTATCACTGCTTTATAAATAGCGAAAAGTCCAAATTTGGCGAAAAAGCAGCAATAACAGAGGCGAAATGTTTAGCAAATCTTTATAAATATGCCCCTTAGTATACAGTACATAACAGATTGAACGCAGCAATACAAAGTACAATTTTGGCAGTTTGTCTAGCCAGCTCCTTCACTGTCTTTATAATTCATGTCTTAAAAAATGAACACTGGTGACACACGAATTGTGTCACAGTGATATTGGGAAATGAAAATGTTTGAGTCAATCTGATTAAAACATAGAATGTTCAAGCTTTGTTCCACAGTTAATCAACACAAAAATAATATAATTTATTCTCCCTTGCACAGTAAAACGAACTTTGTAGACCTACTTTATCCACATATATTAGAGATGGCCAAACAGAATAAAGCAAACCATTATGTGGTTGCTGGGCTTAAAATAATTTGGCCAAGTTATTGAACTAATTGCTTTAAGGGCAGGCTTTTTAAGTCGCAATTCAATGGTAAAGTAAAATGTAAGCAAATTAGTTGGATGTGCACTAGGCTTCTATTTTTTGTATATATTAAATTATTTGGTCACTAGTTGCTGTGTGGATGTATACTATCCCATCTTTTGTATATATATTTTGAGATGGCCAATCTTTGGTTCATTTCTGAACTTCCGAAAGTCTATGGGAGAAAGTTGTTCGGATAAATTACAGCTAACATAACAATAGTAACTTACTGTAAATGGCTGTGGCACCTGGGAAATGGTCTGAGGAACATGTCTTTATCACCAAATAAAAGACACTTCTTTCCCCCACAATTGTGCAATTCTCGGGTTTCCGCATGCTACATTCGAGGGTTATGGCCCCATTCGAGGGTTACCGTATAATACATTTGAGGGTTACCGAAAATCGAACATTACATTCAAGGTTTACCAAAAACAAACACTACATTCAAGAGTTACCGAATTATACAGTCGAGGGTTACTGAAGTTGAACGCTACATTCGATGGTTACTGAAAATCAAACATTACATTTGCGGTATCTGTTGTATTCAATTAGATCAACTGGACTTGAAGTTTAGTTCTTGAAGACGTTTCGCTATTCATCATTCTGAATTGAGAAAGCCAGTCGGATGACTAGCGAAACGTCTTCAAGAACTAAACTTCAAGTCCAGTTGATCTAATTGAATACAACAGATATACCATGACCTGGATGAATGAGAACCTTCACAAGCATATTACATTTGAGGGTTACCGAAAATGAACATTACATTCAAGGGTTACCGAAAATGAACACTACATTTGAGGGTTACCGAACAATCCATTTGAAGGTTACAGAAAATTGAACATTGCATTCAAGGGTTACTCAATACGAACATTACATTTGAGGGTTACCGAAAATGAACACTACATTCGAGGGTTACCAAACGATACATTTGAGGGTTATCGAAAATCGAACAATACATTTGAGGTTTACCATATTGAAACACCGCATTCAAGGGTTATGGCCAAAATCGAGGATTAGTAAACAGTACATAAATTTGATAATTATCAAATTTATGTATACATTTTTGATAATTATTATTGATAATTTTTGGTGATTAGCGAAAATATGTCCGTGAGTTTGAAAAACCGAATTAGTTCAGAATTCAGAAAGTTTGGAAAGTTCGAGTTTGTCCTAACTCGTTTGGATCGAACTCAGGATCGGTTCGAAGTCCATCTGTAATATCTACTTGAGACTGGGTAGAAAAGCATCAGGTTTACATGCAATGTTCAAGTTTTGCAGCAGCTGTGTCTCTTTTTTAACTCAGATACCGCAATGCATTAAAAGGGTAACTGTGGTGTGGAATTCTTCCAAACTAGTAAGAATTATATAAAAAGCCTTCCATCATATCTTCAAAATAAAACCTTAATCACATCTCTAGATAAAATTTGTGAGAAGTTATTGCTGGAAAGGTTCAGCAATATTACTTCCTGCTTGAACACTTCCTGTTTTCAGCCATGTGACCAGCTTGTAGTCATGTGACCAGCCTTAGCCTGCATTAATAGGCTCCTCTTCTCAACTGTCATTTCCCCCCCCAGGTACTTCCTGATTTCCCCAGCATTAGGTCTTAACTGAGCATGTCACTCAACCTACTGGAAGCAGGAAGTTTGAACATTCACCCCAATGTAATGTCTCACAGGTCTCCAGCCAGAGATGTGATTGTCAGCTCATTTTAAAAGAAACACTGCAGGCTTTCATTTAACCCTAACTTGTTTTGAAACCACAGTTGCCCTTTAATAAAGAAACAGATTAAAATTTTAAGTGCTTTTTTTAATGCCTGCTCTTATTCCGTAAAAGTTGCATCAACTCATCCTGCAAAAGTTGCATCGTGACCATCTCATCCTGCAAAAGATGGATTGAGACCATCTAATCCTGCAAAAGTTGCATTGTGACCATACAAAGGCACAAGAAAGTGGGACAAGTGCTTTTATAAAGATCACAAATCTCTGTGTGATGGAACAATAATTTACCTTGTGCGCGGTCCACCACTGGCTCCTCCTTTGATAGGTCCGACTAATAGCTCCTTTGTCTCCCAGACTTCAATTAATGCATTAAAGGAATAGTTCAGTAAACTATTCCTTTAATGTAGGAGGGGAAGGCAAGTGAATGCAGAATGGGGGGGAATGCAGAAGGGGGGAGGAGCCCTGTGGTCTAATCACTGAATTTATGATCAGCGTGATACTATGTAGTAGCCTGCTAATTATAAGGTTATTTTTTTTACAGATCCCCCCCATTAAAAAAAATACCCCCATTAAAATACCTGAAAAGGGTAAATTAGAAGAATTTCACCCACTGTTGCTTTCCAGTATATATGTACACACATGTATGTATTAATCTTATACTTATTGTTGATTAACAGCAGACCATACAAAGAAAGACACTGTAAACAAATTGTCTAACCATACATTACGATATAGGCATAACTCTACTAAAACAACAATACATTATTTTCTAAACAGCCCGAAACAAGAAATTTAAATAATATTGTCACATTATTTTCTTATTAAAACTGGAAATGTGTATTTGTCTGTTAAAAACTGGAACCTTTTTCTCTAAAGATTTTGCAAAATGCTTTTGTAGAAAGAAGTTATAGGTATGTTGTCACTTTTATATAATAACCCCACAAAATAATCCACATTTTTTTTTCGTAGTATTTTCACTCGAATCACACAAATTGCATTTTTATAAAAGCCGGGTCCCCTTTCTCAATAAAATCATATAAAGCAGTGAAAATGTATAGAAAATAGCAAACATCTCAATGATCGTGGCTCTGCTGTTTTTCAGCAATACATTTCTCTCTACATAATATAGAGTCATTCTCTAAACAAACAACCTAAAAGGTTGTCACTAATTACTTAAAGGATCAGGTATTTCCTAAAACTACTTACCTTCTCGAGGGTCACTTTTCATGAAGACTTGGTGAGGGTTTTACAGATCATTCACTGGCAAAGCTCATAGCTCTGAAATATAATCCATTCTTCCTCTTTCTGACTCCTCTTACTCAAATATTTTGGCTGGGTGTGTCCATCTTAAAAGCTCGCTGGAAGTGACACCATAGGTGTCTGTGTGTCTCTTGCACACAGGTTTCTGGTTTTGTTTTCAACAGACTGTGTTAGAAAAAACTAAATATTCTAATTCTGCCAACACGGCAATGCAGAAATCTTCTGAACTATCCGGTTATCATTTTGTGGCAATCACCATATGCTCATAAAGATAAAAGCTAAAAGGTCTAGATCTGCAACAAGCTGCATTTTATTACACAAGGACTGGAAATTCCTTACTATTCCTTCTTCAATAGCTGTGTATGTCAAATACTAAATCAGTGCCTATAACATTCCCTTGCTGTACAGATCTTTGGTCCCTATTGAAATGTTTGGCCTGGACAGAATGGGTCACATAACTTGCTGATTCACTGGCATTGGGTCTTGTCTGAACTGCGCATGCATGCTCACAGATCAGAACTAGAAGATGGAAATTTCAAATAGGGGCCAAAGTTAAAATGAACAGAATAGGAAGGTGACAGACACTTTATTCAGTATACACACCCTTTAAAGGGTATGTCCACCCTAAAAATAATTTTTATTATAAGATTCCCCCTGCCAGCCTAGCCCCAACCGCTATATTTATATGTTTAGAAAGCTCCCCAAACTCTACATACCTCCCCTCTTTCCTCCACCATGCTCCCGGCCCTCTGCTTGCGAGAAAATGCAAGCAGGGGGGCGGGACCGACAGTCACGTCTGTGATTGGCTGATCGACAGCCAATGATGGACGCGGCTGCCGGGAGCTCATTTTGGCGGAGGAAAGAGGTGAGGTAAGTAAAGTTTGGGGAGCTTTCTAAACATATAAATATAGCGGTTGGGGCTGGGGGGACAGGGGCAATACTATAGATTAAGGGTTTTACACTAGGGGGAGGGAACCCTGAGAGGGAGGGAGAGGGAGGGAGGGGGAGAAGGGTTGCAATACGCATGCCAAAATTCTCCTGGAAGCCAGGTAGGAGGCAGAGTCCTATATGGACTCTGCTATCCTCCTGGTGGGCAGTTTTTGGGACTTTGGGGGGGGGCTACAGGAGAACCACATGGAGCTGGGATGTGAGGTAAGGATTACACTACACTAAATGATGGGGCCATTAGTGGGGGGGGGGATTATAGTTTTGGGGGTGGACCTGCCCTTTAAATAAAGAAGGGAACACTTTGTGGCCATTTTTCAATATTAATATAGAAATTATAAATAAATCAATTTCCAGGCCACAAAAGTCCCCAAAATTGCATTTATTCCATCTCAGACGTGCCAAATAATTTTGAAAATTTACAATAAATTACAATGCAGAGGGCACCAAAAACAACAAATGAAGCATAAAGCTCCAGGTTGTCTCTTTTTATATAAATATGGTAATTTTGGGGAGAAATAATATTCCTTATATTACAGTAGAAGGGCATAAGGTTTTTACATTTAGGTTTTGATATTTAATTTTTATTTTCTGTACACCTGCCTCTCCCCATCGCTCCGCTACTTTTACCAGTGGCGTAACCAGAAATAACTGGGCCTCCCTTACCAATTTTTAATGGCCTCCCTGCTTCATCTTCAGAGGTAGTCTGGGGGGGAATCTGACATAGGAAAAATAAGAAGTTGGGGTCCTTCTCTTCCCCAGGCCCCTCTGCACTTCCAAAATCCTTAAGCTCTAGCAGGGAGATTCAATAAAAGTTCTTATCGTTTAAAATGGTGCTAATTTTGCCCCAACCAATCAGAACTTATGTAACATTTGAAAGCTAACGTCTAATTGGTTGGGGCAAAATTAGCACCATTTTAAACGATAAGAACTTTTATTGCATAACCCCCTTAGTGTGAAAGGTAAATCGAGCAAGGCTGAGAAGGGCTGCATATGTGCTCTAGTAACTGCTAAAAGTAAAAGGATTTTCAGTAGATGAGTGATGTAGAATGGAGAGTCATGTTAAATATGGACATACACCCCAAATGTCATACTTTGAGATGCCTGTTCTTGTGTCCTGTGATGTTGAACTTTGTCCCACAATGGAAGGGGCTTGGATGATCCTGGGGTTGAGTTAGTAAGGCTGAGTATAGGCCATGTCCATGTCCCTTCTGTACTAAATGTTGGGAGGTATGATTAATTTTGGTTTGTATAAAATTAAACATGAGAACACATAAAATAAGTTACACGTTACTATTCTCTGTATATTAAAGGGAACTTTTTTCTAGCTATTTTACTTAAGAACAGGAGGTAAATGCACTATTTCTTACCTCTCGTTCTTCAGTGAATCTTGCAAGAGAGCAGGAGAACTTACCAGGATCGTTCCAGCGCTGACAGAGCTGCGGCCGAAATCCCTGACGCCTCTGATGCTTCCACTCTCCTTAGCACAGTGTGCGCATGCGTGCACAGTGCAAAGTACTGGAGATGCGTCGGGGATTTCGGCTGCGGCTCTGTCAGCGCTGGAAGTAAAATCTTCTAAATATAATTGGAAAAGTCGTTTTTCTAAGTTGATTGGCTAAATGATTGTAGTATTTTCTGAACTTCCAATTAAATGTAAAAGTAATGTAACCTCACAATAGACAACATAAGAGATGAATGGCCAAATGAATTAACATTATACATCTATCAAAGTATCGGTCGGTGATACAAACTCAATAACCTTTTGTAGAGTATGGCCACCTTTAGTCTCTTAAATTCTCAATCTGGATTAATAATGAATACACAAGCAGGTCACCCTTTTTAGATACAGCGAAATGAAAAGCCTTTCAGTGACATCAAAGTAATCCCTTTGGCGCTGGGAGTTCACCAATTACACAGTTTGCCCTGTAAAGTGAATCTTGCAAGAGAGCAGGAGAACTTACCAGGATCGTTCCAGCGCTGACAGAGCCAGGCCGAAAATCCCAACGCCTCCGATGCATCTCCAGTACTTTGCACTGTGCACGCATGCGCACACTGTGCTAAGGAGAGTGGAAGCATCAGAGGCGTCAGGGATTTCGGCCGCAGCTCTGTCAGCGCTGGAACGATCCTGGTAAGTTCTCCTGCTCTCTTGCAAGATCACTGAAGAACGAGAGGTAAGAAATATGCATTTACCTCCTGTTCTTAAGTAAAATAGCTAGAAAAAAGTTCCCTTTAATATACAGAGAATAGTAACGTGTAACTTATTTTATGTGTTCTCATGTTTAATTTTATACAAACCAAAATTAATCATACCTCCCAACATTTAGTACAGAAGGACATGGCATGCTATACTCAGCCTTACTAACTCAACCCCAGGATCATCCAAGCCCCTTCCATTGTGGGACAAAGTTCAACATCACAGGACACAAGAACAGGCATCTCAAAGTATGACATTTGGGGTGTATGTCCATATTTAACATGACTCTCCATTCTACATCACTCATCTACTGAATCCTTTTACTTTTAGCAGTACTAGAGCACATATGCAGCCCTTCTCAGCCTTGCTCGATTTACCTTTCACACTAAGGGGGTTATGCAATAAAGTTCTTATCGTTTAAAATGGTGCTATTTTGCCCCAACCAATTAGACGTTTTTCAAATGTACATAAGTTCTGATTGGTTGGGGCAAAATTAGCACCATTTTAAACGATAAGAACTTTTATTGAATCTCCCTGCTAGAGCTTAAGGATTTTGGAAGTGCAGAGGGGCCTGGGGAAGAGAAGGACCCCAACTTCTTTTTTTCTCATGTCAGATCCCCCCCCAGACTACCTCTGAAGATGAAGCAGGGAGGCCATTAAAAATTGGTAAGGGAGGCCCAGTTATTTCTGGTTACGCCACTGGTAAAAGTAGCGGAGCGATGGGGAGAGGCAGGTGTACAGAAAATAAAAATTAAATATCAAAACCTAAATGTAAAAACCTTATGCCCTTCTACTGTAATATAAGGATATTATTTCTCCCCAAATTACCATATTATATAAAAGAGACAACCTGGAGCTTTAGCTTCTTGTTTTGGTGCCCCTGCATTGTAATTTATTGTAAATTTTCAAAATTATTTGGCACGTCTGAGATGGAATAAATGCAATTTTGGGGACTTTTGTGGCCTGGAAATTGATTTATTTTAATTTCATATTAATATTGAAAAATGGCCACAAAGTGGTTCCCTTCTTTATTAAAGGGCAGGCCACCCCCAAAACTATAATCCCCCCCCCCACTAATGGCCCCATCATTAGTGTAGTGTAATCCTTACCTCACATCCCAGCTCCAGTGGTTCTCCTGTAGCCCCCCCCCAAAGTCCCAAAAACTGCCCACCAGGAGGATAGCAGAGTCCATATAGGACTCTGCCTCCACCTGGCTTCCAGGAATTTTGGCATGCGTATTGCACCCTTCCCCCCTCCCTCCCTCTCCCTCCCTCTCAGGGTTCCCTCCCCCTAGTGTAAAACCCTTAATCTATAGTATTGCCCCTGTCCCCCCGCCCCACCGCTATATTTATATGTTTAAAGCTCCCCAAACTTACTTACCTCACCTCTTCCTCCCCGCCAAAATGAGCTCCCGGCAGCCGCGTCCACATTGGCTGTCGATCAGCCAATCACAGACGTGACTGTCGGTCCCGCCCCCCTGCTTGCATTTTCTCGCAGCAGAGGGCCGGGAGCATGGTGGAGGAAGAGGGGAGATGTAGAGTTTGGGGAGCTTCTAAACATATAAATATAGCGGTTGGGGCTAGGCTGGCAGGGGGAATCTTATAATAAAAATTATTTAGGGTGGACATACCCTTTAAAGGGTGTGTATACTGAATAAAGTGTCTGTCACCTTCCTATTCTGTTCATTTTAACTTTGCCCCTATTTGAAATTTCCATCTTTAGTTCTGATCTGTGAGCATGCATGCGCAGTTCAGACAAGACCCAATGCCAGTGAATCAGCAAGTTATGTGACCCATTCTGTCCAGGCCAAACATTTCATAGGGACCAAGATCTGTACAGCAAGGGAATGTTATGGCACTGATTTAGTATTTGACATACACAGCTATTGAAGAAGGAATAGTAAGGAATTTCCAGTCCTTGTGTAATAAAATGCAGCTTGTTGCAGATCTAGACCTTTTAGCTTTTATCTTTATGAGCATATGGTGATTGCCACAAAGATAACCGGATAGTTCAGAAGATTTCTGCATTGCCGTGTTGGCAGAATTAGAATATTTAGTTTTTTCTAACACAGTCTTGTGAAAACAAAACCAGAAACCTGTGTGCAAGAGACACACAGACACCTATGGTGTCACTTCCAGCGAGCTTTTAAGATGGACACACCCAGCCAAAATATTTGAGTAGAGGAGTCAGAAAGAGGAAGAATGGATTATATTTCGAGCTATGAGCTTTGCCATGAATGATCTGTAAAACCCTCACCAGTCTTCATGAAAAGTGACCCTCGAGAAGGTATATGGCTGCTGCAACAGTAATGGATAAGTAGATCAGTAGGTGTGTGTTACCTGTGTGGTTGGGGGTTAAAAAAAAAACTTTTTGATGATGTCAAATATTTTTTTTACTTAGTTACCCTTTATATAGCTGCCATGGAATGGATGGTAGTCAGTAGGTGTGTCTACCTGTATTTTTGTATGAGGGAAAAATATTTTTTTTGATTTAGTTACCCTTTAAGGTAAGTGTGTGTGTACCTGGTGGGTTGAGGGTTAAAAAAACAAGATTTTATAATGATTATCAAATTAGTTTTTTTGACTTAGTTACCCTTTAAGTATGGTTGCACAGAATGGAATCGTAAGGTGTGTGTACCTGGGTCTGGTTGAGGGGGTATGTCTTTTTGTGTTTACAACCATAAAACTATCTTTTATTGAGGATAAATCAAACATAGCTCTATGCTCTAGCTCAAACTGTAGGGTCCAAAAGCAGAAGAATAAAACTGAAAAGAGAACAAAGAAGTAATCGAAAGCACAGGAATTTGGCTTTCTGGTATTAAAGATAAAAACAAAGTCAACAAAACAAAGATTTAGAGACTTCTCTAGTAAGCCAGTGGACAGGCGGTTTCTAAAAAGCCTTATTACAAAATCATATCATGAAGAAGCATTTATTAGTGTAAGAATGGAGCCACAGAGAGGCTATTCTCTGTTTTTTCCAGTGTAATATTGGTTTATATTGCTCTACACATCATCAAAGGAAGGTTTTACTAAATTAGTCCTAGATTTTGTGGTGTTTTTACCATCGCAAAATCAATCAAATGTTATTTTTTCCCGCCCAGAAAATGTTTAGTTTAGGGGTAAACATTCTGAGAGTTGGGCTAGCAATTGTGGACATTTGCACTCCTAGCTACACCTAGCTACGTCCGAAAACCACGGCCCATAGTGCGGCCCACGGCCCATCGTGCAGCCAAACTGTCAGCCATGGCCACTATTGCCGTAGCACCATCATTTGCCCGAACAGTCGGTAAGGAGGTAGGATTTGAAGTGTGTACCCAAGCTTAAGACTGGTTATTTTGTTTAATCACTCCCAGTGTGGTTATCTCCTGTTGTTACCCAGTACAGGTCTTCCAACTTTTGTTTTTAAGCCAAAACACACCAAATTAAATGTTTGTAAATACTGCAGTTATATAATTTTAATTTTGACACATGTATTGTCCCCATAACTAATGCAAAAGCTTGGTGTTCGTCCCTTATTCTAGTGTCAATGAAGAATCCCAGAGTGACAAGTGTTTTTCTTTTTTTAGAAAGTACCTTATGCTTGTTGGTGTCACAGCACATTCAGCATTTGTTTTAGGCTTTTGGTTTTATCAGAAAATTAATAGGAAAAGTGTAAATGTAAATTGCAGAAAAACACCTGGCTTTCAACTGAGATGTCAATTTAAGGAATTTACGCCTGGGTTCTAACGTGTGCGACACAAATTAACATTTATGCCCTATCAGTAGAAGCAAAATAGAGCGTTTAAGCTATGCAACATTCAGGCTCATTTATCAGATGCGGTGAGCTATGGAAGTAGTTAAAGTTGACCGGCTGGGCGGGAATCCCAATGGACACCTGCAGCATCCAGTGTTAGCAGTTTAATATCGACAGGAGTGGTGAAGGAAACTTCAAGTAAGTATTCCTGGTGGTGTAGGTCTTGTAGTCTCACGTGCGGGTACTATGCAGTGTGTGAAATGTAAAAAGTTAACAATAGTATAATTGTCCTTGAATCCATGCGAATGCCCAGGAAACACCTGTCCAAGATAATGCAAGGGAGAGCCACCACAAAGAAATGACGTTCCCACTGAAGAACGAGAGGTAAGAAATAGTGCATTTACCTCCTGTTCTTCAGTAAAACAGTTAGAAAAAAGTTAATTTTTTGATGGACATACCCTTTAATTTATAGGTAACCTCAAGTAAAGGAGAACAAATGTGGCTTTAAGCTAGCAATATAGCTGAGTGACAACAATATATTCCACTACTGCTACATCATAATTTTAATCACTTATGTATAGCAAATTATTATGCCAACACCTTTAATGATATTGTGAAGCACCGTGACATTGGTCAGCCAAATAAAGTAGGAAACGTTAGTACAATATGTATTTCTTTCAGCCAGTTGCAGTCCTGCTTTAATATATTTCCAGTTGTTATGTGCTGACATCTAGTGGAGATAAGACTTTTGAATCAAATAACTTATGATGACATCAGGTATCTCCTTTTATTAATTATGGCAGGTTGTTCTTTTCATAGTCCAAAAAATTATTTTAAATTGTTATTATATGGTCCCAACATTCTTTGGGAAGAAAAATGGGAACAATAGTATAATGTGTATTTCTGCCTGATGATGGTACAATGTGCTGTGTGTGCTCATGTGCCCTCTGCTTTTTCTACAGTACAAGCAAATGCGTTTTTTCATTAAGTATTGGAAAACGCATGCGATTGCGACTTAAAATGCTGAATGCAAAGTGCAATCGCATCGCACCTGAAAAGACACGTTTTCAGTGCGTTGCCACGATTCCAATGATTTGAAAAAACGCAAGTGCAAACGCATGCGCAAATGCAGAAAAATCGCGGCCTAAAAAAAGTGTGGCCTAGCCCTAACAGTCTATAGTTTTTTTCTAAGCAGGATGCAGTTTATAGCTACAGTTATGACATGTCTGCAGAGTGATATCAAGAAAGGGAAAGTTTAAGTATAAACTTTGAATTTGGCTTGAAGGGCTGCATTTTGGAAGGGAATATGTGTTTTTGCTGCAGATTTTAAAACTCAATAATGGGAATGAGTTTGTAGTGAACGCTTGTTTGGGACAAAAAAAACGTTTGTGTGTACCCAGCCCAAAGTGGTGCTAATTTTGATCCAATCAATCAGAAAGCTAACATCTGATTGGTTAGGGCAAAATGAGCACCATTTTCAATGATAAGAACTTTTATTGAATCTCTCTGTATCCTTTTGACTTTAGTTACCCTTGTAACTAAAGTGGTATGGCTGCCACAGTAATGGATAAGTAGATCAGTAGGTGTGTGTACCTGTGTCGGGTTGGGGGTTAAAAAAACAAACTTTTTTGATGATTGGTCAAATTTTTTTTTACTTTAGTTACCCTTTAGGTATGGCTGCCACAGTAATGGATAAGTAGATCAGTAGGTGTGTGTACCTGTGTCTGGTTGGGGGTTAAAAAAATAAACTTTTTTGATGATTGGTCAAAAAAAAAATTTTGACTTTAGTTACCCTTTAGGTATGGCTGCAAGATTAATGGAGAGGTATATCTGTTGTATTCAATTAGATCAACTGGACTTGAAATGTAGTTCTTGAAGACGTTTCGCTAGTCATCCGACTGGCTTTCTCAATTGCCAATTGCGGATGACTAGCGAAACGTCTTCAAGAACTACATTTCAAGTCCAGTGATCTAATTGAATACAACAGATATACCATGACCTGGATGAATGAGAACCTTCACACACAAAAATGGGGGGTAGGACAGTAGGTGTATGTAACTGTGCCACATGGGGGTTAAAAAAACAAACCTTTTTTTATTATTAATCAAATTAATTTTTTTGACTTTAGTTACCCTTTAAGTATGGCTGCCACAGTAATGGATAATTAAATCATTAGGTGTGTGTACCTGGGTCTGGTTGAGGGGTATGTCTTTTTTGTGTTTACAACCATAAACTATATTTTATTGAGGATAAATCTAAATTTTTTTTTTGACTTTAGTTTACCCTTCAAGTATGGCTACCACCATAATGAATTAGTAGATTGTAGGTGTGTGTACCTGGGTCTGGTTGAGGGGGTATGTCTTTTTTGTGTTCACAACCATAAAACTATCTTTTATTGAGAATAAATCTAAATTTTTTTTTGACTTTAGTTACCCTTTAAATATGGCTGCCACCGTAATGGATAGTAGATCAGTGTGTGTGTACCTGGGTCTGGTTGAGAGGGTATGTCTTTTTTGTGTTTACAACCATAAAACTATCTTTTATTGAGAATAAATCTAAATTAGTTTTTTTTTTTATTTAGTTACCCTTTAAGTATGGCTGCCACAGTATGAATTAGTAGATTAGTAGGTGTGTGTACCTGGGTCTGGTTGAGGGGGTATGTCTTTTTTGTGTTTACAACCATAAAACTATCTTTTATTGAGGATAAATCTAATTTTTTTTAAATTTTAGTTACCCTTTAAGTATGGCTGCCACAGTAATGGATAAGTAGATTAGTAGATGTGTGTACCTGGGTCTGATTGAGGGTGTGTGTCTTTTTTGTGTTTATAACCATAAATCTAAATTAGTTTTTTTGACTTTAGTTACCCTTTAAATATGGCTTCCATGGGAATGGAAAGTTAGGTCAGTAGGTGGGTGTACCTGGGTCTGGTTGAGAGGGTTGTCTTTTTTGTGTTTCAACCATAAACTATCTTTTATTGAGAATAAATCTAAATTAGTTTTTTTTTTATTTAGTTACCCTTTAAGTATGGCTGCCACATTATGAATTAGTAGATTAGTAGGTGTGTGTACCTGGGTCTGGTTGAGGGGGTATGTCTTTTTTGTGTTTACAACCATAAAACTATCTTTTATTGAGGATAAATCTAATTTTTTTTAAATTTAGTTACCCTTTAAGTATGGCTGCCACAGTAATGGATAAGTAGATTAGTAGATGTGTGTACCTGGGTCTGATTGAGGGTGGTGTCTTTTTTTTGTGTTATACACCTAAATCTAAATTAGTTTTTTTGACTTTAGTTACCCTTTAAATATGGCTTCCATGGGAATGGAAAGTTAGGTCAGTAGTGGGTGTACCTGGGTCTGTGTGGGGGGTTGGGGGTATCACCTTTTTATTTATGACCATGAAAAAAACTGTTTTGAAATATCCACATTTGAGGATTGTTACCATTATAGTCTATGGGAAAAAATGTCCGGAAATTCACAGATAACGCTGTAATGCTTCCGCGGATTCCTTAGCTAGAAGGAATATAGAAGGCACACTCATCCTATATGCCCCGCACGTCTGTACCGAATTTCATGTCTCTAGCTCAAAAACTGTGGGAGGAGATACTGTCCAAAAAAGCGGAAGAATAAAACGGAAGAAGAAAAAGAAGAAAAAGAAGAAGAAATAGAAAGAAGCCAAATTAATAAACAGATACAGATCTTAGGGTGGGTGTGTTTAAAATGTATACACGAAACATACATAACACAGGTATATCTTTTGTTAGTGATAATCCTTATGATCAGCTGTTTATTTGCTTCTGTATCATTTGGAATTTAATGCGTTTTAGGCTATAGTTTGTCCTTTAAAATTAGAAAAACTAATTACAATACTGTTTTACTGTATATCATTTGCTTTGTGATACAAAAAAATACACACTGTATTTCTGATCACTGCAGTTCTACCGCAGGTTTCCCGGTTTCTTGTTCAGTATTTGTCTTTCAGAGCAAATATACTTTTTGAACTTCAAATAATCCCACTATTTGGTTACATAATGTAGGTTAAGGAAATCATAATCATTGTTGCATAGTTGTGAGGACTGATTTATAATGATTTATTTTAGAAAGGCAAATGATTAGATTCCCTGTTCTCACATCAATGACTACAATTGTACAGCTTTCTATCTCCTGCAGAAATCTCTCTGGGAAGATATTCACAGCTGCCCAAGTGCTTATACTGATGAGTGACTGTACAAAGCAGTTTAATGCAGAGGAAGGTAGAGCACATACAGTATTACAGGATTTTTATTTTTTTTACAGCTTTTCTTGATTTTTATAAAATTTGTTTGAAAACTGGCACTAATAAATGGTTGGCACTAGAGATGTCCGAACTTCGAAAAATCCGGTCCGCGCGAGGATCCGCGGATTTTCTAAAAAATCCGAAAATTCGAAAATCCGCGAGCGGACCCGTTAAAACGTATTAAAATGAAAGTTCGGCAGAATCCGCATTAAAAGTGGTCTAAATAGCCTTGGTAACGTACACTTAACCACTCAGGGACCTGGGCAATGGCCTTAGAAGCACGTATAAATGCCAACATTACCTAAAAAGTACCGCTAGCGTGACTTTAAAAAAACCGCTAGCGTGACTTTAAAAAAACTGTATTTTTCGAAAATACGAGGATTCCCGTAAAAACGAGGATTTCCGTAAAAAAACGAGGCTTTCCGTAACTATGATAGCTGCCATTGGCTAATTTGGATCATGTGGCTTGCTCCGTCTTGAAAAATTTACACAAATTACTTGTTTTTACGCGTATTCTCGTAATTACGAGAATACTCGTAATTACGAGAATACTCGTAATTACGGGAATCCTCGTAATTACGAGGATCTTCGCTTTTTCCGGATCCCGGAAGTATCGTAGATCCTCGTAATTACGGAGATACTCGTATTTTCGAAAATTTTTGTAAAAAAAAAAAATCCGCAGTTCGGAAGTTCAGAAGTCCGGAAAGTCCGGAATAATCCGCCGTTCGCGGACGGGAGAAATCCGCGGCGGATCCGGGTTCGGGTCCGCGAACCGGCCATCTCTAGTTGGCACACAGATACTGGTAAAATGCTTAGAACACAGACACTGATAAATTGGTTTAAAAACTGGCACTGGTAAATGGTTAGCTCACAGAAAACAATAAATTTGTTTGAAAACTGGCACACAGACAATGATAAAATGCTTGGCACACAGACACTGGTAAAATGCTTGGCACACAGACACTGGTAAAATGCTTGGCACACCGACACTGTTAAAATGCTTAGCTCTCTGTCACTGGTAAAATACTTGGCAAAACTGACACTGGTAAATGGCTGGTGCACAGACACTGGTAAAACGCTTTCAAACTTGCACTTTGTGTTTGGCACAGAGACATTGGTAAAATAGCATTGACAAACATAATTGGTTAAATCGATGTCAAATTGGCAGTGGTTAATGGTTGGCAACTGGCACAAACATGCTAGTGAAAAGTAGCAGGTACTTACCACCCTCATGCTTGAAAAGGAGCTCAAGTTGCTTAAGTACTGGCAGCAAGTAACAGTCACTCACTGTTTATGCGCTGTGCTGTACTGGGCGCTGCAACCCCTGCCCCTGCTTCTTCCCCCCTTTACTTCTTCCTGATAGTGGAGATGAGCGTGGGCACACATCAACGCATAGTTGATGGAAGCAGGAAGCAGATGAAATGTACAGTCTACTACTGGTGTGTGGCTAGATGGATTAGCACTGATGTGACCCTGGTACCTACGCCAGTGGTTTCTGTAAAAAAAAAAAAGCCACTACATTATATTATGAAGGAGAGGTGAAAGAATCTGTCTGGATTGAAAAATCCAGCTCTTTTTACCCAGCTATCCGACATGTATTTTTACCTAGCCAACTTTCCCCATAAAAGAATGAGGCACCTTTTGCTGCATATTGCAGACGGTTTCCAAATGGAATCACATAAGCCCACAATAGGCAGGGGCGTGTTTAGGGGGGGATTCTATAAGGATCGCAGACAGGGCCGGCCTTAGGATAAATAGCAAGATTTGTTACTGACGCCTAGCACCCAACCCAACCCCCCCCCCCAAAAAAAAACACCCCCCTGGGCACACACAATACTCCGTTGAATGCTGCTTGCCTTCAAATCAAGTACCCCACCTGCGCTTACTGTCTTTCAGTATCTTCAGTGTGTGCTTGTATATATGGTGCGTGCATCATTATGTAAAAAGTAACATACTAAATGCACAGACAGAACAGCACAGCATACAGACATCTTAAGTAAAGCTTAATATGGGGCTTAGTATGTGGTGAGGTGCTGATACATATATTTGATCTGGAGGACCTTAACTAGAGGGGCTGTGGCACTGATGCACAACTTTGAGCTACAGGTCCGTGACCTAAGACTCCCAGCTGTCGCCCCCCTGGTAATGCAACCCGTGCAGTCGCACAGGTCACCCATATCAAAGGCTAGCCCTGATCGCAGAAATCAAAAGTAGCCATTAACCCGCAGAAATCAAAAGTAGTCATTAACCTGCTGAACTGCATATACTCAACCAAAATAGGCCCCACTAATGCGTTTTTCACCCAATTTCGCTTGCAATTGCACATGCAATTTTAAATTACATGGAAATCGTGGAAGAGTAAAAATTCCCATGATGCGCATGTGATTGAGCATCTGTTTCCGTTCTTGTTTTTTTGCAATCACTGTTTTTTTGCAATCACTGTTTTTTTGCACTCGCATTTCCATAATAGAAAATAGAGAAATCGCATGCACAAACGCACACAATTGCACCCAAGTCGCACATACAATTGCGTGCAGGATTCTGGTGCGTTGTAGTGGGGCCTCAGCCTTAAGAAGATCCCAGTTTGTGTAACTGGTGCCTCCCACTTTCTATTACCTGCATTTTTAAAGACTTGCGGTTCTTTTCTTTTGATTCACTCAATCTGTCTCTGGTGCATTACTTGCTTAATGGTCCAAATCTTGCCATTTCCCAGTCTCTTGGAGCATTGCATATATTATACAGCTAAAGTATTAGAAGCATTTTTCAAGATGAGACTTGCATATTATAAATAATACCTTACCTTTTGAAGGATGTGTTCATTTGCATTACATCCTTGACTCATTTACCCTTCCTTTGTCCACCATAAACTGCAGAAACTAGGAGATTTTGTTATACTTAAAAGGCATTTCCCATGGGGACATTGCAGAAACGTTATAATAAAATACAGATAGATAGATATAGATAGATTAAAAAGGATGATTTTGAAAAACCACACAACTTTTACACAGCCAATTTTTATTTTAGGTGCATTAATGCAGCATTGCCACTAGGTGGTGCTTTGAGTCTATTTCTTCCAAATAACCTGCTAATAATTTAAGCTTTAGTCTAGCTTTGAAAGTTACCTATGTGTTCTCCAAATTACTTCAACTATTTATTGTAACAAAAAAACAAAAAACAAAAACATGCTGTGTGAAAGTAAAATCTGAAATGAAAATGGATTTCCCTCAAAATATATACTGGGTGACATATCTGTGTGCCAACTGAATACTATTACTATTACTACTAGAAAGTATTATAAAGCAAGTTAGTATTAATATCAAGTGCAGCACTTATTTTGTGTATTACAATGTGATACACACATATACACACACAACACAAACATCTTCAAGGTACATCAAGATTATGAGGTCATTAAATGTTCTAGAATTCTGGAGTCCTTTAACCCTATGACAATAACACACTATACCATTCTGTATCATTGCTCAAAGATTTTCATTAGATACCAGATATGATCTCGGATTTTGTTCTGCCTAAGGAACCATCAGGGAGTAAAGTGCAGATAGTCTGGTGGAAAATCAGTTAAGAACTTAGAGATTTGCATCATCTCTCAGCTCAGCTCTCTCAGCTCTCCTAGCATGCCTATTGATAGTAAGATGAATTAGAAAGATATTCTGAATTGCACTTGAAGTTTTAAAATATATTTGCATTAGAATGTTTTTTTTAGCACACTGGCAGGATTGCTATGTATGTCACAATCTGTATTTATTTAATGTCTCCTTTTGTTCTGGTAGTAATGTGTCTCTTAATCGAGCATCAATCTGTTTTATCCAGTTATTCATTTCAAGTTTTCCCTTCTGAGCTACCCTGTCATATTGTTATTATTGGTATACAATCGTCATACTATGATGTTAGTTACATTGACTTTATGTACTCCTGATAGACTGTGACGAATTATACATTTAAAGCCTTGATATTATTTAGTCGAATCAAGCCAAACATAAGGGTATGTTCAAATGGGAGTCTAATCATTTGTGACTAGAGGGGAGTAAAGCATGAAAGAGGGACTGGGGGAGGGGTAGACTTGTGGAGGAGAGAAAATGAAATTAAAAAAATAATTCATAGAGGGATGTAAAAACATGAAACAAAGATGTTAAATTATAATTAAAACCTTTTTAAAGAACTTCCCAAAGCTTTCGTCTTAGGGCATTGCCCCACTTGAACACACGGGTTGGGTTTATACATGCACCTATCCCAATCATACGATATTTTGCTATTTCATCTTACTTAATTGTCCTGATTCAGGTCTAACTCTAAAAGTGGGCCATTTGGCTCAGGATGATTCAGGTTTTGCTTACTCTGCTGCCTTGGCTCTTTGTACCAACAATCTATCCCCAACTTGCAGTAGTATAACCCCAAGTAGGGTTTAGTCACAAACAGGGTTATTTAATAAAAGTTCTTATCATTAAAAATGGTGCTAATTTTGCCCCAACCAATCAGATGTTAGCTTTCAAATGTTAAATAAGATCTGATTGGTTGGGGCAAAATTAGCACCATTTTTAACGATAAGGACTTTTATTGAATCTCCCTGAAAGTCCACACAGTCCTTGATAATGTACTGTTCCAACGGCAGGACGAGAACTCAGCTCTAGCCCAAATCCAGTTAGATCCACTCAGAGTTCCACACAGTTCTCCTTTGTTCCCCCTGGCTGGGGGTCTTACCTCCCACTGCAGTTGTGTGGGGGAGGAGGGACAGTTATCTCCCAGGGCACTCCTGATTGGTTACTTCCCCAGGAATGTGTGAACTTTTCACATGCACTTAGGAGCTAGGGTGTAACTCTTCTTATCAGGTTATGTGCACGGCTCTGTACAGGAGGGAAAGTCTAAACAAAGGACCTGGGTCCATATTGTCTGGCTGTGTCTGTACATCTCCAATATACAATAACCCTTGTATTATAACAACCCCTCCCCCCACCGAAAAAATGAACCCAAGAGGAACCCAGATGGGTTACTTGGTGGGTTCATGTACATATTAAGGGTGGTTGAGAGTTACTAAGTCTATTTAACAAAGAGTAACTTCTCGTCTCCTATTGGGGTCTAGTCAGAGTTAATTGAGGATTAACATTCACCCCATTCCATAGATCCACATTACAGACTGTTATCGGGACTCTCTTAGCTGGTCTATGGCCCAGGACATTATCAATATAACGTTTCTCTTTATACTTCCTCAATATGGGACATTGTCTCACATGGTGCCCAATACGATGGCAGTAAGAGCAATAAGACTCATTACACTGTTTCCTCTTAGTCACTTCTCCCTCTGGGTAAGTCTCAGACAATTCACAGACACTGTAAACCCCCCTGGGTAGGACTGGACCTGATGACCAAACCTCAGGGGATGGTTGTATCTCATCTGTCCCCTCTGGCTTCACCCCAATGGAGTTCACTATGCGGGGCTAGGTACGTAATGGGTCTTCTCTGGCCCTTGGACACCCATTCTGCAGGTGACCTGGCTGCCTGCACAGATAGCAGAGGCATTTCATGTGTCTGTCCATAGGCCTGTGTTTATATCAGGACGTCTATTTATCCTGCTATGTCTAGAGGGATGCTGGGATACAGGAACAGACATTGAGATTTGAGTCGTTGTGCCCATTGGTATTTGTGGTGGAGAACTTCTCACGTGCACTTAGAAACTAGGGTGTGACTCTTCCTATCAGGTTACATGCATGGCTCTGTACAGGAGGGAAAGTCTAAACAAAGGACCTGAGGCCATATTTTCTGGCTGCATCTCCAATATACAATAACCCTTGTATTATAACAGGGTTGTCTTTGTATTTTTTTCTAATACATAGTTTATGTCCACTCAGTCATGTTTTCATTGTCTGGATGTCTGCCCAAATGATATTTTGATAGGGAAACCCCCTAAACCCTAAGATTCAGCCCCATACCTGCATCAGATTTTAGCAAACTTCTTTTATTCCCTGATTGAACGAGAGTAACAGCCATGATTTATGATATCACAGCTAACTTGTATACCTGGAGGCTGGTCCTTTGAGAGCAGTGGAGATCTCATCTGAGCATGCATAAAAGCTCTGAGCTTTTCCTACTCTCAGTAAATTGCCTACAGGGATTGTGCTGGATAACTAGCTTTGTGTGCAGTCCTGGGAAGTGTGAGTATAAAGATCTTAAGGTTTTGGGGGCTTTTCTATCATCTGTAAGTATAGAGTAAGCGGATACCTCCGGGACAGAAACTCCTGTAGACCGTATCTTCTATAAAACTTCCAAGTTTATTGAAACATGTTAAAACACAAACAGTGTCACATGGAGAGGAACGCAGAGGGAAGGGGGGGCGTGGCCTGACGGGTTTCGCAGAACGTCCGCTTCCTCAGAGACGAGGCTTTTCTATCAGAATATAAAATGTCATTTTGGGGGTGGACATGCCCTTTAAATCTCTTAATGCTTTAATATTCGCTGGAAACCACAAGGAAAACTGGAGGAGGTGGGAGCACAAATTGCAGTTATACCTGACAGGAACTGGTGCTAGTGATGCAGTGTGCAGAATCAGACCTGCAACAAATTTAAAAGGATACAAACTCAGAAAGATGATATTCTTAAAGCTGTTCAGGATATGCATGTGACTGGATGGCCAAAGCATTTGAAACAAATACCTTCTACCTTGTATTTATTTTGGCCCATGCCACATTCCCTTTCCATAGCTAATGGACTCTGGGGCATACGTGGTGACATAATTGTTATCCCCACAGTCTTGAGGTCTAAAATGCTACAAAGACTTCATACTGCTCACCAAGGAATACAACATTCAAAACCAAGAGTTAGAATCATTATGTGCTGGCCTAGCATGTCCACAGACATTGAGTCAATGGGAGAATATTGTCCAGTTTACCAAGAGAACCAGCCAGCCAACCAAAAAGAGACATTATTGTCACATGAAATACCAGAACTTCCTTAACTAAAACTTGTTGTTAATATTTTTGATTTTAATAGCAATGCATTTGTGCTGATTGTGGACTATAAACATAGATAAAACATCACACACTATCATTGCCAAACTTAAAGCAGAGTTTGAGAGACACAGCACTCTTCGTGAGATGGTTTTTGATAATATGCAGAGATATATGTAATTTGCATCCCAATGGGAAATTAGACTGGTTCATTCTAATCCTGGATATCCATGGTCTAATAGTCAAACTGAGAGGATGATACTAACAGTGAAATTTCTATTCAAGAAGTCCTATAGCACCCATGTTGCACCAGCTTAAAGGGGAACTGTGGTCCAAAAATGACTTTAGGTAAATTGATAGGAATTGCTCTCCTGAGAATTTTTGCAATTTATTTTCATTGTTTATTTTGCATAGTTTTGAAGATATTTACATTTTTGTGTGTGATATGGCAGTAGCATTACCAGGTCCCCTGCACTTCCTGCTTCCGGCTCTGAAACCATGTCAGTCAATCTGCCCTGTGTCTCCTCCCTCCCTTTGCAGCCCCCCTGGTCCCTCCCACTCATGGACCCCATGGTCCCTCCAGTTGCAGGCCCCCCTTGGCCCATTCTCTTACAGCCCCATGTGGCCCTGCCCACCCCTGCCCAGTGAGAACTCTGCCAGTAAAGGCTGTTTTCACATATAGTGGGAAAGAAGGGCTGTAGATTCCCTTACCTACTCTGTCAGGACGTCACACAGCAGGGAAGGGGAGGGACTTCCTGTCTCCCTCACACACTGAGGGAGTTTGAAACTGTGCTCGCCGGAGGCACTGTGCAGGAGAAGCCTTAGGAATGTCACATGTCAGCCTCCCACCCATTAACTTTCTTGTCAGTAATTTCTTTATATCTTGGGCTGTGGAGCACATAGAGGGATGGTTGATGGCTCGTTTTAAGGGTAGGAAACTGCCCTTAACTCAACTTGTTTGGAGACCACAGTTCCCCTTTAACCACTGATGGGCTTCAAACAACTAGGGTTTTTCAACCTAAAATTCATTTGAATGCTCAATAAGAATTTTCAAGAATTGTGTTGTTAAAGAACTGCCCCTCTTTCATCGGGGAGACAGAGTGAGGATGCAAACTTACTAAGGATGGAAACCTGCTGTTATATACAGTAGTCACTGCTAAAGGAGTAAAATACAACAGAAATAGACATTTGAGATTTGACACACCTGTTTTAACTGTTAAATAAGAAGTTCATCTACCTGAGGAAATCAACAGTACCTCTGAAATATATCCATTGATATCTTCCACAAGATAATTCAGCTGATGAGTCCATGCAAGTAGAACTCAAAACAGAAGTCCAACAATATACTTTATATGCTTTGGAAGATCTGTGAATGTACTTGTCATGTTACATGATAACGTAATGAATTAAGTATCCTAAGTAGATTCTTCTGATACAAACATTTAAGTATAGGCTCATTATAGGTAAACTTAATTAAAGATGGGAGATGTAATATATAATGCTGTGACGTTAAAGCTGAGCCAGCCTTTGGTCACATGTTATGTGTGGATACATTGTTGTGATAAGTATTGTGATACTCATTGGTCTTTGCTAACACATGTCTTGGAAACCCATCCACACTCTACAGTATTTCTGTTATTCAGTATATATCAGATATAAACTGTATAAGTAAAATACCTTCCAGGGTTGTAGTGAATTACAGTTTCAGCTGGATAGAAGGCCTGTATAGAGATATCGTTGCAGTGTGGAATCTTAACGCAATCTATTCTACCATCCTTTTTCTCTTACTGCAAGAGAAAACAAGTTATCTCTGAGACTCTTATGTTGTTTCTATTTAAACATGTTACTATTGTTTGTGCTCTATAAGCTGTTAGGCTGGGTACACACGGGGGTACTTTTTGTCCATTGGTTGCAGCAAATTCGGCTGCGGACAAATTTGCGATGTCTATCTGTCTTTGCATTTATTGCATTACATAAGGTTACGTAAGGATGTACGCATGATATAAACAAGCACGCACTGCAGATACTGAAAGATGGTGAGCGCACGTGGCGGACTTGGTTTGAAGCAGACCAAGGCAAGCCGCATTAAGCAGCCTATTTTGTGTGCCATGGGGGTCATTTTGGACAGGGTGCTGGGCAAAAGTAACAAATCTTGCACAGGGTGATATTTATCCTAAGGCCAGCCCTGCGGGAATCGGTGGGTTTCCCGAAAATATTTTCTGGTGTGTACCAAGCCTTATGGCCTGGCCACTAGTTGGCAATGTTGTTAATATTGCTCAAGTGTAATAGGAACTAACATTGTTGGGAACAGTTGGTGGGGGGTCAGTTGAGGGGACGAAAATAAAGGTCTGGTGTGCCAAGTGTCTGGTGGGGGCTAGACTTCTGGTGCTGTGAAGGTCTATTTGCTGAGTAGGATAGAGATAAAAGAACGACTACAGGATCTACAAATATCAGTAAGGTATCAGATAACATACAGCGAGAGGCCATTTATAAATACACGGTGTCATTATATTGCGTTACTGCACCTTTAACGGACCCTATTTTTACTATTGTTATCATAAGCCCTAGATCATAAAAATATGATCACGGTCATAACTGGGGGTTAATAAATATGTCCCTTAGTCATGATAACTCATAAGAATTACAGTTTGCATGAACTGTGTAATTATAGTACAATTGTTAAGTTTCCTCTACTGTTTCCTCATCTGGCATAACACCATCTACAGCCTAGCTCCATTTAAAATAAAGATATTGCTGCAGTAACAAGACTGAGTTATGTTATTGTAATTATTACATTTTACCTGTGACACAAGTATTGACATGTGATGTTGGTGTCCGCCAATGAGTCAGTAATGATAGCCAGTGTATGGACTTTCGGTTGGGCATCATTAGAAGTCCAACCAGGCACATCAACAAACGATGCCCGACCAAGCAGCCATACATGGGCAATTATCATTCGGTGCGGGCGCTCAGTGGGACGCTTGTTCATTGGTGGGCACGTGTAAAATCTGTACAGTCAATTATCAGGGGGTCTTTTATCTCATTGGGGTAATCAAAAGACAAAAGGTGACTCCTATGTCACTTAAGGAAAAGCAATTTTAGCTTAATCAATGTTCTTTACTGTTAGAGCAGAAAGGTTGTGAAATGCTTTTCTGAAAATGTTGTGTTGGCTTAATCTTTTAATATTTTCAAAAAAGATTTACATTGGGCATCCAGAATATCCAGGGTTACAGCTAGTGACTGTAAGTATTTGTGTGCCAGTATGGATGGTTGTGTCCTTGTTCAGTTTAGTGTAATGGGGCGCATGTACGGGGTAAGGGGAGGAAGCTGTATTTTTGAGAATGATTGGTTTTGAATGGAGGGGTTAAACTGGGTGGATCTTTGTCTTTTCCCCCTCTCAGAATATGTATGTAATGATGTATAATTTGGGGGCATGTAGAGCAGGAATGTATCATAGTTTCAAACCAAACCTGGTTTCAGGTTGAAACTAACATTTTTGATGTTCAAATTTAGTTGGTTGAATTGGTAGTTGGTACAGAATTTCCATGTAGAACTACAAAAATTTTGACTCATCAAAATTTCACATCAAAAGTTTGATCTACTTTACAAACACTTATCTTATTTCCTTCCCTTTGTGTTGTAAATGAATGGTTTTGACATTTGGCTTTGTTTATTACTGTAACTTAACTTGTATTTTTGATTTTTTTTCCCTTGTTGGCCTGTGTGTATGTTTTTCCTCTTGTTGTTTTATGTGTTTTCAAATCAACTTTTTTTCAGCTTATTTTTTCAACCCGTGTAGATGTTTCTATGCCCCAAGAGTCTTGCACATCCAGGAAATCAGCAACATGGATAACTTATTATGCAGGAGACTTCTGATTGGAGAAGCACACTGCATAATTTATTTATCTTTTAACAGCTACCATTACAATGCTTCTTGAATGCCATGATTCTTTGTTGTTGTTTTATCGATTTTTATTTATTTTCTTAATTGGGTATAATGGAGTTTTGGTTCATGGTATATTCCATACATATACATATCTTCTAAAGACTAGGCAGCTCGGATCATCTTACTCTCCTCCAAAAGAGAACCCGCAACTCAGTTCATAGTTCCCATCAAACAAAGAATCATATTAATTACCCTGCTTTTAACCTTTAAATCCCTTCGCTCTACTGCACCTCCCTACTTATCTTCTTTCTTGGTCCTTTATTTTCCAGGCCATGCCCCCCGTTCCTTGCAAGAAAAGGTTCTCCACAAACTCCCAACAAACACTGCTGCCTCCTACTTTAAACCATTACCTCTTGCTGCTCCCTACCTTTGGAATTCTCGCCCTCTCTCGCTTTGCCTGGTGACATCCATTATTACTTTCAAATCTAGACTGTTATCCTACCTTTCGGAGCATAAGCACAACAAATGATTGTTAGCCCTTTTAAGCACTTTGTACCCATCCCCCCCAATTGTATCTGTATGTTGTCCCTCCCACTTAGATTGTAAGCTCTTCGGTGCAGGGATCTCATTCCTAATGTGTCGAGGCATGTTGCACTTACATCAATTTATACATAATTTATATATATATGCTTTCTTAACTGATGTATGAATTGAATATAATTACATTTTTATTAATCTGTACAATGGCTTGCACTTATCCCCTTGTTTGTATACTCTGTATTTCATAATGTACAGTGCTGCATACCCAAGTGGTGCTTTATAAATAAAATTATTCATACATACATACATAAAGATATATTTTTAATTTCTGATATTAGTAGGCATATACAGCTGCAACATGATAAACTGATGACAACCATTGCCATCTAGTGCCCAAGACAATGCATGGGTGTAGTTAAGGCTAGTGTGTCTTAGTATTGAGTGGACTACGGCTAAACCAAATAGGACAAAGCCATGTCATAGAAGCCTGTACATATTTAATGGCATAACATTTTGACATATATAACAATTTAGGCTATTATTTATTTGTAATTTTAATTATTTTAAGGAAAACTAATAATGTCCGCTATGGAGAAACCATGCTACCCGATTTAATATCAGGTTAGCGTGGCGTTACACTGCACCTATTTGTATTAATGGCATAAAACTTAATGTTTCCTGAAGGGAAGTGAAAGGTGACACTCCTTACCTGTCCACGATCCCACAATGCAGTAAATCTCACAGTGAGGTAAGTCAGGTAAATAACGTGGACAAGTGTTATTACATATCCCCATTAATATTCAGTTTTTTTGCTATACTTCTAGAATAAGATCAATCATTTGTTGTTTAAACTGATAAAAGATGTCCGAAGAAATTAGAATGGAAAAAGTTTATGCTTACTTGCTTAGTAATGAATCCCAGTTCGAAACAAACCTGGTTTCAATTCTGAACTGCCACTTTAGAAAATCCACTGATCCAACTGAGTTTTCGAAATTTTAAAAAACTCTGAACTTTTTTATCTAAAATCGAATATACCATTCAAAACTTTGAAAATTCCATTTGAAAATCTAGAATTTCTATCAAAATATCTTAAATTTCTATTGGAAAATCGAAACGTCTATATAGAAAATGTCTATTGACTTTTTTTTAATTTTCTATCAGAAAATTAAAGATGTCTATTGATAAACCTAAAATGCTATCAAAAAATGTTAAAAATTCCGATTCAATTTAATTTTCAGATTTTCAGAACTTTGATAGAACAATTGGTTCTGCAGAACCGCTATCCGAATGGAACTCTGCAATTCTGTTCATCTCTATTGGTGATATTAGTTCGATATTTTGGTCACTCTTGTAGGTTTCATCAAATCTCCCCCCATACTTTTTGCAGAATATTGTAATGAATATTTCTACCTTTAGAATTTATAATGCAGGCAAGGGAATTGTACAAGGGAGTATTGATTAGATGCTAAAAGTGTAATCAACTTAAGAAAGCCTGTCAGAATGTAATGAATTGGAATCTCATTATCCTCCTCACTAAAGGCACAAACAAATAAAAAATTAAAAGAACCAAGCACATGCACCAGCTAATCTATTTACCGGTACTATGAAATGTTGGTAATAGCAACTATACAGGGGAGACATTCTTAGACATGATTAAAGAATGCAGCTTTCCCAACACATGTTCTAATTGCGAGTAGCATCCTAGTATGTTTTTTTGCCAGGATCATATTTCTTTTGTAGTTTCTGATCCAAAGTTTCTGTCAGAGGCTTATCCTGACTGCTGTCTCTTGATCCATTGTCTCAAAGTTTTTTTTTTTTCATTCTGGGATATTTGCACAACATCATATTGTTTTCTTGCTGTAACGGGAAAATTACTTAATTTTCTAATTATTTAGAACCTGGCGCAATACTTTATGTTGAAATGAAATTAGAGAAAAACTAATTTCCCATTGCTTATGTGTTAATGACCTCTAAACACCACTATTAAACAATGCCTATACTCATCAATAACTATTAATGTAAATCGCAGTTACAAGAGTACAAGCAAAGCTTTCTAATACTTTGATAATCCTGCTTTCCCACAAACCAAGTTTAGATGCTAATTTAAAGGGATAATGACAGCATACATGAGCCGGGCACACGCATCACAGATTTTTGAAAAATGACAGACAGGATCTGCAATGACCACTCGGCTGACCTGAACGGTTAGTGGCCTCAAGCACGTTTGGAAAAGTTGCCACACACAGTGCCGATAAAGCCCCGATACTGTTGGATGCAACGGTAGCAGGACTTAATCGTATTGTGTGTACCTAGCTATAGTTTCAAGTTACCTTAAAAACTCCAATCATAATCTCTATTGCTGTAAACATTGCCATTCCACCAGAATCAATGTACAACTCCACATGACCCCTACAAACCTGTAAATCAAGCAAATATCAGTATAAATAAGTATAACATAAAAAGGTTTATTTACACTGCATCTACATGTTTTACATATTTTGTCAATCAGTTACAATTTTTGAAATGAGAAAGGAGAAACCCACCAGGCTTTGTTCCATCAATTGGTTTACAGAATTTCAATGCAAAATTAAGACTGTCAAAACAGAAATTCCAGGTGCCAAAAAAGTAAAAATAATAATTAAATTAAAAGCACTGATATTATAATAAGTGGCTTCCTGTGTTTGCGACACAGGAAGTGATGTATGTGTATGATAGAGGACAGAAAGGAAAAACATAAACGAACGTTCGGCGTAAATGAACTTAGCTGTACATTTACGCAGTCATAAATGTACGGCTAGAAAAAATGGATATATGTTTTTTCTACTTTTCCACCCAAACTAGCTCCAGGGCATTTATAGTGTGCATACATTTGTGAACCTCATGATATTTCTATGAATAGTAGGCAAAACTTTCAAAGTCCAGATATACCAATCTGATAGAGTCTTATCCAAAACAACTAATTAAACAACAATTAAAAGTGCTTCAACAAAGTATTACTTAGTCTAGATTTGAGACATAGAACCAGAATTTCATATGATGTCTTTATTAACTTTTTTAATTTCTTATTAACTTTTTGCCTTTACTTTTGTTATAACTGTAGACAACCCTGCAATTTTATAGGGTGTGTATAGTTTTATATCCACTGTATCCACACATAAATAACCATATATACACATAATTTCTGCTATGCACCAACAAGCACAATTTTGCTAGTATTGAGCTGCAGCAATCATCATAATTATATATTATTAGAAGAATTAACAAATAGGATAAACAGAAACATCCAAAATTGGTTAGACTCCTTGTGCTCTAGTAACCTCTGATATGCAATAGGGCTCTCTTTTGTGTAAAGCTAGCCATACACGGGCAGATGTTCTTCCTATCATGTGCAACGATCACAAATCCAATGGGAAGAACCGCTCAAACTGCTCAAAAGCCGACAATCTTTCCGCAGATTTACCCTTGAGACTGAAGATGGAGTTGGCAAAAAAATTTCCCACCTGGCCGATCTTCCTTTTTCCAATAAACCACACAACATTGTTGCTTAAGAAATTAAATATGAGTAAATTAACTTTTTTTATTACTTGCACCTTAAAATGGCTTAAGCTTCATACAGACATACGATTTTGGCCACGACCTGAGAACCCCAAGCACGTTCACCCGCGTGTATACATTTGGACTGGAGGTCATTCGTTAATCCGCCATGGCAGATTAAGGAACGACCCTCGACCGAACACATGCACATGATTGATTATACTGATTATACTGACAATGTCCTCAAATTCCTAGGTACAGGATTACATTTCCAATGGCAGCCTTGGTTGTATTGTACTATGGCAATATAAGATTATAATCTACAGTTATCAATTTTTTATAGGGTAATGAGGGATTCTGGGGATACTGGTAAACACAGAAAGCAATGTCAGTTAATAATGTCTAATATGCCATAAACATTTTTACAATGTGTAATTGCTATCTGGGAAAATTATTTACTGCAGAATTAGCCTTATTATGAAAATACAATAATCCTAAATCTCTGGTAGTGAACAGCATGTGAACATTTAATTCAAAACAGTTTTTCCTGTAGCTTTCAGGCATTGAAATAGGTATGTGCCTACTAGCTACCTCATGGTTAGGTGTCTGAACTCAGCTAAAAGAGGTTTTTATTTTATTATGTAACATAAAGGAGATTTTGGGTACTTGTGATCCCATTCTGTCTATTTTAGACCCCTAATTGGTGCCAAGCCTTTAGTTCCCTTTGTGTCTAGAGATAATACATTGACAAGTCTATGCATAAAACTCTTTCTTATAATTCACAGATCCCTAAGACATATTTACATAGAAAGAGCTGTTTGATATCTTTATCATTTAGAAATCACTGGTGATTTAGGTTAGAATAGTTATGTAGAGGCCTAGAAATTATTACCTTATCTGTAGTTCAATTCACTATCTCTAAGACAATAACTTAAACTTGGTACACACAGTACCGATAAAGCCCCGATACAGTCGGATCCGACAGCGCGCACGCTCGTTTCAAAACGAGCGTGCGGCTGCTAAATGTTTGAGTCGGCCGAGCGCTCTTTTGAAAAACAGGGAAAATTTCCCTCGGCCACGGCAGTCTCGGCCGAGGGAAGCACACAGTCCCGAGCATTCTCCCTATGATGTGTATAGTGAGAACGCTCGGGACTGTGTGTATGCAGATCTTTGAAAAATGACAGACAGGATCGTGGAGATCCTGTCTGTCATCTTTCAAAAATCTGTAGTGTGTGTACCCAGCTTAAGAAACCACATTTATTTTAGTCACAGCTAATAATCTTATTTTTCTCCCCTGAAATAAACATTCAGGAGGGTTATTACTAGCACAATAGTATATCGGTCTGTTTATTTTATTCTGTACATACCCCACAATAGAGAACCTTCATTTATCCCAAGCCAATTATCATTTTCTGATGATATTATTATGCAACCTGTACTGAAAAAATATTTTTGATCTGTATTTATTCTGTTCATTATAAAATCTATCTACCTGCTATCCAAGTGTAAAACCTCTAATGCAGTTCCAGTTGGTTTAGCAAGAAGCTGGAGTTAAAATCACGCTAAGAGTAAATCCCTTTGCTGCGGCTGCTGGGTGATTTATGAAACCAGGCTGTGGGTACTAGGGGTCAGCTCCCATAATCCACCATAACTGTGCACTCAGTACAGATAGATTTATACGACTCTGCGCACCCTGAAGTAAACAACAGTAAACTTCACTTCAAAAACAGTTTATTTAGTCCATCCTTATGAGATACACACCGACACACCAAATGGCAGTATCACACCTGACATGTTTCGGACAAACCCTTGTCCTTAGTCATAGGCCCAATAACCTGTTAAAACAAAGCCATAATTCTAAATGGATTATTCAGGGACCTTAAGGTGGCCATACATATATTTGATTTTACTTACCCAACAGAGTGCTCCCACGGCATTCAATCAATTCTGACAGAACCGTCTCTCCTGTTCTTCTATGCGACCGACATACAATCGCAAAATCCCATTTATTTTGCGACCGCATGTTGTTTGCATAGAAGAACGGGAGAGGCGGTTCTGGCAGAATCGATCGAATGTTGTGGAAGCACTCGGTCGGGTAAGTAAAATCAAATATATGTATGGCCACATTTAGACATGGATGAATATATACAAAAATTGTTAGTATGATTGAATAAAAAAAAAATATATAAGTTACAAGGATATGGCAATATATTAAATATTAGATACAAGACAATAAATATTAAACATTTAAATACTTGTAGGGAAATTCACCCAGAGCCGCAACTGCTCTGGGCATATCTCCCGTACGGGATTTACCAGAGGCTTACAAAATTGTAAGTAAAGCATAAATTGTATTTGATTAATATTAATGATATCCATTAGTTTGAGAAAAGATGTGTGCCATTTCACACCCGCAACAGGTTGTCTATGTATCGTCTGTACAAGGCCACCTGCTGGTGGGGGCCCTGAAACATGGTATGGTGGTAAAGGTCAGACTCTTCCCACCACCCCATGAATAAATTAGCATAAGTAGGGGTGAATTTTGCCCCCATAGCCATCCCTCTTTTTTGTACATAAAATTTACCATAAAACTTGAAAAAATTAACAAATAGTGAAAACTTTTTTTTAAAACCAAATTTATTTATTATGTTAATTGGTGCAGTACAATAAATTATACGATGCATTGTTATTATACATTCAAGTAGATAAATAAAAAGAACATATACAGGCTCATTTACCAATGCTCCTTCCACGATTCAATATCGCGTTTGCAAATGTGGGTAAATCCCGGTAAACGGGATTTACCCATTGCTTGATTTTAATGCCAGCTATTTGCTGGCGTTAAAATCCTGCACTAAAACTAGCGCAAACACGATATTAAATCACAAGCGTCAGATGCACGGGTGATCTTTGTGTAACCTGCACGTCCGGCACTAATATGGAGTTAAAGTCGCGCTAACCAGTAGAGAACCGATTAGCGCGACTTTACCTCCATATATTTGCCCAGCGAGTCTGGGTAAATGAGGCCCATATTCTATACATCAGTTTTCAGTTGTGAAATATGTTTGACGTACGTGAGATGTTTTATTTTGATTCTAGGAGTAGTGATGGAAAAAAGGGGGGGAAACTTTATAAAGACATAACAGGTGGATCATAACTGTAGGGGGGGGGTAGTTCCCTGTGCATACAAACATGAAATATGATTCTGGATTTATACATATAATGGTGTCATAAATATTTTAAGCATTTATTGTCGAATTTTAACTCTTAAAATAGGTATTAATAAACTATATGATTCTGGTCAAACATATCTATCGGTTAGTAATAGTATGATCTATTATTATTTCAAGTTATGGTTAGTAGATACATTTTATTTATTACATTTTTGTTGTGTTTAGTCTATGGAGTCGTACCAAGGGGACCATATTTTGTTAAATTTGGAGGTACACCCTCTATTTATGTATATCATTTTAAGAAATGGTAACATATGTTACCATTGTTTTCAAGGCTTTAAATGTAGGGGGGATTTGGAGACATCCACGTTAAAATAATTGCTCGCCGGGCGAAAATAATGTCTCCCTAAGGGGTTATTTGTGTTGTGTTACAGTCCACATCAGGGATTCCAAGAAACCATAGCTTGGGGTCTAGTGGAATTGGGGATTGGCATACTTCTGTAAGGAATTGTAATACCTTGTAATTTTGGGGCACTGCCAGATAAGGTGCCAAAAATCCACTGGCATATAATGACACTTCGGAAAGGTGGGGCAGTGGGTAGGAGACATTTTTGCAAGTCTATATGGGGACAGGTTTACTTGATGAAGTATATAAAACTGCAAAAGTTTGTTTGGGGCAAATGGAGAGACATGTAGATGTGTTTCAGCAAGGTCTCTTCAATCTTCAAAATATTTGGAATATTTTTGGGCCCATTTTGTTAGTACAGTAGTTTCTTTATTCATAACTTTGGCTTCCAGCAAACAAGGATACAATCTTAATATTAAAGGTCAAGTCCAGCCCCAAAATGAAAACTTACATACAGGTAAATATGCCCCTAAAAGCCTAAATGGTAATAGTTTGAAATCTGAAATATATATGTCTAACCTAAAATCCTGCACAATGTCCTGGTGCCCCTGTTTCTGCTTCCTGGTACTTCCAGTTGACATCACAGCCAATGACTGAATGTTAATCCCCTGTCTGCCTCTTCAGAGCATGCCCAGGTTCAGTAAATGCTCAGTACAGGTTACTAAATTGCTCAGTTCCCATGAGGCATCCAGAAGCATAGCAGACATACAGTAATGAATTCATAGGACAAACTATGATATATCAACATATTTTAAAGAGGCCATTCTTTCTAAAATATGTTCTTGTGAGGGTGGAGTTGTCCTTTAATTGTCCTTTCCTGTCATTTTCCCCTAATTTTATTTATAGGGTGTTTGGTGACTGGAATAGTAGTTGTCTAAAACTCAGATATTAGACAATATCTGAGCTGTAAATATCTAAACATAAAGTTATTGGGTGTGTTGTATGCAGTAAGTCTTGATAGTCCATTACTTTTTTGTTGTGTGTCACCTGCCCAAACATATGAATGCCCAGTTCTTCCCATATGGCAACTGCTGGAAAGGCAGCAAGATTTGGGTATTGATCATTATGCCATAAGGGTGTGTATTCTGGGATATCTGAGTGTGATACAATTTGGTTGCTTTGTTTCCATATTTGGAATTGCTGTTTATGTAAGTCTGTGCCTCCTAGGAGGAGTTTGTTGGTGGTCAGGTTACGCAGGCAGAATGGGTGTGAGGGTAGATAAGTGTGCAAAAGTGTCTCTGAGTTGTATATTGGTCTATTATGGGTGGTCATAAGGAGCTATGTTTTGAAACATTTTAATTTCCCTACTATGTAATATAAAGGAAAATTAGGGAGTGCCAATCCTGCTAGGTGTTTAGGTCTTTGCAAGGTGGTAAGTTTGAATCTGCGTCTACCTGCGCCCCATAGGAATGAAGATTGAATAAACAGTTTATAGAGTTTATTGTAGGAGGAGGTGGGAGCATTTTATAAACAGTGGGAGTCAGTAAGGGATCCATGTTCCTCATGTGGAGGTAAATTGAGGTAAATGGGTACCTGACCATGGTATTTGTTGTCCCGGAAAGTTGATTGGCTGGGCACATTGTTTAGCGAGTGTCCAGCCAGTTGCTTGCTGCAGCTGGGTCATCAAAAAATTCAGGCCTACCATCCACTTCTACCCGCAGTTTGGCGGAATAGATCATGGAGTAGGTTAATTCCATGTCTAAGAACGTGGCTCTCGCCTCTTGAGTTCCATTGAGAAATCGGGAAATATTTCGATTTTTGTGTTCTCAAATTGTAGGTCTCCCTTTACACGTGCTGCACGGAGGATGCTATGACGGTCCTTAGCATTCAACAGTTTGGCGATCATCGGTCTAGGCGGGGCTCCAGGGATTGGTGCCTTCGCAGGTACACAATGTGCCCTTTCAATTGCAAATGTTGGTGAAAGTATTTCCAGACCCAGGCAGGCTTGTATCCATGTTTCAAGGAATTGGGTCGGGTTTTGGGCTCCGGCCCCCTCTGGGAATCCAATAAATTGCAGATTCTGCCGGCGAGATCTATTCTCGAGATCATCTAATTTGGTGCGTGCTATAGTTAGTTCCCGTTAGAGTTGGAAAACAGTTTGCGACATGGGGTTCACATCGTCCTCCAATGTGGATATACGGGTTCGACCTCCCCAAGGCAGGTTCTGATTTTACCCAGGTCATGTCTCATCAGGGATACATCCAACTTGATCTCTTCCATCATTGGAGTAAGTGATTTGTGAGATTTTTGGATTGCCCCAAGCAGTTGCTGGTGGAGCTCCTGTGGTGTGGAGTCGGCGGGTACTAACTCAGGAGGGGTCTCCTCTTCTTGGGAGCTTGTTGCTTGACTTTTGGGCTGCTGCCCCGCCATTTGGCGCGAAGGCTGCAGTGTCACGTTAGCCCATGCAAATCTTTCTAGCTGCTTAGTTGTGGCTGTATTTCGCTGGTTCTTGGGTTTAGTCATGTCCCTCTAGTCCAGGGTTCTTATTTGACTTGTAAAGTACAAATATTTGGGTTTAGGATCGATTAAGGAGTTTGTGTAGTCAGGAGCAGCGGTGCTACACGTCCAACTCCATTCGAGTTTAGGCTCCGCTCCCCAGCTGATATCAACAATTAGTGAAAACTTCAATCTTGAGAGTATCTATTGTACAATTTCAAGTGATATTTGTCTTCAAAACACTGAGATTCCCAGCCGCTCCCTGGTTCAATTCAACTATAGCATACATTATCGTGCATGCACGCTATAGTTGAATAGAACCAGAAAGCCTTCAGGACCTGTCAGTGTGGCCTCGGTGGATCGTGAAAGATAAGGTTTTCCCATCTTCGTTCCTGGCGTCACAGAAATAGATAGAAGAATGGGAGGTAAGGCACAAATACTTAACCTCCCGGTCTTGAATCAATGCATTAAAGGAATAGTTCACTTTTCCAGTGAACTTTTCCTATAACATTTCAGTAAAAAAAAAAGTCTGGAATTGAACCTGCAACGTCTTGTACTCTGTACTACAGCATTTACCTCTAGCCCAACAGAGATACTATAGGGAGCACTACTACATAAAGAAACATTATGTTTTGCTAGGAATATAATTAAGAATAATTAAGAAAAAAATAAAAAAAGGTCTGGAGATTTGAACCTGTGACCTTGTGGGCTATGTGGTTTAATAAATAAATGCTTTAGTTGGTAAGCTGCCACAGCACATGCAAGGTACAGCGGCACATTTAGAAGTGTTAACTTTTGCTGGGAATAGAATTTAAAAAAAATAAATTGTACATTTAGCTGACTATTTTATATTGCCTCCAAAAAACTGTATGTAATTCACGCTGGCTGGTAATTAAACTACAGGGTAACAAGCAGCTTTCAAAGGTTTCCATAATATGAGAAGACATCTGTATAACTCCTTGGGACTTATACAATTAGAGGAGGAAAAGTTTGTCTGTACTCTTAATTTGCAGAGACCAATGAAAACTTAACTTTTTACTGTTACAGCAGTTAGATAACATCTGATTGGATTGTGCTGGTTTTTAGCACAGCCAAACTTTTGCAGCTTTTATTGCATCAGCACCTTTATGCATAGAGACAGTGAATAATTTGGCCAGGGGGCATGGCTCTTTGAAGACTACATGGGCTGTAAATTGTACTTGCAGCATCATGGAAGCCTTCTCAGTTATATAATCTATTTCTCACATGTACTGTACATAAAAATAATTCAATAGAGAAGAATCTTGCAATGTATAGGTGTTCTGGGGAGGAAAACTTTCATATTAGGATTTTAAAAAATTAAGTTCTCCTTTAACATAATCTATTCATATACTATATCAGTAATCATTTCATGTCTCTAACGTGTTCTTTTTCCCCCTCATATGCAATAAGAATAACGAGTGCCATGCAGTAATTGATTTACATAGTTAGATTGTGAATTGCTTATCAAATCTATAAATTAGCCCGTGCTTTTAGAATAAAATGGAAGATTTAGTATGACACAAATTAGCACATTGCCAAAAATAACTTGTAGGTCTTTAATAACAAGATTTTCCCTATATTCTTCTTAAAGGGCAATTAAACCAACCCTTTTGATGTACCAAGGGTGAGGACCTCCCCCTGAGGGAACATTTAATTATTGGCAGTGCTTACTTAAAGGGCATGTCCACCCCCAAAACTAAAATGCAACCCACTTCAGGCCCCATTGTGTAGTGTTAAGAATCCTTAACTTACTCCTCTGCTCCAAATGGTTCTCCTGCAGTGCTTGTCCAAATTTCCAGAAAGTATAAAGTTGGAGCTGTCTGTGAGTCATCTATGCCCTGCTAATTTCATGTCCTCTGGGAGGACACTGGCATGTGCAGGGGAGCCTTCCCCCCTCCCTTCCTCCCACCCTCCAGATCATTTATTTGCTGCCTCAATCTCTACCATTAGGCTAATTTTCCATAGTGTAAGATATTCCAGCCCATCCCCAACTGCTGTGTTAGATTTGTAAAACAGGTCCCAGAAACCCGACCGTGTTCCCCAGGCTCTCTGCATTGCCGCCAGAGGCGTCTGTGTTTAACTGACCCTCATCCAGTAACAGAGGCACCTGCCGGTCTGGCCCCTGTTTGCAACTTCCAGCAAACAGGGAGCCGGGAGCAAATCGATCAGTGATAAGTCTGTTTCTGGGGCTTTTCTTACAAATCTAACAGGGCAGTAGGGGGTGGGTGGGGGTACACTACACTACGGAAAATTATAGTTTCTGGGGTGGAGATACCCTTTAAATTTGCACTAACTGGTCCATCCCTGCTTCCTCAGTCTGGTTCCTGGACTATATTAAGTCACACTTAAAATTTTCATTACACATATCACAAATACAATTTTCTTGCCGTTAAACATAGCAAAAATGATAGTGGTATTTATAAAAAAAAAACGAAAATTTAATTTTGGACTGTGACAAGAAGACATTTCTGGGGGTCTTTTTTTGGCTAAAAATAGTTTTAAAAACCAGGCTTTGTTTAAAAATCCCCCCCCCATGGTATGTTTCCTTAATGTCATACTTTTAGAAAATGATCCTGGAATTTTTAAAAGATTTTTTTGAAAAGGCATAAACATGTTAGACTTATTACGCCATTTGGTAGAAAAGTGCCCTTTTTTTTTGCAAGATTGTTCAACCTAATGCTAGATTTTCACAATGTTAAGTGATGGATTTAACCTTGGCAAAAAGTAATGCTCTAGAAATTCCCTCCCTCATAAATATGGCCCTAGGATTCCATTAAGATACAATCTTTAAACATATGCGGCAAGAGAAATAATACTTGAGTAATTATTTCTTTAGATTAAAAGCTTTTTTCAATTTCTTTATTGTAATAGGAGAATGTGTTTTATTGACACATTTTTTTTGTAATGCCTTATTAGAGAGCATCATGTACATCTTTCTTTCTGTGTTTAACAAAACTTGAATAATGCTTCTTTTAAAGAAGAAATCCACCAGGATTAATTAGTTTGGCCACTTAAACCTAAAAAGTCTATAATAAGGCTAAAAGAGCTATTGTCATTCTACATGAAGACCCCTAGGTATTCATAGCTCTTACTCTTGTGTAACTAATGTAAAAGCATCTTTTAATATGCAGGGTAGATGAATTACAGGCTCAGTGTACATCTTTCCACCTCCACATGACTTTGACCTCCAATCCCTGAGCTAAGCAAATAGCAGTACAAGTAGAGAACCCTGAAAGAAATTATTAAAAATACATGTCTAATAGAGGCCCTAATAAATAACGAAGTTGGAAAGCTTCATTAACAGGTAATCTGTAAAGACTGCATTAGTGAAACCTTTAGGCAGAGTGACAAGGGACTCATACCTATCCCAACATCTATCCCATCATGTGTAATTAAAGTGGGGATTCTGTCTCATAGCTAGAAGTCACTGCCCCCCCAGCAAAACTATGATGGGGCCCCCTTTCCTGCTTCATCTACAGCAGTTTTCTGGGAGGAGGCTGTATCCGTCATAGGGAAATTAATAAGATTGGGCCCCCCTGTGGTTGCAGGGTCTGCTCCCCTGATAGTTATAACCCTGTAGGGATTGTTACCTTTAGAATTATACTTCATTTTTATATATAATGTTTTACTTTTACATTGCATATGAAGTTATTTAAGCCTTTCTTCTGAAAGCTCTGCAAGCATTAAATATTAATTTCCCTAATTTCCCTTTTCAATGTGACAAAGTGGCTTACCCTTATTTTGTTTTCATGTAGAAATTTCCCTATGTTGGAGAGGAAAACCACATTCCTCCACAGAGATACATTCTGACAAAATATAATGAAGCGGAGAGACTGTTTTTCTTATATTCTGTGATAAAGGGTATCTGGGGGTTGTTGCATTTTAGTTCATTATTTCATGAAATTGCCAAAAGGATACACCATCCTTGTAAAAAAAAAAAAATGGACTGAAAATCAAATATGTTTGTTTTTTTGTAAATAACCATTGTATTGTGTTTTAAAAGAACAGTTTACATTTTCAAAAGTGCAACAGAAGAGATTCCTAAAAATGACTTTTTCCCATCAGTTTGTCAATATATTGTAAGTGAGTGAAAATAGAATAGCCAATGGCCCTAAATTGAATTACATTGCATAGTCTATACAATAAATGTAGCAAAAAAAGGGGGCCCTAAATGATGGCCATGCTTAGGGCCCCATATGATCTTAATCCATCTCTGATTTAAGTGCTGATCCAGTCCAGAAAGTAGGGTTTGCAGGAATCTATGTACTGCAAACCTCATTTGTCCTAGGGAATAGGACAGCCACCTAGCAACAGCTGGTGGGCTTGGCGGCTGCCTCCCGAATCTGCCCCTAGAATTTTTAGGATTTTTTTTAGGAGGAACTAGTGCCTGGTGCGCGCAGGAGATCTCGCGAGGTCCGAGATCTCGCGAGATCTCGCTCCTAGTCAGATTTTTTACGGGAAGCAGATGGCTGTCCTATCACAGGTTAGTAGAGTCATGAGGAATAATTATAACTATTATTACTTGTGACTGAGGAAGAATAAGGACATGAGAGTTGGATAGGTTTGAACTATTTATTCAGTGACCCTAACTCAAAACATAGTTTGTTTTTTTTTACTTCACCCAAGGAATTTTGTAACTGGGTAACAGTTGGTGTGGACTAGCGAAGGTGATGGTCCATCCTGAGTGTCTGTAGGCATAACAGTGGAAGCCTGGGCGAGGGAAGGTGTCTCAGTAACTTAGCATTAACAATTCGAACTGCTCGGTAACGGGTTGTCGTGCTGCTGGACTTGTGGTCTACTGATTGTAGATGGGGTCACTTCCTGCTCTCTGTCTGAGCAGCTGAGTTTCGCCGCTTCTGGAACCTTGGACATCCTGGATGTAGGGATGAATAGAGAGAGAGAAGCATTGTAACTAATGGTATTAGCCTGGAGGTTATGTTACGTTAGCTGGAGGAGTTTAGACTTATTCTTTAAGGTACACAATATTACAGTATTGACCTATTGTGTTTACAACAAGCAGGATTTCTCTTGGGAGGGTAGGGTTGGGTGCTGTTGCTAGGTGGCTGTCCTATTCCCTAGGACAAATGAGGCTTGCAGTACATAGATTCCTGCAAACCCTACTTTGTCCCAAGGGAGGCAGCCACCTAGCAACAGCTGGTGGGCAGAGTAGTACACACCTGGTTGTTGCCCTTGTGAAGATAAGTCTCTCTGGCTCTGTCGGTCTCCAGTAGTGTCTGACAAACGTCCTGTCGGAGGCTGCCTTAGTGGTGGCTGCGCTTCTGAGAGAGTGGGGGGGAATATCGAGCTGTCGATATTAGCGCCGTCCATTGCAGAAAGTATCCAGCCTCTTATCGTTTTCGAGCAAGCTGGTCTGAAAGGGGGTCTGGATGTGATAAGCAGTTGAGTGGTGTTGCCTCTGTGTTCGGCAGATAGTTCCATGTATCTATTGAGGTGAGATATTATGCATAAGGAGGGTTCAGAGGGGTCTTTGGGGAGATCAATTTCCACCAGTTCTGGGGAAATGTGTGTTGTCTTGGTTCTCCCTTTGAGGATTACGTGTGCTCCCCCTGGTGTGAATGACAACCAGGGCTCGTGAATATGTATGAGGGTGAGCTCGGCTGATCTGGCCGCGAAAGCTAGAGCTAGTAGACATGCTAGTTTGATTCCTAGGGAACAAAGGGGTAGGGATGGTGGGTCCCACGAAGCTAAGAAATTTAGGAGGATGTCAATATCCCAAGTTGATGTATGTCTCGGCCTTGGTGGTCTGGAGAGGGATGCTCCTTTTAGTAGCCTTATGTACAGGGCATTTGTAGTCAAGTCTGGAATGATGATGTTTAAGGCCGATCCGTATGACTTTAAGGTATTGGATGATAGTCCTGACTGGAATTTGTGGGAGAGGAATTCTATTGCTTCCCAGAGGGGACTGGGTTGGGAGATCTGTGATCCTCTGGTTGTGGACCATGACATAAATTCTGCTATCAGATTTTTGTATTTTGTGATCGTCTTACGGTGCAGGGACGAGTCTATTAAGGTATTGGACATGGAGGATAGCTGCTGGAAGCAGAAAAACTGATTCGAGCTGCGATCCACATTAATTGTGGCAGCTTGGATAAAAGGTCTTGGGATCCCTGGAAGCAGTCGACTGTCATGCCTAGCGGTAGTTTCTGTCCCAGTACCAGTGGTTGTATCTTGGGGAACCATGGTTTGGATGGCCATAGTGGGTATACTAGGACTAAGTCCTTCACCCTGTCTGTTACAATTTTGTGAAAGACCTGTGGTATCAGTATTGGGGGAGGGAATGCCTATAGGTTGGGAAGGTCTGTCCATGGAAAAGACATCGCGTCCACTCTCCATGTGTTTTTCGACCACTGTCTGGACATGAATTTGTGTGTCTGTGCCGACGTTTCTGAGGCCTCTTGCCGAAGGTCTGGCTTATTTTGGCAAACAGTGGGTGATTGAGGCACAGAATTGACAGAGACATCTGGTGCCTGGATAATGCATCTGCAAGTTCGTTTGACTTGCCTGGGACATATTGGGCTATCAGATCTGTGTGTAGGGCGAGTGCAATTTTCCAGATCTCTAGGGATTCTAGGCAAAGGAGTTCTGATTTTGTTCCCCCTCTCCTGTTGATATATGAGACCGCTGTTTGATTGTCCAGATGTTCCTGGACTGTTTTGTCCGATATTACTTCTTTGGGTAATCTCTCTAGAGCCAGTCTCACTGCTCTGAGTTCTAGGAGATTTATGTGGAGGTCTGATTCCTGGTGGGACCAGCATCCCCTGAGCGCTATTGTTGGGGTGAATGCTCCCCAGCCTATCAGGGATGCGTCTGTGGTGATTGTCAGGTCTGGGAACCTTGGCCTGAATGGGCGAGGGCAGAGACGGGGAATCTGCAGTATTTGTCGTATCTCCTGTCTCACTGCCGTGCGTGGATGTGCTGTTTGAGCCCATGAGTAACCCTCCCGGAGATGATGCCTTAGGAACATCTGGGTCTGTCTGCATAAGAGTGGGGCTTGTATGGCTCCTTGGTCTAGGGCTACAATCTTCCCTATGATCCTCGCTATGGATCGAAGTGGAAGATATTGCCTGGGAAGGATCTCCCGAAGGAAGGAATGTATCAGGTTCCACTTGTGGTCTGGGACCTGTATTGTGAACCGTTATGTGTCTATTTGGAATCCTAGGAATTCTAGTTTCTTTGTAGGATCTAGAATGGACTTCTGCGTATTTATTAAGAACCCCAATTGTGTGAGAGTGGATATAATGTGGTCTCTCTGTTGGAGAATCACATGTTTCTCTGGACCGAACACCAGCAGGTCATCCAGGTAAATTAACGACATGATGCCCTTCTGTCTGAAGTGTTGAATTACGGGTTTTAATACCCTGGTAAAGGTGTAAGGGGCATTGGATAGGCCAAACACCATTACGTTCCAGTGGAATACCTGATCTCTCCAGTGGAACTGGAAATAGTCTTTGTTTATGAGGAATTTCAGGTCTGACAGGTTTTCTAACCTGAATCTCTTCCGCTTTATGAAGCGGTTGAGAGATTTTACATTTAGGACCGGTCTGATAGAGCTGTCCTGTTTTTTCACTGGGAAAACATGGCTTATCCAACCCTTCTTTCCTGGTTGTGCAGGTTCTATCTTGCCTTGCGACAAGGCCAGGTCTAGTACCTCGTCCAGGCTTGCTCATGTGGAAGCTCTGGGGGTCCTGAACTGGTAAGGGAACTTCACCAGCGGGATGGATAGTCCATGTTTTATTATTCTGAGGACCCAACGGTCTGAACAAATGGCCTCCCATGCTGGGTAGAACTGAGATGATTGGATTATGTGGGAGGAATGGGTACTTACCAGTGAAGGTTTTTCGACCTGAGGCTTCTTGTCTGGTGGGGAAGGCGCCCTGGTCTGAGCCGAATCCTCTGGTAAATCTGCCAGAGTTGCCCTTTTGGAAGTCTCGGGACGTCCCTTGGGCTTTAAAGTGGTGTCCCTCCTGGCGAAAGGGCCTCTTGGAGGCGATATATCTAGGTTTTTTGAATTCTGCGAATGACTTTTTTGCTTTATGTCTGACCTTGACCTCCTGTATAAACTCCTCTCCGAAAAGGCAGCTGGAGTCTATGTTCGGTTATTCGTGGGACTTAGGGGCTAGCTCTGCCATGCCAGCTGAAGTTAGCCAACGTGCCTGTCTTATGTTGGTAATGTGGTTGAAGGTCTGGCCGATCATTAAGGTAGTGCTAGTGGCCTTTAACAGGTCTGCTAGTGGCCTTTAACAGGGCTGTTTTGGAAGAAAGAAGGGAGAGAATTGACTGGCCTGTGTCTATGTTCCCTTCCTGTTCAGCTTTGGACAGCATAAACAGCGCCTGCGATTTTGTACTGGATGTTACGCAGAGTCTGGTCCAAATGAGAACCCTGTCTGTGATCGCTGCAAGTGGATAGCAGGGTGGGTCTAGCTCAGGGGCCATGAGGGCCTGCATATCCGGGACCCCTAGGTGATTTCGCAATACTAGGTTGTCTTCCTTGACTAGTGTGGACCTAAATGCGAGTAGGGCAAAGTTAAATACTTCTGGGGAGTCTGAAATGTCCCAGTATTGGGAAAACAGTTTTGAGGGGGGTGCTTTTCCTGCCAACCCCACGTGAGCCATTTGCAACTCGATTATCTTTCCCCTTTCTGAGGAAGAGGAAGACCTGTATGCAGACTCCGAATCCCAATCCACCATAGAGTGGGATGTAGGTGGATCTATCGACGCTCTTTTGTGTGAGGCAAACGCCTCTCTCCCTTTGTTATGTCTGCTCAAACGAGCTTCAGTGGTAGCAGTTAGGGCCTTACCTGGGGTGTTGAGTTTCTGGAATAACCCCCCATGTTTAACCTTGCACAGGCATTTTCTGCCAGAGCTGTGGCCCTTAACAGGGCTGTGGTTGTGGCACCTAACAGGGCTATGTTTGTTACCCTTAACAGGGCTTTGACTCTCCTCAGAGGCACTGGTAGAGTCAGAGGGCAGTTTCTGAGAGGAAACTTTCCTTGCCCTTTTGAAAATAGGCTCTTCCTCTGAGGAGGAAGAGTAAGTGTCCCTAATTACCCTTTTGTGGGGTAGTTTATGAGGGGAGAAGTGTCTGGCTGGAGAAAACAGGTCACTACCTGTTGCAGCCACACTGACACTGTCCTCCTCCATTGCCGCCGCTAAAAAATCTGACTAGGAGCGAGATCTCGCGAGATCTCCCGTGCGCACCAGGCACTAGTTCCTGGAGGCGCGCGGCTCCTAAAAAATTCTAGCGGCGGATTCGGGGGGCAGCCGCCAAGCCCACCAGCTGTTGCTAGGTGGCTGCCTCCCGTGGGACAAATTAGATCTATTCATTCTCTGTGGCTGGAGTTTAACAATTAAAAAGGCAGGTAAAGCCTGTTTTGAGGGATACAGTCTATACTGGCAAGGAGCCTGTGGCGGTGCTTCGGGGAAGGATTGTAGTGTGGTGGGTCGCCCGGGGGGCTCTTCTAAGTATCAATGGGTGTCCTGGTTTTGAGCTGCAGGACCCCAACAAAGGCACTTTTCAGTGCTTCAAGGGCACTTCTAAGTGTTGGGGAGGTGGGCTCTGGTTCAAGCTAAGCTCCCGCGATGCTTTATAAATAGCGACAAGTACAATTTTGCCCAAAACAGCAGCATTAATGGCAGCAGAAAGTTAACCGACCTTTATAAATATGCTCCTTTGAGTCATATTTTTCACCAAAAACACCAGACTTTTAATTATTTCTTTGCTATATTTATAAATAATTTTCTCAACCAAGATTTTCCGAGCAGCAATGTGAGGTTTTAATATAGTCATATTCATTGCATTAAGTTGAGTATTGTGGTGAAAAAGAATAATAGTACCATAATGTCCAACAGTTCCAGACCAGGGCAACCAAACAGGGGGTCTTTAGCAGTTTCACTTTGTTGTGAAATAGTGGAAATCGAAGAACTAAAAGCTGAAAGATCAGAAATTAGAAAACGCAAACAGTATTACAGTACATGATCGGAAATAGTCTAACCCTCCCATGACCCTTATTTGTATTGGAAAACCCACCATAATATGTTGACACCTTTCAGGGACACATTGCCAAGCTGAAACGATTCTCACTAATACATTTTCAGAGGCCTTTTCAAAACTTAAAATTTTTAATCATTTGGTTATTGCTGCAATGTATGGCATTATGCATCGAAAAGTGCAGTGGGGATAAGTGGCGATATGTGTTTCACTGCTTTATACATTTTGAGGAAAACTGCAACGATAAAGACGGCAGAAACTTAAAGATCTTTTATACAGTAAATATGTCCCGATGTTATCTTTTTGTTGTGTGCTTAACTTTGCCCAAATACTGTCTTTCCTGGAAGACAAAGGTCAATGCTCTGCCTATTAAGAATAGGGAACGGCGGATTTTTCCGATTTTCCACCTTCCGAACTTCTGAACAGCTGATTTGTCGTATGTATACGAGATTTCTCGTATGTATTTTCGAAAATTTTAATGGGTCCGCACGCGGATTTTCAAATTTTCTAATTTTTCTGAAAATTCGCGATCCTCGAGCGGACCGGATTTTGCGAAGTTAGGACATCTCTAATTATGAACTGTCTTATTCATGTAGAAAAAGTCATGGTAGTGATCCCAACACCATCGATTGTTTTTGCAGAGTGACTTTAAATAACAGAAGTATTTGAGGCATCCTACATCCAAAGAAGATCAGTGGTTAGTTCTCCATAATATTTGGAACAACCAACCTGCCTGTACCTGCCAGTAAAACTGTGCAAGTGTATCTAAAAAAATTGATTTGTTATGCCATATTAGTCCAGATGTACTGCTCTAACCTCATAAGAATGGTTATATCCTGGAAAGCTTATCAACTAAAATAAACTGTAAGGACCTCACTAGCGTGTTTCTTATGCATTTACGATCACATTTTGTGATCCGTTAGCAAACGAGAATCACATGGCACCATAATACAATGCAGGTGACCACACGATGTGCGTTGCGCTGCAATCTGTTTTCAGATCACCAATTTTTTGAGAATTGCATGCGCTCTGATAACGGATTATTAACTAAATTGCAGCTACATTTCACGTGCATTACCATGCGGTGTAGTGTGGCCACAGACTTAGTTTATTGGTCATATTTCTTCAGGGGTGCCCAACCCAGCTGAAGCTGTACCAGCACTAGTGGCACTGAGAACTGTGAGCAGCCATGGGGAGTAGCTCTGCCCCCTGGCCCACCCGGTAACGCCCCCACCACGCCTCTTTCCATGCCCACCCACGGCTCAATGCGGGACGCGAAAAAATGCGGCTGGGCCGCAGTTTGGGCATCACTGCTCTACATTCTACTCAAAGAACTGATGCTATTTTAAAGGAAAAGTATGGTCAAATATTAATTTATTATATTGATATTCACTTTTTTTTTATTCATTGAAAAAATGTTACTAACATTTCTATATGTGAAAACATTTTAAGTTTACAACATTTATATCTGCCTATCATCTCATCCTGGAGGAGGTCAATTCAATTTTTGTCAACTTAAATACATGAACCATGGTCCCTTTATACCATTTGAGTGGTTGCCACAGAATAATTTTAGGCCACTGAATGCAGTGTGTCCACCCATATGCCAATTAGTTAAATACCAGCTCTATCAGCTTCACATTTTCAAATAACTTTAGACCTAATTATAATTTGATTAGGAGTAGAAAGGAACACAAATGTTTCATTCTGCCAGCGATTTGTTGGAACGTATAGAATATCCAAAAATCTGGTTTAAGCTGAAAGGGTCCCTACATTGTAAACTTTTCATTGTCTGAAACCACAATTTGAGACATGTATAATGGTGATACATACTTTCATACTGTAGGGTTGCCATCTTTTCCTTTAACACCCAAACAAGTATGAAATCTACATGCTGCTGCGCTGCAGTGCAAAGACCCATTCAATTAAATACATGCTGGATGGCTACACTGAAATCAATGCAGTCTGCATCATGCTTCATATAGAATGCTAACCAGCCCTTTTGCATGTGAATTTTATCTGTGTCTGGGTCTTAAAGACAAAGGTGCCAGCCCCATATTTATCTGTGCCTGTTTTGAGAGTAAATTATTTTTAGTGAGTGCTCCTAATTGCCACTGTCTCTCAATTACTCACTGCCTTCTTGTAGTGTCTTTGACACTAATAAGCTCTGCAGTGCCTCACCATGGACACTGCTTTGCTTACACATCTCCCTCTCCATCTGCTTCTTCCTTCTTTTCTCTGCTGATTCTCTTAATTGTTGCAGAACGTGTTCTGGTTTTCCCTGTTCATTCTGTGATTTTAAATTATGGTTTCTCAGAATCTACAGCTCAGATTTAAAATCCCAATTTTTTTTGGAATAGTGGGCTATTTTGGGATAGAGCGCTACAATTTTTTATAGCAAAGATACACTTTAAACCACATTTTTCTACATTTTTTTAACCACGATTTTTAAAACCTTTAAACTTTGATATTAAACCTTATAAGCGTGTATACCTATTGGTCATGCCCCCTGACCCCAGTTTTCCCTGCCTCTATGCTCAGAGTATTTTCTATACAGATGTCTTCACACCAATATAGTCCCTGATAAGTTGTTTGCTACCATGAGGTTTATTTTTCAATCAGCAGTCATTGTAGCCTACCAGGAACAATACAAACTAGTCTGTTCTTTTTAATGCATTTTAAAAATAAATAGGAAAAATATAAAGTGTATTAATGTACCTGATGGCATTGCGTATGTTTTGATGGCTCAGCAGTCTTGAACCCTCCTTTTTTAAACACACAACCCATGAGGTCACAGTTTCAAATCCCTAGACTTATGATTTGTTTTTGTTTTTTTAAATAAACTACAAATATTACTTTTTTGTGTATTAAATGCAAAGGAGTGTGTGTGTGTGTGTGTGTGGGAGCTTGTTAATAACACTGTTAAATGTCAACACTGTGTTAAGTCTCTAAGCTGTAATATGAGTGGCTGTCAGCTTTCTTGTTTTGAACTGTTATGCACTTAGACTTCCATCAAAACAAATAGGTGCATTATAAGAGCTTGCAATGATATAATCTTTTACTTTTCATACAAAAAGAAAAGTAATCTTTGCAGTGTATGTCATAGATAGCATGGATGTAAGAAACAGAATACTTACATTTCAGTAAAAATAAAAGTAAGTGTGGGGAATACTTGTACATTTACTCTGTCTTGCTAAAAGCAGAACTCTTACCTCTAGGCTAAAAGAGACACTATATAAACCATTGGTACATGTAGAATATTGTACTAGGAACATAATGCAAACAAAAATAAAGATACATTGGGGGAATAAAACTCATGACCTTTTGAACTGTACGTGTCTAAACCTGCTGTCTTACAAGATGAGCCACCACTAAATAAGCTGAAAGGAACATTTAGAAGCTTTATCTTTTGCATGGAATATAATAGAAACAAAAAAGGTTTAGCTGGGGTATTGAACTTGCGATCTTCTGAACTGTATGTGTCTAAATAAGGTGTCTTACAAGGTGAGCCACCAATGAATAAGCTGAATGTCTGTGTACAATAAGAATCTTTATCTTTCACATGGAATATAATAGAAACAAAAAAGGTATATCTGGGGTATAGAACTTGTGACCTTCTGAACTGTGTATTTTTTAAACCCGGTGCCTTACCCGGTGCACCAACACTGAATAAGCAGAGAATCCAGCTACATTTGGAAGCTTTATCTTTTGCTGGGAAAAGAATCATTAAAAAAAATATGAAATCCCTGATAACTTTGAAAGCTGCTTGTTACCCTGCAGTTTATTTTCCAGCAACTCACACTGACTGGTAAATAAATTGAAGGGTAATACCGTATATACTCGAGTATAAACTGTTCCGAGTATAAACCGAGATACCTAGTTTTACCTAAAAAAGGAGAAAAAAGAGATTGACTCGAGTAGCACTGTGTTAACTAGGCGTCGGGGACCACAAAGAATGACATCCCCGAAGAAGCAGGAGTTAAGGCAGACAAAGTCAGTATGATAGGCTAGAAATCCTAATATAAAGTCCATAACACTTATAACACGGATCCAGGCAAACAAGTCCTATGGACAAAACAAACAGGAAGCCAGGAACAGGATACATGGGTGACTAGGTTGGCCCACAAGCAAATATCAGCACTGGAACAGGATGCACTTCTGGCAATGCAAAGCTATTATCAGGCAAAAATTCGCTTCTTCCTGGTGCACTTGTAAGCTAAAACGCAATTAGCAGTTTGGGCCGCATGGAAATGGCCCTATTCTCCCGGTCACTAAGGGTTAACTCCCACCTGGAGTGCAATCAGCTGCCGGCGCTTACCTGCTGGCAGCTCCCGATTGGTTCCCCTCCGGCCCGATATTAGGCGGGAGAGCCGGCGGTCTATAAATAGTTCTGGGTCCAGGTCCCCTGGGTCAGTCTGAGGTGGAGTACCGGGAGGAAAACTCCCTCCCCCCCCCCCCCCCCAAAAAAAAGAGAAACATATGTCAAGTAGAAGGTTATTTTGTCGTAGCTGGTCGGTTCGTATCAAAGTGTAATGGACTGATGCCCTTATGGGATCATTGACCTTTGATTTATATATATGATGGTATAGGCTGCCTGCAGTTCGCAGACTGGCTAAGTTGGCATTTAAGTTGATTAAGAAAAGAATGCTTTGTTAAGTTTAAATGTATTTGAGTTTAAAAAGTTTAAAAATAAAGAAATAAAGAAAATAAAGCTGCGGCCAATACTTCCACCCTAAGATTGTGTGGTGTCCGTTTTTTGAGTAGCGATAATTAATGTACATCTACGGTGTAAATTGGGTTTAGTTTCCATGAGTGACGTTACACACTTGCGTGATGACTCGGCACCCTGGTCACACACATCTTGAAGAAGTCAGAACGTCCGGAGAGGTAAGTATCTTTTCAGACATTACTTAATTCATTGCTAAAATGAACCTATATATATTTGATATATGGCCAGCATTTGTGTCCAGGGCATAGGATCACTATAGCAACCATAGCAGTTGCTATGGGGCCCAGAGCCAAGGGGGCCTGTCTGGGTCCCCTCAGCAGTCTTCACCCTCCTAAGAAAATTTTTACTTGACGGAGTTCAGCAAACCCATTTTCCGTTTTACTTAAACCTTTCAAAGATGCCCCCAGGTTTAATTAAAATGAAAAGGGGTTTGTCGGGCTGAACTATTTGAGTTAATTTTTTTCTTGGCAGGATGGACGTTTTTCTATAAAAAACTTTGCTGCAGTTTTGGTTGGGTGAGGTTTAACTGCACTAAACTGTTTTATGTAGGAGGGGCATCTAAAATCTTGCTATGGGGACCTGTGATATCTAGCTATGCTACTGTTTGTGTTATTGAATAAAGTCAGTGTATGAGGCTTTGTGTATATATCCAGCCATAAGGATTTATATGGCTGGTTAGATAGATATTGGGACATTCCCTTTAATGGCATTCAGTTTTTTGAAGCTGAGGCTGGAATATACCTCATAGATAGCGAGATAACAGATAAAAGAAAGGTAATCAAATGGTACACATTTCATACCCTTGCACTACAGTAGCTTTAATTGTTTATAATTCCATCTCCTCTATATCTGTTATTATCTTTCTTTTTGATGTTTGTTCACATCTACTTGTGGGTATATAAGCTTGTGATGTATTAACTTACTTGCTGTATAGTGTCATGTCTGACAAAGGGAACTACTTTTTTCTAAAAGCTTGCATTAAATATTTAGTTAGCCAACTAAGTTATCACATTACTGAGCTGACGTTATTCGGTCCTTCTTCTTCCCAGAATGCACACTACATTTGAATGTTCCTAACAGTAATGTGTTGATTGGCTGTTGGATGGATCATACTAAAATTAAGTGAAAGCAAAGTGTGTCACAGTAAGCAACTTAATGTAAGTATAGTTTTTTATAAAGCGCCACTTGGGGACGCAGCGCGGTACAGTAACAAAATACAATAAAGTCATACAAGGGAACAAATACATAGATGTTCAGTACATAAATATATAAATTATATAAATGGAAGTGCTAGAGCTTTGCCACAAGAGGTAATGAGGTCCCTGCCCTGTAGAGCTTACAATCTAGTTAGGTGGGTACACAAGATACAATGGAATGGGTACAAATGTTGGAGTGAGACAATGCAGTGCCAAAAACAATCAAATACTGTGCTGGTTACCAAATAGGTAGGATGTAAGGCTATATTTATCTGCTAATAGAGGTTTCTTTGACGTAAGAAGGGGAATAGAATTCCAGAGGATGGGAGCCACAAGAGAGAAAAGTTTAAGGCGAGAGGAAGAGGAGTAGGGGGTCTGTACAGGAGCTGGTTCAGTGATAGAGCGGAAGGGTCAGGTAGGAACATATGGGAGAATAGAAAGGAAATATAGGAGGAGCAGTAGAGTGAAGGATTTAAATGTTAGGAGAAGAATTTTGTATGTAATGCACTGTTTAACGGGGAGCCAGTTTGTTGTCCGGTACAGAGGAGATTTTGGGATCCAGTTAATTATAGACTGAAGCGGAGAAGGTGGGAACAGGAAGACCAGAAAGTATTAGGTTGCAATAGTGCAGGCGTGATAGGATAAGAGCATTCATAACATAGTGGTGGTCGAAGAGATAGGAACCTGCGGATTTTGGCTATTGCAGGAAGATGTGGCAGGTTTTCGCAATACTGCCTAGTAATTACCCCTAGACATTCGTGCCGATTGTATAGTGGAAATGGGGTATTGTCAACAGGGATCGAGAAAGAAGTGGGACAGGACCAGGTTTACGTGGAAAAACGATTAGTTTCAGTTTTAGAAAGATTTAATTTGAGGTAGTGTTGAGACATCTAGGAGGAGATGGCAAGAGGTAGTCGCAACACGTGATTATGTCAGGAGTTAGCGTAGGGGTGGACAAATAGATTGGTGTATCGTTTGCATATAATGATATTTGAAGCCAAAAAGAGTAATAACATCCCCAGGAAATTTGTAGAGGGAGAACAATAAGGGTCCAAGAACAACTCCTATGGGGCCCCCACACCAAGAGGAACCAGAGAAGAGGTGTTTTAGCAAGATACAGGGTAAGTTTGGTTAGAAAGATAGGATAGAAACCAGGATGCCACTTCATCCGAATGCGCAAAGAGTGAAGTATACGCATAAGGAGAATGATCGACTGTGTCGAAAGCAGAGGAGAGTTAAGGAGAATAAGAATAGAAAAGTGACCATTGGCCTTTGCAACCTGCAGATTATCTACAACTTTACACAGAGCCGTCACGGTGAATGCACAGGCCGAAATTCAGATTGCAAAGGATCCAATAGGTTATGAGCATGAAGTAGTTAGCAATATGGGAGAAGACTAATCATTTTAACAGTTTAAAGGCTATCTGTAAAGAGAGAGACCGGATGGCAGTTGGCGTAACAAGTGAGGTTTTTTTAGTATGGGCTTAACATGGACATCTTAAAGACACAAGGGAAATTCCAGACGTAAGGGAGGCGTTGAATGTGGTTGAGTATAGGAGCAAGCACATGATTACAATGCTTCAGTAATACAGAGGGTAAGGGATCAAGAGGACAGGTCATGAGCGACATGATAGAAGCAGGCGAGAGATTTCTGAATGGGTCACAGGAGCAAAAGCTCCAAGAAAGCTGAGGGGAGGAGAGGCAACATAATCTGAGAGTCATCCCTAGGACCAGAGTATGCACGCAATGGACCCCAGTTTATGCTGAAAGTAATGCGCAATGTTCTGGGGAGAGTGCAGAGAAAGGAGAGGGACAGCGGGAGAGGGCGCAGAAGAGAGTTCAAGATGGAGAACAGGTGACGTGAGCCCAGAGCCAGTTATTGCAGCATGAACTGTAATGGAAAAAGTCAGCCTTTGACGGACTTTCTCCCCGTATTCTTTCAGCAGCACGCGCGCACCTGCGTCTAAAACGGGAATTGGGTTGAGCCACGACAAGGATTAGCCAGGATGAGGATTAGAGGTTCATCGCCTGCGGGAATGCAAGGGGGTAAAAGAGTCTATTGTTTAGTCAGAGAGATTAGGAGTCAGGATCATCACCTGTCAAAAGGGAGGAGATACTAGAGGCCACGATGAGGCAGTGTCGGAGATCTAGATCTAGTATTACGGACAGATGCACAAATGGAGAGACAGGAGGAAGAAGAGGGTGTTGAGCCTGAAAAGTGATAAGATGGTGACAGAAAGCAGGAAGGGGTTTAGATTAAAAGACGAGACAGAGAGGTTTTTAGTGAACACTAAGGGGCATATTTATAAAAAAGCGAATTTAGTGCAAAAAATTACCGCCGCACATCGCGGCCGCGAAAATAGCGCTTCGCCATATTTATAATGGCGAGCGCCATTGCCGCGATATCTATCGCCGCGATGTGTTGCGGAGACCACCCCCGCCGCTTCCCAGCAGGAAGCTCGAATCTAATAAATCACGTTAAACGTGATTTATGCGTTAATGTCAGTGAAAACGGCCGCGAAAACTTAACGAAGCTTTATAATATGCCCCTAGATCCAGGAAGTGGCCATCCTTGTGAGTACTAGTGTTAGTCCATTGCTTGAAAATCAACAAGAGGTTAACTGTAGGAAGCGGAGGGCCAGAGAGAGCAGTCATCAATGTGACAGTTGAAGTCCCCCAGAATCAGAACAGGACAGTCAGCAGAGAGGAAGAAAGTAAGCCAAGATTCAAAGCCAGGGGAAGGAATGCAGACGGAGATGCTGTAGCGGCGGTCTATACACCACAGCTGCTCAAGGGTGGGAGAGCTGAATTGAATGATCCTTAAAGATGTTAATGAAAGGTCAGGCGGAGGTTAGTAAATCGACAGAAGGAAGAAGTAAAAGGCTAACAACCCGCCACGACCTGAGGAGCGAGGCAAATAGGAAAAGCTGAGCCCACCATGAGCAGGAGGCCTCGATAGCTGAGTCATGCTGGGAAAGCCAGGTTTCTACTGGGCAAGAAGGTGAAAATTGAGAGATTGTGAATGAGGGTAGATTTGTTAACTAGCGAGCGAACATTAACAGAGCACAGGAGAAAGGCAGACAGATGGCGGATCAGAAGAATAGATAGAAGTTGGAGGAATTGAACCACGACAGGGGGTGAGAGAAGGTAAGTCAGGGCGTGGACATGGCAGACCGAGATATTACATGGCCCAAGATTTGGGATACATTACCAGCAGACAATTAGGAGGAGACAAGAACAGAAGGTGGGAGGAGGATTTATAGTGTTGTTTTTTCTTTTTTCATTTGAACAAGAAGGAAACAGTGCTAGCGAGGAGCTGATATAGCAAATGGGAGCAGTAGGAGGGGTAGAGAGAAGGGATGGAGAGATATAAACAGAGTAGGGAGATTGGTAAAGAAGGGTAATATGAAACACATTAGGGAACACGTGCAGAAAACAGTGAGAACCTGCCCAAGTATATACATAAACAGGGAGATTCATAAAAGTTCTTATCGTTTAAAATGGTGCTAATTTTCCTCAACCAATCAGATCTTATTTAACATTTGAAAGCTAACATCTGAAGGTTGGGGCAAATTAGCACCATTTTAAACGATAAAGAACTTTTATTGAATCTCCCTGAATGTTTCCAGTCAGATAAACAGATATTAGACTTAAACTGGATCCTCAGCTCCTTCTGTATTTTTCTGTGTTGATCTCCTTGTTACTCCCTTTTTAAACTCCAATATACTTAGGCAATTATATACTTGGATGATCTAGACTTGGGAGGATTCTATCCTGCACAGCAAGATGATCAGCACAGCTCTAACCCCAGCACAGCTCCCCTTAAGATTGTCTGAACTTATAGGGGACTAAACTTATAGGGAACTAAATTCCCATAAACAAATGGTTATGTGGTATAGGTAAACAACTCCGAGGCCCTGGGTTTGTAGATACACAGGAGCACACACACAGTGGCAGTAAAACAAGCTAACCATTCGTAGTTGCTGGCTCAGGGGCACATCCCTAGGCCCCTTGCTAGCTTTGTAAATCATGCCTATGAGTAAGTGCACACTTGCACAAAATGCATCAAGCTACCTTTTTATGCAGTGTGACCAATAAACTTTTACCTTTTTATCTACTTGATGTTCTCCCAGAGTGCCATACTTTTACATACTGTTGAATGTGTCTAACATGCTCAGATCCTACGAGCAACTGAATCAACCCAGCGCTGAGTCAAGGACAAGACCATAATGGTCTCTACTAGGCGTCCTGCAACAACAGGAAGTCAGTATTTCGAAAGCATTATTCATACACAGACAATTATCATGCTCTTTTTTTATTAAAAGTATTTATTTGCACTGAACTTCCCCTTTTAAAAATGCTCCAGCAGCAGACCCTATCCCATCATATAGTGAGCCCAGTGACATGACTCCAATGTTGCGATTAATCTTAGAACAGCTCCTTTTGCCAGTGGAGGATTTGATTATACTGTAATACTGGGTTACAGTTTGTAGTTGTTTGAGAACAAAACAACAGGACAAACAGTAAAGATCACAGATACTTATGCAGACAATAAATGCAAGCATACCAAAGAGAATATTTCTTTAAAGTTGCAAGGGACAGAGAATTGATTTAATAACATACAATAACTTCAAAAGATGCCTGTTGCTAAAGTTCGTTGTTTAGGAGTTTGGGGACAGGTCTAAGTGGTACTGTATATCCAATGAAATTTGTGTAAATGTGCTACTAGTATAGTAGTAAGTGACTGGGTGAGGGGGTTTTCAACTTTTTTACCTGATTAACAGGCCTCACTCAGTTCACATAGTAAATAAGTATGCACATCTTTACATTTCAGTAGATGCCTGGTTCCTAGATGTCTTTGGGGCCGATTTACCCAGAGCCGCTAGGCAAATTTATGTTAAATAAAAGTTAAAGCCGTTCGCTACCATTTAGCGTGACTTTAACTACATATTAGCATATCAAAAGACATCCGCGCATCCGATGTTCGCGATTCATATAGCTGGCGTTAAAATCCCACAGTGAGTAATACCTTTTCGTGATTTACCACCAATCCTGGTCGTATATTGAACTATTGTACACAAAAAAATTCCCATTGGACCGGTAACGAAACATTGTACTAACATCCTATGAAAATCCATCCACAAACCGATATCGGGATATCCTAATATCGTACGACCCTGATTGGTATGTGGATGGACCCCATAATAGTGCTAATGTAGGACAGAATCAGTTTATAGTTCCCCATTTTATAATTATTAACGTTTGGAAGAATCTCACTTTCCCCACATCTGATCACGCCACCATATTTTTATGCTTCCCAGATATGTAGATCTTCACATACTTAACTATGCCTATTAAAGGATAAGTATGCTGTAAAAAAAGTTAATGTTAGTGGGAGGCTGCAGCTTTAAAAACACATGTACGCACGAACATGTGACGTGACATCAGGGCATGAGGGTGCGTGTGTGGTGTGTGTGGTGTGTTACAAACAGAACTTAGCTTTGGCTCTGGGGGGATAGAATTTTTTTTTTTATAAAGCTGCAGCTTAACATTAATATTAACTTTTTTTTTACAGCATACTGTAAAGCATCCTTTAATAAACATTTTATCACGCTAGCATATAAACAAACATATGATACTGTATCTGTCACAATGTTGCTATTTATATGGTTATATCTTTTACTATTGAACTCTTTATTAGCATGACACTGAACTATAAAATATTCATGGTGCCTATTAAATCGCATTGTATCTATCGTGATATGTGAATGGCGAGTACATTTATTTTTCTTCAGTGTCCTCCTGAAATATATGTGCGGGTGGGCAGGTAACAGGAGGAACCGCAAAACATTTTTGCTTTAAAAATTCTTCCGCTCTTGTCTAGATTTATTTACAACTGTGGGTATTAGAAATGCTACAAAAGAAATCATTTGTCAAAGAACTTTAGAGAACTATGAGGGCCTACACAACAGCACCTTTCCACTGTAACTTCAGTGGGAATTCCAATGCATGCCCTAGAACATCTCAGTGCCGCTTCTGTAACCTTACTGGCTTTGCCCTGTGAGTCAGATTTCTAGCTCCCTATGCAAAAGCCTGCTATAGTTTATCTTTTCATTTTGCTGAGGGTTTGCATTCCTCAGATGTCAGTGAGATAAGCCAGACATCTTCTACTATTCCCACTGTGTCCTACTAGCAATAAATAAATTAACAGCAAGCAAACAGAACCCCATAGCTTTGTTTATGCTGATTAAAGTGCAACTTTTTTTAATGTATCACAAGATGACCAGAACATAGACGTTTTGAGGTTAGAAATAAATAAAGTGTAAACCCTCAAAGACACAAATACATATTGCTTCTTATGCCAAGGTATAGTAATTTAACCTTGAAAACAGCCAATCAGTGTCAACACTTATGAAGCAAGGTTTTTATATGTATTTTTTTTTAGGTTTAGAGGGACAAAAATGTAAAATACTAGAGTGTAAACTGATTAGAGTTTTGTGGAGAAAATCATATGTTCATTTTACTATTTAAAGGAGAACTAAACTTAAATTTTCAAAAACCTAATGTGAAAGTTTTTCTCCCCAACACCTATACATTGTAAGATTCTTCTGGTACATTGCATTTAGTAAATGTCAGAAACAGATTCTATAAATAAGAAGGCTTCCATGTTGTTGCCAGTAAAACCCACAGCCCATTAAGTCATCAAAGAACCATGCCCCCTGACCCCAGTATTCACTGTCTCTATGCACAAAGTGTTACTATACAGATGTCTCCACACCAATATGGAATCCCTGATAAACAAAAACTGCTTACCGTATATACTCGAGTATAAACCGAGGTTTTCAGGCTTTAAAAAAGCCTGAAAATCTTACCTCTGTTTATACTCGAGACAATCTTTCTCCTACCTTGTCCGGCGGCGCGCGATCCGCATCCTCAGTGCGCTTCCGGATGACGTCACTACCCGGCACCTCTCACTTTGCGGCGCCGAGTAGTGACATCATCCTGAAGCGCAGAGGATGTGGGACGAGGAGCGAGCGGCCGCCGGACAAGGTAGGAGATACCACAGGGACACCAGGGCACACAATACTTACAAATAAGTAAAACCTTCTTTATTTGTGCATACTGTATGCACAATAAAGGAGGATTTACCCCTATTTGCAAGTATTGGCTTCTGCAGATGTTTGAAACTACAACTCCCAGCAATTAAAGCATGCTGGGAGTTGTAGTTTCCAAACACTTAAGTGGCAAATACTAGTAGGGGTTACACCCTCGGTTTACATCCTCTGCGCTTCAGGATGATGTCACTACTCGGCGCCGCAAAGTGAGAGGTGCCGGGTAGTGACGTCATCCGGAAGCATTTTTTTAACAACAATAGAGTTTTGACTGGTTTAATTCTGCATCATTTTCTCCTCCTAAAAAAGCGCATCATTGTCTGAGTCTTTCTTTCAACTTTTTCTGCCTTGCATTGGAGGGCAGGAGGATGGGGTATGGGTGAGCTATCCATTAAGAGATCAGCTTTCAGAACCTAAAGGGCTGTATGATTTAAATCAAAGGACAGGGAGCTGCAGTAAGCAGGGGTCTAACAGCTTGATTAACCAAGCTTTTTCAATTTTTTTATTGTAATAGGAGATGTGTTTTATTGACACATTTTTTTTGTAATGCCTTATTAGAGAGCATCATGTACATCTTTCTTTCTGTGTTTAACAAAACTTGAATAATGCTTCTTTTAAAGAAGAAATCCCCAGGATTAATTAGTTTGGCCACTTAAACCAAAAAGTCTATAATAAGGCTAAAGAGCTATTGTCATTCTACATGAAGACCCCTAGGTATTCATAGCTCTTACTCTTGTGTAACTAATGTAAAAGCATCTTTTAATATGCAGGGTAGATGAATTACAGGCTCAGTACATTTTCCACCTCCACATGACTTGACCTCCAATCCCTGAGCTAAGCAAATAGCAGTACAGTAGAGAACCCTGAAAGAATTATTAAAAATACATGTCTAATAGAGGCCCTAATAAATAACGAAGTTGGAAAGCTTCATTAACAGGTAATCTGTAAGACTGCATTAGTGAAACCTTTAGGCAGAGTGACAAGGGACTCATACCTATCCCAACATCTATCCCATCATGTGTAATTAAAGTGGGGATTCTGTCTCATAGCTAGAAGTCACTGCCCCCCCAGCAAAACTATGATGGGGCCCCCTTTCCTGCTTCATACAGCAGTTTTCGGGAGGAGGCTGTATCCGTCATAGGGAATTAATAAGATTGGGCCCCCCTGTGGTTGCAGGGTCTGCTCCCCTGATAGTTATAACCCTGTAGGATTGTTACCTTTAGAATTAACTTCATTTTTATATATATGTTTTACTTTTACATTGCATATGAAGTTATTTAAGCCTTCTTCTGAAAGCTCTGCAAGCAATTAAATATTAATTCCCTAATTTCCCTTTTCAATGTGACAAGTGGCTTACCCTTATTTGTTTCATGTAGAAATTCCCTATGTGGAGAGGAAAACCACATTCCTCCCAGAGATACATTCTGACAAAATATAATGAAGAGGAGAGACTGTTTTTCTTATATTCTGTGATAAAGGTATCTGGGGTTGTTGCATTTTAGTTCATTATTCATGAAATTGCCAAAAGGATAACACCATCCTTGTAAAAAAAAAAAAATGGACTGAAAATCAAATATGTTTGTTTTTGTAAATAACCATTGTATTGTGTTTTAAAAGAAACAGTTTACATTTTCAAAGATGCAACAGAAGAGATTCCTAAAATGACTTTTTCCCATCAGTTTGTCAATATATTGTAAGTGAGTGAAAATAGAATAGCCAATGGCCCTAAATTGAATTACATTGCATAGTCTATACATAAAATGTAGCAAAAAAAGGGGCCCTAAATGATGGCCATGCTTAGGGCCCCATATGATCTTATCCATCTCTGATTTAAGTGCTGATCCAGTCCAGAAAGTAGGTTTTGCAGGAATCTATGTACTGCAAACCTCATTTGTCCTAGGGAATAGGACAGCCACCTAGCAACAGCTGGTGGGCTTGGCGGCTGCCTCCCGAATCTGCCCCTAGAATTTTTAGGATTTTTTTTAGGAGGAACTAGTGCCTGGTGCGCGCAGGAGATCTCGCGAGGTCCGAGATCTCGCGAGATCTCGCTCCTAGTCAGATTTTTTACGGGAAGCAGATGGCGTCCTATCACAGGTTAGTAGAGTCATGAGGAATAATTATAACTATTATACTTGTGACTGAGGAAGAATAAGGACATGAGAGTTGGATAGGTTTGAACTATTTATTCAGTGACCCTAACTCAAAACATAGTTTGTTTTTTTTTACTTCACCCAAGGAATTTTGTAACTGGGTAACAGTTGGTGTGGACTAGCGAAGGTGATGGTCCATCCTGAGTGTCTGTAGGCATAACAGTGGAAGCCTGGGCGAGGGAAGGGGTCTCAGTACTTAGATTAACAATTCGAACTGCTCGGTAACGGGTTGTCGTGCTGCTGGACTTGTGGTCTACTGATTGTAGATGGGGTCACTTCCTGCTCTCTGTCTGAGCAGCTGAGTTTCGCCGCTTCTGGAACCTGGACATCCTGGATGTAGGGATGAATAGAGAGAGAGAAGCGTGAACTAATGGTATTAGCCTGGAGGTTATGTTACGTTAGCTGGAGGAGTTTAGACTTATTCTTTAAGGTACACAATATTACAGTATTGACCTATTGTGTTACAACAAGCAGGAATTCTCTTGGGAGGGTAGGGTGGTGCTGTTGCTAGGTGGCTGTCCTATTCCCTAGGACAAATGAGGCTTGCAGTACATAGATTCCTGCAAACCCTACTTTGTCCCAAGGGAGGCAGCCACCTAGCAACAGCTGGTGGGAGAGTAGTACACACCTGGTTGTTGCCCTTGTGAAGATAAGTCTCTCTGGCTCTGTCGGTCCCGTAGTGTCTGACAAACGTCCTGTCGGAGGCTGCCTTAGTGGTGGCTGCGCTTTCTGAGAGAGTGGGGGGGAATATCGAGCTGTCGATATTAGCGCCGTCCATTGCAGAAAGTATCCAGCCTCTTATCGTTTTCGAGCAGCTGGTCTGAAAGGGGGTCTGGATGTGATAAGCAGTTGAGTGGTGTTGCCTCTGTGTTCGGCAGATAGTTCCATGTATCTATTGAGGTGAGATATTATGCTAAGGAGGGTTCAGAGGGGTCTTGGGGAGATCAATTCCACAGTTCTGGGGAAATGTGTGTTGTCTTGGTTCTCCCTTTGAGAGACAGTGTGCTCCCCCTGGTGTGAATGACAACCAGGGCTCGTGAATATGTATGAGGGTGAGCTCGGTGATCTGGCCGCGAAAGCTAGAGCTAGTAGACATGCTAGTTTGATTCCTAGGGAACAAAGGGGTAGGGATGGTGGGTCCCACGAAGCTAAGAAATTTAGGAGGATGTCAATATCCAAGTTGATGTATGTCTGGCCTTGGTGGTCTGGAGAGGGATGCTCCTTTTAGTAGCCTTATGTACAGGGCATTTGTGTCAAGTCTGGAATGATGATGTTTAAGGCCGATCCGTATGACTTTAAGGTATGGATGATAGTCCTGACTGGAATTTGTGGGAGAGGAATTCTATTCTCCAGAGGGGACTGGGTTGGGGAGACTGTGATCCTCTGGTTGTGGACCAGACATAAATTGCTATCAGATTTTTGTATTTTGTGATCGTCTTACGGTGGAGGGAGAGTCTATTAAGGTATTGGACATGGAGGATAGCTGCTGAAGCAGAAAAACTGATTCGAGCTGCGATCCACATTAATTGTGGCAGCTTGGAAAAAGGTCTTGGGATCCCTGGAAGCAGTCGACTGTCATGCCTAGCGGTAGTTTCTGTCCCAGTACCAGGTGGTGTATCTTGGGGAACCATGGTTTGGATGGCCATAGTGGGTATACTAGGACTAAGTCCTTCACCCTGTCTGTTACATTTTGTGAAAGACCTGTGGTATCAGTATGGGGAGGGAATGCATAGGTTGGGAAGGTCTGTCCATGGAAAAGACATCGCGTCCACTCTCCATGTGTTTTCGACCACTGTCTGGACATGAATTTGTGGTCTGTGCCGACGTTTCTGAGGCCTCTTGCCGAAGGTCTGGCTTATTTTGGCAAACAGTGGGTGATTGAGGCACAGAATTGACAGAGACATCTGGTGCCTGGATAATGCATCTGCAAGTTCGTTTGACTTGCCTGGGACATATTGGGCTATCAGATCTTGTGTGTAGGGCGAGTGCAATTTTCCAGATCTCTAGGGATTCTAGGCAAAGGAGTTCTGATTTTGTTCCCCCTCTCCTGTTGATATATGAGACCGCTGTTTGATTGTCCAGATGTCCTGGACTGTTTTGTCCGATATTACTTCTTTGGGTAATCTCTCTAGAGCAGTCTCACTGCTCTGAGTTCTAGGAGATTTATGTGGAGGTCTGATTCCTGGTGGGACCAGCATCCCCTGAGCGCTATTGTTGGGTGAATGCTCCCCAGCCATCAGGGATGCGTCTGTGGTGATTGTCAGGTCTGGGAACCTTGGCCTGAATGGGCGAGGAGAGACGGGGAATCTGCAGTATTTGTCGTATCTCCTGTCTCACTGCCGTGCGTGGATGTGCGTTTGAGCCCATGAGTAACCCTCCCGGAGATGATGCCTTAGGACATCTGGGTCTGTCTGCATAAGAGGGGGCTTGTATGGCTCCTGGTCAGGGCTACATCTTCCCTATGATCCTCGCGTATGGATCGAAGTGGAAGATATTGCCTGGGAAGGATCTCCCGAAGGAAGGAAGTGTTCAGGTCCACTTGTGGTCTGGGACCTGTATTGTGAACCGTTATGTGTCTATTTGGAATCCTAGGAATTCTAGTTTCTTTGTAGGATCTAGAATGGACTTCTGCGTATTATTAAGAACCCCAATTGTGTGAGAGTGGATATAATGTGGTCTCTCTGTTGGAGAATCACATGTTCTCTGGAACCGAACACCAGCAGGTCATCCAGGAAATTAACGACATGATGCCTTCTGTCTGAAGTGTTGAATTACGGGTTTAATACCCTGGTAAAGGTGTAAGGGGCATTGGATAGGCCAAACACCATCGTTCCAGGGGAATACCTGATCTCTCCAGTGGAACTGGAAATAGTCTTTGTTTATGAGGAATTTCAGGTCTGACAGGTTTTCTAACCTGAATCTCTTCCGCTTTATGAAGCGGTTGAGAGATTTTACATTTAGGACCGGTCTGATAGAGCTGTCCGTTTTTTCAATGGGAAAACAGGCTTATCCAACCCTTCTTTCCTGGTTGTGCAGGTTCTATCTTGCCTTGCGACAAGGCCAGGTCTAGTACCTCGTCCAGGCTTGCTCATGTGGAAGCTCTGGGGGTCCTGAACTGGTAAGGGAACTTCACAGCGGGATGGATAGTCCATGTTTTATTATTCTGAGGACCCAACGGTCTGAACAAATGGCCTCCCATGCTGGGTAGAGAACTGAGATGATTGGATTATGTGGGAGGAATGGGTACTTACCAGTGAAGGTTTTCGACCTGAGGCTTCTTGTCGGGGGAAGGCGCCCTGGTCTGAGCCGAATCCTCTGGTAAATCTGCCAGAGTTGCCTTTTGGAAGTCTCGGGACGGTCCCTTGGGCTTTAAAGTGGTGTCCCTCCTGGCGAAAGGGCCTCTTGGAGGCGATATATCTAGGTTTTTTGAATTCTGCGAATGACTTTTTGCTTTATGTCTGACCTTGACCTCCTGTAAAACTCCTCTCCGAAAAGGCAGCTGGAGTCTATGTTCGGTTATTCGTGGGACTTAGGGGCTAGCTCTGCCATGCCAGCTGAAGTTAGCCAACGTGCCTGTCTTATGTGGTGGTAAGTGGTTGAAGGTCGGCCGATCATTAAGGTAGTGCTAGTGGCCTTTAAAAGGTCTGCTGTGGCCTTTAACAGGGCTGTTTTGAAGAAAGAAGGGAGAGAATTGACTGGCCTGTGTCTATGTTCCCTTCCTGTTCAGCTTTGGACCGCATAAACAGCGCCTGCGATTTTGTACTGGATGTTACGCAGAGTCTGGTCCAAATGAGAACCCTGTCTGTGATCGCTGCAAGTGGATAGCAGGGTGGGTCTAGCTCAGGGGCCATGAGGGCCTGCATATCCGGGACCCCTAGGTGATTTCGCAATACTAGGTTGTCTTCCTTGACTATGTGTGGACCTAATGCGAGTAGGGCAAGTTAAATACTTCTGGGGAGTCTGAAATGTCCCAGTATTGGGAAAACAGTTTTGAGGGGGGTGCTTCCTGCAACACCCACGTGAGCCATTTGCAACTCGATATCTTTCCCCTTTCTGAGGAAGAGGAAGACCTGTATGCAGACTCCGAATCCCAATCCACCATAGAGTGGGATGTAGGTGGATCTATCGACGCTCTTGTGTGAGGCAAACGCCTCTCTCCCTTTGTTATGTCTGCTCAAAACGGCTTCAGTGGTAGCAGTTAGGGCCTTACCTGGGGTGTTGAGTTTCTGGAATAACCCCCATGTTTAACCTTGCACAGGCATTTTCTGCCAGGCTGTGGCCCTTAACAGGGCTGTGGTTGTGGCCACCACGGGCTATGTTTGTTACCCTTAACAGGGCTTTGACTCTCCTCAGAGGCACTGGTAGAGGTCAGAGGGCAGTTCTGAGAGGAAACTTTCCTTGCCCTTTGAAAATAGGCTTCCCTGAGGAGGAAGAGTAAGTGTCCCTAATTACCCTTTGTGGGGTAGTTTATGAGGGGAGAAGTGTCTGGCTGGAGAAAACAGGTCACTACTGGTGCAGCCACACTGCACCTGTCCTCCTCCATTGCCGCCGTAAAATCTGACTAGGAGCGAGATCTCGCGAGATCTCCCGTGCGCACCAGGCACTAGTTCTGGAGGCGCGCGGCTCCTAAAAAATTCTAGCGGCGGATTCGGGGGGCAGCCGCCAAGCCCACCAGTGTTGCTAGGTGGCTGCCTCCCGTGGGACAAATTAGATCTATTCATTCTCTGTGGCTGGAGTTTAACAATTAAAAAGGCAGGTAAAGCCTGTTTTGAGGGATACAGTCTATACTGGCAAGGAGCCTGTGGCGGTGCTTCGGGGAAGGATTGTAGTGTGGTGGGTCGCCCGGGGGCTCTTCTAAGTACAAGGGTGTCCGGTTTTGAGCTGCAGGACCCCAACAAAGGCACTTTTCAGTGCTTCAGGGCACTTCTAAGTGTTGGGAGGTGGGCTCTGGTTCAAGCTAAGCTCCGCGCGATGCTTTATAAATAGCGACAGTACATTTTGCCCAAAACAGCAGCATAATGGCAGAGAAAGTTAACCGACCTTTATAAATATGCTCCTTTGAGTCATATTTTTCACCAAAAACACCAGACTTTTAATTATTTCTTTGCTATATTTATAAATAATTTTCTCAACCAAGATTTTCCGAGCAGCAATGTGAGTTTTAATATAGTCATATTCATTGCATTAAGTTGAGTATTTGTGGTGAAAAAGAATAATAGTACCATAATGTCCAACAGTTCCAGCCAGGGCAACCAAACAGGGGGTCTTTAGCAGTTTCACTTTGTTGTGAAATAGTGGAAATCGAAGAACTAAAAGTGAAAGATCAGAAATTAGAAACGCAAACAGTATTACAGTACATGATCGGAAATAGTCTAACCCTCCCATGACCCTTATTTGTATTGGAAAACCCACCATAATATGTTGACACCTTCAGGGACACATTGCCAAGCTGAAACGATTCTCACTAATACATTTTCAGAGGCTTTCAAAACTTAAAATTTTTAATCATTTGGTTATTGCTGCAATGTATGGCATTATGCATGAAAAGTGCAGTGGGGATAAGTGGCGATATGTGTTTCACTGCTTTATACATTTTGAGGGAAAACTGCAACGATAAAGACGGCAGAAACTTAAAGATCTTTTATACAGTAAATATGTCCGATGTTATCTTTTGTGTGTGTGCTTAACTTTGCCCAAATACTGTCTTTCCTGGAAGACAAAGGTCAATGCTCTGCCTATTAAGAATAGGGAACGGCGGATTTTTCCGATTTTCACCTTCCGAACTTCTGAACAGCTGATTGTCGTATGTATAAGAGATTTCTCGTATGTATTTTCGAAAATTTTAATGGGTCCGCACGCGGATTTTCAAATTTTCTAATTTTTTGAAAATTCGCGATCCTCGAGCGGACCGGATTTTGCGAAGTTAGGACATCTCTAATATGAACTGTTTATTCATGTAGAAAAAGTCATGGTAGTGATCCCACACCATCGATTGTTTTTGCAGAGTGACTTAAATAACAGAAGTATTTGAGGCATCCTACATCCAAAGAAGATCAGTGGTTAGTTCTCCATAAATTTTGGAACAACCAACTGCCGTACCTGCCAGTAAAACTGTGCAAGTGTATCTAAAAAAATTGATTTGTTATGCCATATAGTCCAGATGTAATGCTCTAACCTATAAGAATGGTTATATCCTGGAAAGTTATCAACTAAAATAAACTGTAAGGACCTCACTAGCGTGTTTCTTATGCATTTACGATCACATTTTGTGATCCGTTAGCAAACGAGAATCACATGGCACCATAATACAAATGCAGGTGACCACACGATGTGCGTTGCGCTGCAATCTGTTTCACGATCACCAATTTTTGAGAATGCATGCGCTCTGATAACGGATTATTAACTAAATTGCAGCTACATTCACGTGCATTACCATGCGGTGTAGTGTGGCCACAGACTATGTTTATTGGTCATATTTCTTCAGGGGTGCCCAACCCAGCTGAAGCTGTACCAGCACTAGTGGCACTGAGAACTGTGAGCAGCCATGGGGAGTAGCTCTGCCCCCTGGCCCACCCGGTAACGCCCCCACCACGCTCTTTCCATGCCCACCCAGGCTCAATGCGGGACGCGAAAAAATGCGGCTGGGCCGCAGTTTGGGCATCACTGCTCTACATTCTACTCAAAGAACTGATGCTATTAAAGGAAAAGTATGGTCAAATATTAATTATTATATTGATATTCACTTTTTTATTCTTGAAAAAATGTATAACATTTTATATGTGAAAACATTTTAAGTTTACAACATTATATCTGCCTATATCTCATCCTGGAGGAGGTCAATTCAATTTTTGTCAACTTAAATACATGAACCATGGTCCCTTTATACCATTTGAGTGGTTGCCACAGAATAATTTTAGGCCACTGATGCAGTGGTGTCCCCCCATATGCCAATTATAAACCAGCTCTATCAGCTCACATTTTCAAATAACTTTAGACCTAATTATAATTTGATTAGGAGTAGAAAGGAACACAAATGTTTCATTCTGCCAGCGATTTGTTGGAACGTATAGAATATCCAAAATCTGGTTTAAGCTGAAAGGGTCCCTACATTGTTAACTTTTCATTGTCTGAAACCACAATTTGAGACATGTATAATGGTGATACATACTTTCATACTGTAGGGTTGCCATCTTTTCTTAACACCCAAACAAGTATGAAATCTACATGCTGTGCGCTGCAGTGCAAAGAACCATTCAATTAAATACATGCTGGATGGCTACACTGAAATCAATGCAGTCTGCATCATGTATTATAGAATGCTAACCAGCCCTTTTGCATGTGAATTTTATCTGTGTGGGTCTTAAAGACAAAGGTGCCAGCCCCATATTTATCGGCCTGTTTTGAGAGGAAATTATTTTTAGTGAGTGCTCCTAATTGCCACGTTCTCAATTACTCACTGCCTTCTTGTAGTGTCTTTGACACTAATAAGCTCTGCAGTGCCTCACCATGGACACTGCTTTGCTTACACATTCCCTCTCATCTGCTTCTTCCTTCTTTTCTCTGCTGATTCTCTTAATTGTTGCAGAACGTGTTCTGGTTTTCCCTGTTCATTCTGTGATTTTAAATTATGGTTTCTCAGAATCTACAGCTCAGATTTAAAATCCCAATTTTTTGGAATAGTGGGCATTTGGGATAGAGCGCTACAATTTTTTATAGCAAAGTAACCTTTAAACCACATTTTCTACATTTTTTAACCACGATTTTTAAAACTTTAAACTTTGATATAAACCTATAAGCGTGTTTACCTATTGGTCATGCCCCCCGACCCCAGTTTTCCCTGCCTCTATGCTCAGAGTATTCTATACAGATGTCTTCACACCAATATAGTCCCTGATAAGTTGTTTGCTACCATGAGGTTTATTTTTCAATCAGCAGTCATTGTAGCCTACCAGGAACAATACAAACTAGTCTGTTCTTTTAATGCATTTTAAAATAAATAGGAAAATATAAAGGTGTATTAAGTACCTGATGGCATTGCGTATGTTTTGATGGCTCAGCAGTCTTGAACCCTCCTTTTTTAACACACAACCCATGAGGTCACAGTTTCAAATCCCTAGAATTATGATTTGTTTTTGTTTTTTTAAATAAACTACAAATATTACTTTTTGTGTATTAAATGCAAAGGTGTGTGTGTGTGTGTGTGTGGGAGCTTGTTAATAACACTGTAAATGTCAACACTGTGTTAAGTCTCTAAGCTGTAATATGAGTGGCTGTCAGCTTCTTGTTTTGAACTGTTATGCACTTAGACTTCCATAAAACAAATAGGTGCATTATAAGAGCTTGCAATGATATAATCTTTACTTTCATACAAAAAGAAAAGTAATCTTTGCAGTGTATGTCATAGATAGCATGGATGTAAGAAACAGAATACTTACATTTCAGTAAAAATAAAAGTAAGTGGGGGAATACTTGTACATTTACTCTGTCTTGCTAAAAGCAGAACTCTTACCTCTAGGCTAAAAGAGACACTATATAAACCATTGGTACATGTAGAATATTGTACTAGGAACATAATGCAAACAAAAATAAAGATACATTGGGGGAATAAAACTATGACCTTTTGAACTGTACGTGTCTAAACCTGCTGTCTTACAAGATGAGCCACCACTAAATAAGCTGAAAGGAACATTTAGAAGCTTTATCTTTTGCATGGAATATAATAGAAACAAAAAAGTTTAGTGGGGTATTGAACTTGCGATTTCTGAACTGTATGGGTCTAAATAAGGGTCTTACAAGGTGAGCCACCAATGAATAAGCTGAATGTCTGTGTACAATAAGAATCCTTATCTTTCACATGGAATATAATAGAAACAAAAAAGGTATATCTGGGGTATAGAACTTGTGACTTCTGAACTGTGTATTTTTTAAACCCGGTGCCTTACCCGGTGCACCAACACTGAATAAGCAGAGAATCCAGCTACATTTGGAAGCTTTATCTTTTGCTGGGAAAAGAATCATTAAAAAAAATATGAAATCCCTGAAACTTTGAAAGTGCTTGTTACCCTGCAGTTATTTTCCAGCAACTCACACTGATGGTAAATAAATTGAAGGGTAATACCGTATATACTCGAGTATAAACTGTTCCGAGTATAAACCGAGATACTCGTTTTACCTAAAAAAAGAGAAAAGAGATTGACTCGAGTATAAACCGAGGGTGTAACCCCTACTAGTATTTGCCACTTAAGATGTTTGGAAACTACAACTCCCAGCTGCTTTAATTGCGGGAGTTGTAGTTTTCAAACATCTGCAGAAGCCAATACTTGCAAATAGGGGTAAATCCCTTTATTTGTGCATACAGTATGCACAAATAAAGAAGGTTTTACTCTTATTTGTAAGTATTGTGTGCCCTGGTGTCCCTGTGGATTCTCCTACCTTGTCCGGCGGCCGTCGCTCCTCGCTCCACATCCTCTGCGCTTCGGATGATGTCACTACTCGGCGCCGCAAAGTGAGAGGTGCCGGGGTAGTGACTTCATCCGGAAGCGCACTGAGGATGGATCGCGCGCGGCCGCCGGACAAGGTAGGAGAAAGATTGTCTCGAGTATAAACAGAGGTAAGATTTTCAGGCTTTTTTTAAAGCCTGAAAACCTCGGTTTATACTCGAGTATATACGGTAAGCAGCTTTCTATGTCTTATCAGGGATTCCATATTGGTGTGGAGACATCTGTATAGAATACACTTTGTGCATAGAGACAGTGAATACTGGGGTCAGGGGGCATGGTTCTTTGATGACTTAATGGGCTGTGGGTTTTACTGGCAACAACATGGAAGCCTTCTTATTTATAGAATCTGTTTCTGACATTTACTAAATGCAATGTACCACAGAAGAATCTTACAATGTATAGGTGTTCTGGGGAGAAAAACTTTCACATTAGGTTTTTGAAATTTAAGTTTAGTTCTCCTTTAAATAGTAAAATGAACATATGATTTTCTCCACAAAACTCCTAAATCAGTTCTACACTCTATGTATTTTACATTTTTGTCCCTCTAAACCTAAAAAAAATAATATACATATAAAACCTTGCTTCATAAGCTGTTGACACTGATTGGCTGTTTTCAAGGTTAAATTACTATAACATTGGCATAAGAAGCAAATATGTATTTGTGTCTTTGAGGCTGTTTACACTTTATTTCATTTCTAACCTCAAAACGTCTATGTTCTGGTCATCTTGTGATACATATAAACAGTTGCACTTTAATCAGAGCATAAACAAAGCTATGGGGTTCTGTTTGCTTGCTGTTAATTTATTTATTGCTTAGTAGGACACAGTGGGAATAGATAGAAGATGTCTGGCTTATCTCACTGACATCTGAGGAATGCAACCCCTCAGCAAAATGAAAGATAAACTATAGCAGGCTTTTGCATAGGGAGCTAGAAATCTGACTCACAGGGCAAAGCCAGTAAGGTTACAGAAGCGGCACTGAGATGTTCTAGGGCATGCATTGGAATTCCCACTGAAGTTACAGTGGAAAGGTGCTGTGTGTAGGCCCTCATAGTTCTCTAAAGTTCTTTGACAAATGATTTCTTTTTGTAGCATTTCTAATACCCACAGTTGTAAATAAAATCTAGACAAGCAGCAGGAAGAATTTTTAAAGCAAAAATGTTTTGCGGTTCCTCCCTGTTATTACCTGCCCACCCGCACATATTATTTCAGGAGGACACTGAAGAAAATATAATGTACTCGCCATTCACATATCACGATAGATACAATGCGATTTAATAGGCACCATGAATATTTTATAGTTCAGTGTCATGCTAATAAAGAGTTCAATAGTAAAAGATATAACCATATAAATAGCAACATTGTGACAGATACAGTATCATATGTTTGTTTTATAATGCTAGCGTGATAAAATGTTTATTAAAGGATGCTTTACAGTATGCTGTAAAAAAAAAAGTTAATATTAATGTTAAGCTGCAGCTTTATAAAAAAAAAAAATTCTATCCCCCCCAGAGCCAACAGCTAAGTTCTGTTTGTAACACACACACACACACACACGCACCCTCATGCCCTGATGTCACGTCACATGTTCGTGCGTACATGATGTTTTTAAAGCTGCAGCCTCCCACTAACATTAACTTTTTTTACAGCATACTTATCCTTTAATAGGCATAGTTAAGTATGTGAAGATCTACATATCTGGGAAGCAATAAAATATGGTGGCGTGATCAGATGTGGGGAAAGTGAGATTCTTCCAAACGTTAATAATTATAAAATGGGGAACTATAAACTGATTCTTGTCCTACATTATGCACTATTATGGGGTCCATCCACATACCAATCAGGGTCGTACGATATTAGGATATCCCGATATCGGTTTGTGGATGGATTTTCATAGGATGTTAGTACAATGATTTCGTTACCGGTCCAATGGGAATTTTTTTGTTGTACAATAGTTCAATTATACGACCAGGATTGGTGGTAAATCACGAAAAGGTATTTACTCACTGTGGGATTTTAACGCCAGCTATTGAATCGCGAACATCGGATGCGCGGATGTCTTTTGATATGCTAATATGTAGTTAAAGTCACGCTAAATGGTAGCGAACCGGCTTTAACTTTTATTTAACATAAATTTGCCTAGCGGCTCTGGGTAAATCGGCCCCAAAGACATCTAGGAACCAGGCATCTACTGAAATGTAAAGCATGTGCATACTTATTTACTATGTGAACTGAGTGAGGCCTGTTAATCAGGTAAAAAAGTTGAAAACCCCCTCACCCAGTCACTTACTACTATACTAGTAGCACATTTACACAAATTTCATTGGATATACAGTACCTACTTAGACCTGTCCCCAAACTCCTAAACAACGAACTTTAGCAACAGGCATCTTTTGAAGTTATTGTATGTTATTAAATCAATTCTCTGTCCCTTGCAACTTTAAAGAAATATTCTCTTTGGATATGCTTGCATTTTATTGTCTGCATAAGTATCTGTGATCTTTACTGTTTGTCCTGTTGTTTTGTCTCATAAACAACTACAAACTGTAACACAGTATTACAGTATAATCAAATCCTCCACTGGCAAAAGGTAGCTGTTCTAAGATTAATCGCAACATTGGAGTCACTGTCACTGGGCTCACTATATGATGGGATAGGGTCTGCTGCTGGAGCATTTTTAAAAGGGGAAGTTCAGTGCAAATATATATACTTTTAATAAAAAAGAGCATGATAATTGTCTGTGTATGAATAAATGCTTTCGAAATACTGACTTCCTGTTTGCAGGACGCCTAGTAGAGACCATTATGGTCTTGTCCTTGACTCAGCGCCTGGGTTGATTCAGTTGCTCAGTAGAGATCTGAGCATGTTAGACACATTCAACAGTATGTAAAAGTATGGCACTCTGGGAGAACATCAAGTAGATAAAAAGGTAAAAGTTTATTGGTCACACTGCATAAAAAGGTAGCTTGATGCATTTTGTGCAAGTGTGCACTTACTCATAGGCATGATTTACAAAGCTAGCAAGGGGCCTAGGGCATGCTGCCCCTGAGCCAGCAACTACGAATGGTTAGCTTGTTTTTACTGCCACTGTGTGTGTGCTCCTGTGTATCTACAAACCCAGGGCCTCGGAGTTGTTCTACCTATACCACATAACCATTTGTTTATGGGAATTTAGTTCCCCTATAAGTTTAGTCCCCTATAAGTTCAGACAATCTTAAGGGGAGCTGTGCTGGGGTTAGAGCTGTGCTGATCATCTTGCTGTGCAGGATAGAATCCTCCCAAGTCTAGATCATCCAAAGTATAAATTGCCTAAGTATATTGGAGTTTAAAAAGGGAGTTTAACAAGGAGATCAACACAGAAAATACAGAAGGAGCTGAGGATCCAGTTTAAGTCTTAATATCTGTCTTATCTGACTGGAAACATTCAGGGAGATTCAATAAAAGTTCTTATCGTTTAAAATGGTGCTAATTTTGCCCCAACCATTCAGATGTTAGCTTTCAAATGTTAAATAAGATCTGATTGGTTGAGGAAAATTAGCACCATTTTAAACGATAAGAACTTTTATTGAATCTCCCTGTTTATGTATATACTGTGGCAGGTTCTCACTGTTTTCTGCACCGTGTTCCCTAATGTGTTTTCATATTTCACCCTTCTTTACCAATCTCCCTACTCTGTTTATATCTCTCCATCCCTTCTCTCTACCCCCTCCTACTGCTCCCATTTGCTATATCAGCTCCTCGCTAGCACTGTTCTTCCTTCTTGTTCAAATGAAAAAAGAAAAACAACACTTATAAATCCTCCTCCCACCTTCTGTCTCTGTCTTCCTCCTAATTCTGTCTGCTGGTAATGTATCCCCAAATCTTGGGCCATGTAATATCTCGGTCTGCCATTGTCCACGCCCTGACTTACCTTCTCTCACCCCCTGTCGTGGTTCAATTCCCTCCAACCTTCTATCTATTTCTCTGATTCCGCCATCTTGTCTGCCTTTCTCCTGTGCTCTGCTTAATGTTCGCTCGCTAGTTAACAAATCTACCCTCATTCACAATCTCTCAATTTTCACCTTCTTGCCCTTACTGAAACCTGGCTTTCCCAGCATGACTCAGCTATCGAGGCCTCCCTTGCTCATGGTGGGCTCAGCTTTTCCTATTTGCCTCGCTCCTCAGGTCGTGGCGGGGTTGTTAGCCTTTTACTTTCCTCCTTCTGTCGATTTACTAACATTCCCGCCTGACCTTTCATTCACATCTTTTAAGGATCATTCAATTCAGCTCTCCCACCCCTTCGAGCAGCTGTGGTGTATAGACCGCCGTCTACAGCATCTCCGTCTGCATTCCTTCCCTGGCTTTGAATCTTGGCTTACTTTCTTCCTCTCTGCTGACTGTCCTGTTCTGATTCTGGGGGACTTCAACTGTCACATTGATGACTGCTCCCTCTCCTGGCCCTCTCGCTTCCTACAGTTAACCTCCTTGTTTGATTTTCAGCAATGGACTAACACTAGTACTCACAAGGATGGCCACTTCCTGGATCTAGGGGCATATTTATAAAGCTTCGTTAAGTTTTCGCGGCCGTTTTCACTGACATTAACGCATAAATCACGTTTAACGTGATTTATTAAGATTCGAGCTTCCTGCTGGGAAGCGGCGGCGGGTGGTCTCCGCAACACATCGCGGCCGCGATACATATCGCGGCAATGGCGCTCGCCATTATAAATATGGCGATAGCGCTATTTTCGCGGCCGCGATGTGCGGCGGTAATTTTTTGCACTAAATTCGCTTTTTTATAAATATGCCCCTTAGTGTTCACTAAAAACCTCTCTGTCTCGTCTTTTAAATCTAACCCCTTCCTGCTTTCTGATCACCATCTTATCACTTTTCAGGCTCAACACCCTCTTCTTCCTCCTGTCTCTCCATCTTGTGCATCTGTCCGTAATACTAGATCCATAGATCTCCCGACACTCGCCTCATCCGTGTCCTCTAGTATCTCCTCCCTTTTGACAGTTGATGATCCTGACTCCTATAATTCTATCCTGACTAACACAATAGACTCTTTTACCCCCTTGCATTCCCGCAGGCGATGAACCTCTAATCCTCATCCGTGGCTAATCCTTGTCCGTGGCTCAACCACACTTCCCGTTTTAGACGCAGGTGCGCGCGTGCTGCTGAAAGAATACGGGGAGAAAGTCCCGTTCAAAGGCTGACTTTTTCCATTACAAGTTCATGCTGCAATAACTCGGCTCTGGGCTCACGTCACCTGTTCTCCATCTTGAACTCTCTTCTGCGCCCCTCTCCCGCTGTCCCTCTCCTTTCTCTGCACTCTCCCCAGAACTTTGCGCATTACTTTCAGCATAAACTGGGGTCCATCTGCGTGCATATCTCTGGTCCTAGGGATGACTCTCAGATTATGTTGCCCTCTCCTCCCTCAGCTATTCTTGGATCTTTTGCTCCTGTGACCCATTCAGAAATCTCTCGCCTGCTTCTATCATGTCCGCTCATGACCTGTCCTCTTGATCCCCTTACCCTCTGTATTACTGAAGCATTGTAATCATGTGCTTGCTCCTATACTCACCCACATATTCAACGCCTCCCTTACGTCTGGAATTTTCCCTTGTGTCTTTAAGCATGTCCATGTTAAGCCCATACTAAAAAAAACCTCACTTGTTACGCCAACTGCCATCCGGTCTCTCTCTTACAGATAGCCTTTAAACTGTTAAAATGATTAGTCTTCTCCCATATTGCTAACTACCTTCATGCTCATAACCTATTGGATCCTTTGCAATCTGAATTTCGGCCTGTGCATTCCACCGTGACGGCTCTGTGTAAAGTTGTAGATAATCTGCAGGTTGCAAAGGCCAATGGTCACTTTTCTATTCTTATTCTCCTTAACCTCTCCTCTGCTTTCGACACAGTCGATCATTCCCTCCTTATGCGTATACTTCACTCTTTGCGCATTCGGAATGAAGTGGCATCCTGGTTTCTATCCTATCTTTCTAACCAAACTTACCCTGTATCTTATGCTAACAACACCTCTTCTCTGGTTCCTCTTGGTGTGGGGGCCCCATAGGAGTCTGTTCTTGGACCCTTATTGTTCTCCCTCTACACTATTTCCTTGGGAGATGTTATTACCTCTTTTGGCTTCAAATATCATTTATATGCAAACGATACACCAATCTATTTGTCCACCCCTACGCTAACTCCTGACATCTAATCACGTGTCTGCGACTACCTCCTTGCCATCTCCTCCTAGATGTCTCAACACTACCTCAAATTAAATCTTTCTAAAACTGAACTAATCGTTTTTCCACGTAAACCTGGTCCTGTCCCATCTTTCTCGATCCCTGTTGACAATACCCCCATTTCCACTATACAATCGGCACGATGTCTAGGGGTAATTACTAGGCAGTATTGCGAAAACCTGCCACATCTTCCTTCGCAATATAGCCAAAATCCGCAGGTTCCTATCTCTTCCGACCACCACTATGCTTATGAATGCTCTTATCCTATCACGCCTGCACTATTGCAACCTAATACTTTCTGGTCTTCCTGCTTCCCACCTCTCTCCGCTTCAGTCTATAATTAACTGGATCCCAAATCTCCTCTGTACCGGACAACAAACTGGCTCCCCGTTAAACAGTGCATTACATACAAAATTCTTCTCCTAACATTTAAATCCTTCACTCTACTGCTCCTCCTTATATTTCCTTTCTATTCTCCCCATATGTTCCTACCTGTACCCTCCGCTCATCACTGAACCAGCTCCTGTACAGACCCCCTACTCCTCTTCCTCTCGCCTTAAACTTTTCTCTCTTGTGGCTCCCATCCTCTGGAATTCTATTCCCCTTCTCTCTACGTCAAGAAACCTCTATTAGCAGATTTAAATATAGCCTTACATCCTACCTATCTGGTAACCAGCACAGTATTTGATTGTTTTATTGGCACTGCATTTGTCTCACTCCAACATTTGTACCCATTCCATTGTATCTTTGTGTTACCCACCTAACTAGATTGTAAGCTCTACAGGGCAGGGACCTCATTACCTCTTGTGGCAAAGCTCTAGCACTTCCATTTATATAATTTATATATTTATGTACTGAACTATCTATGTATTTGTTCCCCTTGTATGACTTTATTGTATTTTGTTACTGTACCGCGCTGCGTCCCCAAGTGGCGCTTTATAAATAAACTATACTTACATTAAGTTGCTTACTGTGACACACTTTGCTTTCACTTAATATTTAGTATGATCCATCCAACAGCCAATCAGTACACATTACTGTTAGGAACATTCAAATGTAGTGTGCATTCTGGGAAGAAGAAGGACAGAATAACGTCAGCTCAGTAATGTGATAACTTTAGTTGGCTAACTAAATATTTTAATGCAAGCTTTTAAGAAAAAAGTAGTTCCCTTTGTCAGACATGACACTATACAGCAAGTTAATACATCACAAGCTTATATACCCACAAGTAGAGTGAACAAACATCAAAAAGAAAGATTAATTAAACAGATATAGAGGAGATGGAATTATAAACAATTAAAGCTACTGTAGTTGCAAGGGTATGAAATGTGTACCATTTGATTACCTTTCTTTTATCTGTTATCTCTGCTATCTATGAGGTAATATTCCAGCCTCAGCTTCAAAAAACTGAATGCCATTAAAGGGAATGTCCCAATATCTATCTAACCAGCCATATAAATCCTTATGGCTGGATATATACACAAAGCCTCATACACTGACTTTATTCAATAACACAAACAGTAGCATAGCTAGATATCACAGGTCCCCATAGCAAGATTTTAGATGCCCCTCCACATAAAAACAGTTTAGTGCAGTTAAACCTCACCCAACCAAACTGCAGCAAAGTTTTTTATAGAACACGTCCATCCTGCCAAGAAAAAAATTAACTCACATAGTTCAGCCCGACAAACCCCATTTTCATTTTAATTAAACCTGGGGGCATCTTTGAAAGGTTTAAGTAAAACGAAAAATGGGGTTTGCTGAACTCCGTCAAGGTAAAAATTTTCTTAGGAGGGTGAACATGCCTGCAGGGGACCCAGACAGGCCCCCTTTGGCTCTGGGCCCCATAGCAACTGCTATGGTTGCTATAGTGATTCCTATGCCCCTGGACACAAATGCTGGCCATATATCAAATATATATAGGTTCATTTTAGCAATGAATTAATGTAATGTCTGAAAAGATACTTACCTCTCCGGACGTTCTGACTTCTTCAAGATGTTGGTGACCAGGGTGCCGACGTCATCACGCAATGTGTGTAACGTCACTCATGGAAACTAAACCCAATTACACCGTTAGATGTACATTAATTATCGCTACTCAAAAACGGACACCACACAATCTTATGGGTGGAAGTATTGGCCGCAGCTTTATTTTCTTTATTTTCTTTATTTTTAAACTTTTTAAACTCAAATACATTTAAACTTAACAAAGCATTTCTTTCTTAATCAACTTAAATGCCAACTTAGCCAGTCTGCGAACTGCAGGCAGCCTATTTACCATCATATATTATAAATCAAAGGTCACTGATCCCATAAGGGCATCAGTCCCATTACACTTTGATACGAACCGACCCAGCTACGACAAAAATAACCTCTACTTGACATATTGTTTCTCTTTTTTTGGGGGGGGGGGGGGAGGGAGTTTTTCCTCCCGGTTACTCCACTCAGACTGACCCAGGGGACCTGGACCCAGAACTATTTATAGACTGCCGGCTCTCCCGCCTAATCTCGGGCCGGAGGGGAACCAATCGGGAGCTGCCAGCAGGTAAGCGCCGGCAGCTGATTGCCACTCCAGGTGGGAGTTAACCCTTAGTGACCGGGAGAATAGGGCCATTTCCATGCGGCCAAAACTGCTAATTGCCGTTTTAGCTTACAAGTGCACCAGGAGAAGCGACTTTTTGCCTGATAATAGCTTTGCATTGCCAGAAGTGCATCCTGTTCCAGTGCTGATTATTTGCTTGTGTGGCCAACCTAGTCACCCATGTATCCTGTTCCTGGCTTTCCTGTTTGTTTTGTCCATAGGACTTGTTTGCCTGGATCCTGTTTATAAGTTCTGTTTATGGACTTTATATTAGGATTTCTAGCCTATCATACTGACTTTGTCTGCCTTAACTCCTGCTTCTTCGTGGATGTCATTCTTTGCTGGTTCCCGACCTTCTCCTGTCATCTGAACAGGTAAAACCTTATACAGTTTCCTCCTTACTTTTCTACAATGTTCCACACTGTGGCCTGTTCATTCTGGGATCAAAAGTTGATTGCAGACCGACTGGACCAGGTAGCATGTTGGAATGTAACAGGAATATTAGGAGCTATGTTGGATAGTGTTTGGCCTGCAGAAGGTATATGCAACATTGGAGAGACTACTGCATTCCTAGCAGTGTATAATCACTAACACAATACATATTTATTTAATTCATTGAGTAATTAACTCTATCTAAAATAAATACTGTAATTCATTGGGTACTTGGGGTTAACTGTGGTTACAAACAAGTTAGGGTTATATAAAAAGTCTCCAAATGAACTCTAAACATCTCTAGGTAAAATTTGTAAGAAGCTATTATTTCCTGCGTGCACACTTTTTTTCAGACACATGATCAGCTTGTAGTCATATGTCCAGCCTCCGTCTGCATTAATAGGCTCCCTTACTCAACAGTATTTTTTTCCCATGTTTGCGCAGGTACTTTCTGTCGTTCCCAGCAATAAATCTTAAGTGAGCATGCTTTACCCCTGGGGCAAAGGGGAGGAGCAGAGGATTTCCAGGAAGCAGGAAACCACAGTTTCCCTTTAACTATACCTATAATGATCGTTGGGCCCTTTTAGTCACCCTCCACCAATGCAGGGGCTATGGTTATAATTCTTTTCAACTTTCATTGTACTCAGATTTTGTAAAACTGTTAATAAAATACCTTATTATAATAAAGGATGACAATTGGTATGTATGAATAGCATGGTGGGAAATGTCCTCACATAGTGATAACTGTATGTGCTACATGTATTCATTTACAGATTAAGACAAGGCAAAGTCCTTTTTTTCAGTATGGTTGCCCTTTACATTTAAAAACTATTACACGGCCACATTTCCCTTTTGAGATCTGTGTCTGCAGATATCAAGAAATTATAAAGGGCATCACAGTCTGTAAAGCTATCTACTAACATGGATTTATTGATTGTAGTACCATGAGGTTTGTAGTAAACAAAGAACATGTTTATTGAAGCAATGAAATATTTGCTACATGTACTTGAGGGCGTATTTATAAAGGGTCAGTATAGGATCAATATCAAAATGTTTCTTTATAGACAGACTACACTACCAACTTCAACATTCTAAATTAAATGCAAGATAATAATACCTCTGTCTCTATTTTACTTATTTATCAACAAGCTCCTTGATCTTTGTACATTTTTTTGTCCACAGAATGTTTTATTTTTAAGAGCACTGTGGAGAATTCCCTTGTTTTAGGACAGTGGTACCCAACAAGCGGCCCGGGGGCAGCCCGATCATGATCAGTAGAGGCCCCCTTGCTGATGGACAGATTTTATTTCTTTCCCTCGCTTGCAAACAGATTCTGTAGTTGAGGAAGGGAGGGGGGCTGTCTTTGCGAATGCAGGGGAAAGTTGGGACCACCCCTTTGAATCTTCTACTCTAGATCGTCGCAAGACCTCCCCCTTGGTTCCCAGGCCAAAACCACACGGATCTTCCTCTCTGCCTCAGGTAAGATCAGGAAAATCCAGTGGGTGGGTGGGAGAGGTTGTGCGCTTCCCCTTCCTGTCCTGGAACCTGTCATGCCCCTGCAATGTGTGAGTGTCTGTCTGTCTGAGCGTTTGCCTGTCTGTGTGAGTGCCTGCCTGTCCGTGCAAGTGTCTGCCTGTCATTGCATGTGGGGGAGTGCCTGTAGAGTGCTTGTAGATGTGTAGAGGAGTATGCGGCCTTCAAAGGTAGCCAGGGGCCACACATGAAGCCCTTGAGGTCACATAGGTTGGGCACCCCTGTTTTAGGAGGCTTATGCCTACGGGTACAGATAGTGGCCCATAGTGCTTCAGCACAGGCATTCCAGGTACACCTGTTACATGCTAGATTGAAAAAAACATTTGAAAAAGTATAGGGCTAAGAATTTAATAAGTAGTGCTCACTCACTAAGGAAGGATCTGTTTCCTTGTAGAGGCAAAGAAAACAACTGCCCAGACTAAAGAAAACACCTCATTTCAGTGTTCTGTAATGTCAGGCATCAAGAGGTTATTACTGTACCTCAACAGCAGTAAAGGGAGATCATTGGTTAAAGGAACATCTCACAGTCTCAGCACCCTCTTCCTTATAAGAAGCACTAACCAGGATATTGGGAGAAGCTCATTCTAAGGGAAGTTTTAAGTTCCAGTTTTTTAAAGTCTGGTTTGGTCATTGTATACTTATTGTATGCTACATAAATGGCCTCTTTTTTTCCCCACACTAGCACCAGCACTCAGGAGGAGAAGCAAACACCAGAGACCTACTGGTGGAGCAGAGTTTCAACAAAAGTTTGGAGCAGCAGAACCATTGGTCCCAGGTTGTTGATGTCATTTATGTAGCTTGTCATAAACCATTGATAAAACCATACTGATAAAATTGGACCTTTAAACTTGTTAGGTGTGATCTGAAAGCATGGTACACACCATGCAATGGTTTCTCCTGACCGACTGTTCAGCTCTTCTGACTGGCCAGCCAGGAGGAAGGGCTGTCGGTTAGGGCAATAGTGGCTACGAACGACAGTTTACCACGACCAAGCATCCATAGAAGGCCGCACGATCGGATGTGGTTTTCCACTGTGTCCAATCATCCTTTTGTCCAATTCGGACTCACCAGCTGAAAGCCCATGTGATTATTTTGGGCCGTTCGACTGATACACTGAACTATCGGTCAATTGGGCTGAAATATTGCATGGTGTGTACATACCCTAACAGCTGAAAACTGTGTAAAAACTGCGGATTAGCAGCAAATTGTTTCCTTGTGCTTGCGATGGGGGAGCGAGTGATCAAGCAAGTACCATAACTTGTCTCCTGATCGTTTTATTGAAGAACAAGAGGTAAGACACAGCTCCTTTACCTCCTGTTCTTCAATAAAACTAAATAGCTAAATTTTATTTTTTGGGTGGAGATACCCTTTAAAAATTCTATTTTTTTACAGTAAAGAAGTACAACTTCTTTTAACTTTCATTTATTCTCAGTAGCTTTGGTATCAGTTCATAGTTTATTTACATAACAGCTACAAGCATGCACAAATCCAAATATAGCCGGATAGCACTGAATATTTATTACCACATTATAGGAAATATTGGGTTTTTAATCCAGCATTCACAAATTAGAAAAAAAGGCTGAGGCACAGTTTGAGAAATTGAGAATATTGCCTGTCTATCAGCTAACCAGGTAATTAAGGCTCCTAATAAACAACAATAAATGTGCATACATCCTCACTATAATAAAATAAAAAACAATCATATAGTATTACCCGTAACAAATTTCGAATACATAATTAATTTGGCTTGAAAAAGCCAAATTACTGTTCTTTCTATTTCTTCTTCTTTTTCTTCTTCCGTTTTATTCTTCCGCTTTTTTGGACCATATCTCCCCCCACAGTTTTTGAGCTAGAGACATGAAATTGGTACAGACGTGCGGGGCATATAGGAGAAGTGTGCTGTCTTCTAGCTAAGGAATCCGCGGAAGCGTTACGGCGTTATCGGCGAATTTCCGGACATTTTTTCGCATAGACTATAATGGTAACAATCCTCAAACAGTTTTTTTCATGGTCATAAATACAAATGGTGATACCCCCAACCCCCCACACAGACCCAGGTACACCCACCTACTGACCTACCTTTCCATTCCCATGGAAGCCATATTTAAAGGGTAACTAAAGTAAAAAAACTAATTTAGATTTATCCTCAATAAAAGATAGTTTTATGGTTATAAACACAAAAAAGACATACCCCCACAACCAGACCCAGGTACACACACCTACTAATCTACTAATTCATTATGGTGGTAGCCATACTTAAAGGGTAACTGAAGTCAAAAAAATTAATTTTGATTAATAATAAAAAAGGTTTGTTTTTTTAACCCCCATGTGGCACAGTTACATACACCTACTGACCTACCCCTCCATTACTGTTGCAGCCATACCTAAAGGGTAACTAAAGTAAAAAAAACTAATTTTGACCAATCATCAAAAAAGTTTGTTTTTTAACCCCCAACCCGACACAGGTACACACACCTACTGATCTACTTATCCATTACTGTGGCAGCCATACTTAAAGGGTAACTAAAGTAAAAAAAAACAAGTTTTGACCAATCATCAAAAAGATACAGAGAGATTCAATAAATGTTCTTATCATTGAAAATGGTGCTAATTTTGCCCTAACCAATCAGATGTTAGCTTTCTGATTGATTGGATCAAAATTAGCACCCCTTTGGGCTGGGTACACACAAAAGTTTTTTTTGTCCCAAACAAGCGTTCACTACAAACTCATCATTCCCATTATTGAGTTTTAAAATCTGCAGCAAACACACATATTCCCTTCCAAAATGCAGCCCTTTAAGCCAAAGTCAAAGTTTATACTTAAACTTTCCCTTTCTAGTTATTTTTATTAGCATGATGGACATTTGATTTAATGGTGATTTATAGTATGCTTACTAAGCCAAAGTATAAACTAACACAAATAATATGTATGTGGAAGTATAGGGAACATAAACAAACATATTGAATACATAATAAATACTCTGTAATTAAATTTATACAGAATCTGTATAAATAAAGAGTTTGTTTAATTAATTGGTCGCAAGTGTGTGAGTGTTTCTGTGGTTCTGTAGGTTTTTTCCCAAGTCTGTGTTTAGTTATATAATATAGACACTAGCACCATCCATAATTTGGACAACACAGCCCTTTAAGAGACTCCATTTTAGCTTGGTAATTAACGAAAGGTTCGGTCATAAAATACCATGCGATAGTAAACTATCACAATGGTATTCTATGGGGATCGTAAATCTGCGATCGCGTTATTGTAGATTAATGATCGCTATAGTTAATTTATGATAACGATCGTAAATTAACAATCCCTAGCTTGATTGTTTAACCGGAAGTTAAAAGTGTGGTATCGCTAAAAATATGTTATCTAATATGGCCCTCTGTGTCAAAACAATTATTCTGAAAACTCATTGGTGGAACAAAACCCTGGAAAGCAGGTAAGTGCTTCTTTGGTAAGATCAAGCTCAAGACACAATGTAAGCCTTAGATAAACTGAATATATTAAGCACACCGTGGTTGGGAAGTGAATCTTGTGGCACACAAAATTTATGAAGTGCGGAACCCACAAGTCAAGCAATGAGACTTTTACCAAAGGCTAGACAAGATTTTACTCCTTCTGTGTATAAATCTTATGCAGAAAAAGTACTAGAAAAAGTCTTGCCAATAATGTAATGAAATGAGCTTGCTTTGAAGGCACTGTGTATTACCATCAATGTGTAAATAATAATAGGGAAAAAATAGAAAAAAAAGAAAGAGAAAACAAAGATAAACTTGAAAACATTAAACTGATTACAGCCTTTGAAAGGCTTTATGGGATTAAACTGCACATTCTTTATTTAGCTCTTGGTAGAAAACTGGAGAGTTCATCTGTTAGGCCTGGTCTCCGCTTGGTCTCTCCCTGTCCAGTGTCATTTATTAAAAGAGAGACAAACAATAAAATTAACTTTGTCATGTGATTTCCCATCTAATTTGTCCCTGAAATAATTAAAAAGGACTCTGCTTATCTAAGCCATTATTTTAGCATTGATCTTATCCCTTCTCTTTTTACCAAGTTGTCTAAAGCTAGGTACACTTACTTATCCTACAAAGGCTTTCTGAAAAATTGCAAACAAAATTTCCTGTTGTGCATCAGGCTGACAGATCTGTCCTAGTTGATATAAAAGACTAAAAGTGGTGGGCAATGTACAGTATGGCAAGGGAACATGCAATTTACCTCATGTACATAAGAAGAAAATACAATTTTTATTTCATGAATAAACCTGCTATTGAGATCAGCTGTATCATAAGTAATAACCTCAAACTTCTAAATCTTTTTTAAAGGGCATGTCCACCCTTCTAAAATGTTTTTATATGTTGTAGGGCGTCCTCCTCCAGCCCCAACCGAATTATTATTATGGCCAGAAACTCCCCAGATCTTTACTTACCTTCCCTCTATCCTCCGCCGCACTGCCCGGCCTTCTGCTTGCATGAAACTGTTAGCAGCGGGCCGGACCGGCAGCCGCATCTGTGATTGGCTGAGAGGCAGTTCAGAACGGCGGAGGATAGAGGGAAGGTATGATTGGGGGGGGGGGGGGGTGTTTTCTGGCCATAATAATATAGTGGTTGGGGCTGGGGAGGAAGCCCTACAGTATATAAAAAGGGTTTTGTGCTAGGGGAGGGAGACCAAAACGGGAGGGAGGGGGGGGGGGGGGCTTTACTGCACATGGCAAAATTCTCCCGGAGGGGAGACAAGAGGCAGACTCCTATATGGACCTGCTAGGCTCCTGGTGGCCAGTTTTTTGGACTTTGGGGGAACATTGCAGGAGAACCATTTGGAGCTGGGATGTAAGGTAAGGACAGAGAATGGTTGCAGATCTGTAACTAGGTTCAGAAAAGATCCACTTTTTGGGGTAGTTTTTTTTTTTTTTTTTTTTTTTTACAACAAACAAAGTGACTGACACGGACTCCGAGAGTCAGGGCAGGAAAAGAAGTGTTATTTTACAAGCCTATAACTTATGATCCAGAGAAGCTAGGGCCCTATTTATAAAAGATCGGTATCGTTATCGTAAAATACCGATCGTTATCGTAAAATAACGACCGTTATTTACCGTTAACAACCGTTATTTACCGATAACGACCGATATTTACCAATAACGACCGGTATTTACCGATATCGTTAAATACCGGTCGTTATCGGTAAATAATGGTCGTTATTTTACGATAACGATCAGTATTTTACAATAACGATACCGATCTTTTATAAAAAGGGCCCCTAGAGACATAATTCTAGGCTTGATTGGAAGGTATGAGAGGCCACATTTAGCTTTTAATAAACACAAATAATAATAATAATTATATAGTAAATATATTTATACAAAAAGTATTGCATTGTCACTACAGCAATAACACATAGCTGCTTTCCAAATGAATGGACAGCTTCATTAAATTCAAATTTAGGTGAAATCAGATATAGCGAACATAAGTCTCCCTGCTTGGGACTTATTATTTTACAAAGAGCAATATGTGCACTTTGCATTTTCATTGTTAAAGCAGTGATCAATATCACTGCTTTATCATTGCTTTATAAATATTCCCAAGAGTCAGAGGTGGCTCCCTGGCTGTAAAGACTGACCCAGTTTAGCTTCCAGTGTTACTGCAGTATTTAAGGATCCTTAGTGAATTTCAGATGTTTTCAGGCCTCATAGAGTGGGAGCAACTGGGTTACCAGCTTGAATTATTATTTTGTTCACGTTATTAAATATTAATTTTTCCATTGTGCATTATTTAAGATTCCGGTAACTACTTCTCTGTCACTTTGGCGTACAGAGAGCTAAACCTGGAATAAAGTGCATTAACAAAGGAGACAATGCAAAGAATCTCATGTCCAAGCAGTAATGTAGTTTAAATGCAATCAATTTGCAATCAGTGCAGCCTTGCTAATTACATGTCTTGCTACTGTCAATCAGCAGATTATCTACTAACCCTATAATTTCTGAATAATATGTTTCATTCTGGACTTCCAGTATCTAGTGAATGTCATTTCAATTGCTTTTTGTCATAAAAAAAATAGTAGAGGAAGGCATATTTACTGCTTATTATCAGCCATGTGTTTGGCACAAAAACAACTGATTCCATTGCTTGACAAACTACCACCGTCTGTCACAGGATCAATAGTTTCAGATGGAATGTTTCAGTCAGTGGTTATTGGCTTAAACCGAACAGAAGATCATTACCTATTGTATAAAGTATAGGGATATAGATCACTAAGGTAAATGTGCAGCAAAAGTCGCATTTGTATGGCCACCTTGATATGGTGTGAATTTAGGGTTTTGTACCAACTAGTGCACAAATAGCATTTACTCTAGATCAATATGATAATAAAACTATACTCCTATTTCACTCACACGATACATAAGTCTTGATAATGTTATTTTGGAAAAAGCTGTAGAGCAAAGTCACTGAAATATTTATGGTGCACTTGGAAAAAGGTGATAGGTGATAAAACATATGCTAGTGGTTGTTTGCTACAGAATGAAATAAAATTTTCCCCCAAACCACGATGCACACGATGGCGTCAGTTCACATCGCTGCTGCAAATGTGTACGCGTCTAACGTCATCGTGCCGCGATCAAGCATGGCGTGGTGATGTCACACGTGCCTACACACGCCCACTAGCACAGAGGCGAATGCTATGGAAATTAAACACCTCAGAGGAAACCTTAAAACTTGTGGATATCCAGACTGGGCCTTTGTCAAAAGGTGTAGAGGGAAAGGAAAGAATACCAACACCAACTCACAGTGTGAGAAATTAAAAGAAGAAGAAATTAAAAAGAATTTTAAATAAACACTGTCTGCTTTAACTCAAGTAACACTGAGGCAGCAACTGGTGTCTTTGAAAAATCCAATAGCGAAACATAAGAAGAGCAACATCATACACAGTACAGTGCAGTGAAGAGTGCTCTGATTTGTATGTGGGGGAGACCAAACAGCAGCTGCACCAACGTATGGCCCAGCACAGAAGAGAAAATTCCTCGGGTCAGGACTCAGTCGTGTACCTGCATCTTAACCAAAAAGGACATATGTCTGAAGATTGTAATGTCAACATCTTGGCAAAGGAAAAGGATTGGTTCAGGAGAGGTGACAAGGAAGCCATTTATGTGAAAATAAAGAAACCAAGCCTGAATAGAGGTGGGGGGGTTGACACAAACTCTCTGTCATGCACAATGCTCTTTTGATGCCTTACCCTGGGCAGTTTCGATATCACCTCTTAGCCTCAATGCAATAAACACCTTGGATTCAGAAGGTGATATACTAATTGGAACTTCCCATAGTATTTATTGCCAACAAATTCTTGTAAATCATTCTGAAATGAGAAAGCCAGTCAGATGACTAGAAAACGTAAAAAAGATCCAGTTGATCTTACTAGAGATGTTACAAATATTGGAACAAGTTAGAAATCAGGCAGGGAAATTACTTTTTCAATGTGTAATATTATTTCTAATTATTATTTTTATTTCAGTTTTAATCTATGAATAGAAACAAAACCACATAAGTATGTGCATACAATTTCACCACCCATCAAGCTGAATAGATACTCTGTAATGCAGCCTAAATTGGCTCATGGAACTCTGAATCTGAATCTGTGTACTATTTGGATTAGGTATATCTGATGTATTCAATTAGATCAACTGGACTTGAAGTTTAGTCATGTCCAGTTGATCTAATTGAATACATCAGATATACCATGACCTGGATGAATGAGAACCTTCACAAGCATATTTGGATTAGGATTGGGTGGAGTCCTAGTAGATGTTTGTGAGTATTTAAGGGGCTTCTCCCTGCTCCCTTACCAGGGTTATTCTACCTATGATTAGATACCTGAATGGTACGAAATGCATCAGGTGACCTCTGGGTCCATTTTTATGATTCGTTATTAAAGAAGTTTTAATCCACGTGAGTTCTGGTGTGCACGCTCCTTCAGGTTGGTCTTCTGATGTTTTAACTTTTAAATCTGTCAAATTTACAGGAAAGTTCAAACAGTATTTTAAGATACAGCATATTTTGCAGGATGCAGAAAGAGACACACTGTCAAGGAAAGCCACAATTTTAAGACTATTGGCAAGTAATTATCTGCAAGTTGTACACAACAAGAAGGTGCTGAACAGTTTATCCTTTACTGCTGGGCTTCTCTTGTACTTGTATCATTTGTGGCTCTGCACAGGATAAATATGTTGGTACCAGGTTAACTTTCAAGCCTTGAGGATTGATTGTTTTTTCCTGTGCAAAGTTGCAAACTTCTAATAATTAACACCTGAAACCCCAGAATTCTCATTGCCATAACTAACAGGGGGTTGGCACTGATAAATATAGCTGCCTTTGGGAAGTGTCTGGATCATTTTCAAAAATTCGAGAAAAAACAGAAAGTCTATAAAAAACTTGAATGTTACGTACTTTTTCAAAATTTCCAAACATGGTTTGGAAAAATCCAAAAGGCGTTTTTCTGGAAAATACAGTAACTCATTGACCTGCGGATCTCGAAAATTCTGCATCAGAACCGTATTGGATCTGCATTCCTGCCCATCTCTACTGTTCACAATACTGCTTTTATTTGACATTAACCTGACGCTAACCTCCCTACCTTTACTTATGTATATAAATCATTTGCAAGTACAAATTATCTGTAACTCTGATGTTCTTTTAACATGAGACCAGCTTATAATGTATGTTGAGAGTTTAAATTTAATTTATTTATAACCATATATATTTTTTTAAGTTATTTTAAAGTAGAAAATGAATATTTTATTTATTCAGAGTTTAGTTCCCTGGAAATGGGGATCATATATTATATGCTTTCAAGTTTATTTTAGTACTCTATTAAGTTTTGATTGCTGATGGAGACACTTCTTCAAATCCCAAATGGCATCCTTTTATTCTCTTTGCATTCTAATGAATTGGTACCCAAAATTGCACAGCAAGAATGAATAGGAGATCATAGTTTTGGGCTCATCAACGAGGTAATGCTATAATTATATCTGTGGAAATCATATGCGCCTTCCCCCTGATTGCATTCTTTCTGGTTCTGTGATGCTGAGAAAATTATTTTTTTTTACCTTCTATTTTTTCAAAACATTTTACAGTAAGATTTTTCTTTCTATTTTATACCATATAGTCAGGTTTTTCCCACAATAACAGTAGCTTTGCCTACAATTCACCCAGGTCCCTCCTAGATTATAAAAACCCATGGGTCACAGATAATTGAGCATGGGTTGTGTGTTAGGCTGTGCAAACACAATACTAATTACCAGCCCAAAAAAATTGCATGGGTTTTTGGCTGGCCGCAACTGACTTCCGAATCTGATCCGAAAACTACAATCGATAGTTTGCTGTTGCTGAGTGTACAGTCCATAGATGACCCACGTCGTCTGACACATACCATTCGATACTTCCATACTTTTAACAATTCTTTATCCTGGCCGACCATTTGGATATGCGTAACGGTTGGTTGGGACAAAGCATTTTATGGTGTGTACCCAGCTTTAGGTACCACTGCTTTAGATGTCTAAAAACAGTCTTAACAGTCATAAAATAAATGACATATGCATATATTATTTTTAGAATTGAGGAATCAAAAAGTCTGGTCATATTTAGTGTGGATATGAAAAGTATATATTATCATAAATATTTTATAAATTACAATCAGGATTGCCCACACTGAGGGCAGTATGGCGCACCAACACCCCACAAATCTGCCAGCTTATAGTAGTCGAAGAAGACTGTAGGGCAAACACTGCTCTTTTAGTAACTGTATGTAGCTGCAGAAATTGTTAGATGTCCAACTCTGGGTATCCACTACAGGCCTATACACAACCTTGTGGTTAAAAATTAAACATTGTCTTTTATTTAGATGCCCACTGTGCAATAGATTCTGCAAAAGAATTAGTATAAATATTATATTACTTGATTCCTAAAATGTATTGAAGGTATGAGGCTTGATTGTATGATAAGAAAGGTAAGTAAGTCAAACTAACTATTATCAGGAATAGCCCCCTTACCTCTCCTCTGCTTCGCGTTGCAACACTCTTCCTCTTTTTCGGCTCTTTGTGCCTCCTTCTGGACTGGAAAGGTTAAGGTTAAGGTCCCTCAGTCTTGGTGTAAGAAAACTACCAACCAGTTGAGCCTCTTGGCCCAGCAGTTACTGTTATGGAACCTAAAGTACCATTGACAGAGACAGCAGTAAGTTTATTCATTTTATGAATGCTTGAAAACTTTATTTTCATATTTGGTCTACTTTTTCAGGTACAGAGGGGTTAATAATTTTCCCTTCTCTAGGGAGACCCTTAGACTTGGGTGTATGGTTTAGGCCAAGGAAGCTACAGTATCTTGGTGCTCTAGCATGATCAAATCACCATCCCATTGGCTTAAAAGCACAATAGTGTGACCTAGCCCTCCAAGAGTATTGGCATTAAAGGGAATGTCCACCCCCAAAACCATAATTTAACATGTTATTGGCCATTATCCCAGCTTTTAAACAAGCCAAGCTGCATTAAAATCCATTCAGCCAATTTTAAGATACATACCTTCTTTTTGCAGACCAGGAGCATCTCACTGTAAATCCAAGGGGCTGTAAGTAACGTTTTGATTATTATTTTAATGATTAAACTTGGTGGCTGGGGGTGGGCAGGGGAGATCTATCATATATATAAAGTTAATTATGAGGGTAGACATACTCTTTAACACTTTCACTGCCAGCACTTTCCCAGAGTATTGCCATTACCACTTTTAAGTGCCAGCTGAGTATTACCATTAACCCTTCAGTGCCACCAGACTTTCCTATAGATAATTTCAAAGCCAGCGCTTTCCCACAGTTTTTCCATTAAGTATTACCTTTAACCCTTTCAGTTGCCAGCATTGACATGATATATAGTATGTACCTGCTTTCCACGTATTCTCCATTGAATTGTTCACTCCTCACCTACTCTGAGTTCTATTTGAAGAGTTGTGTAGAAGGAAGAAAGAGGCAGGGATAGTGATCTCATGGCTGCTAGTCACTGGGTTCACTGTTAAAAAGTCTGCAGCAGCTTTTACTTGCTATTTCTAAACTGCTCTCCTCGTTCCTATTAGCTGAGCTCCTCCTCTCCCCTCCTTCAGTTCATTTGCAAAATTTTTCCAAGTAGAGTGAGCTGAGTTCAGGCTGTCTACTTGCTACATTGTTGCAAATTACAGCAGCAGAACAAGGAGAGCAGTTCTAACACAGCAAGTAAAATCTGACAGGGAAATGCTAGGGAAAACTCTTGGTGCCCTGGTTTAACATAGGTGCCCTAGATCTTTGCCTAGGTGGCCTATGCCTACAAATGACCCTGATTCTGACCCTGACCTTTCTTCCACTGTCAAATCTAAATCGAAAATTCAGAAAATCCGGGTTCCGTGAGTTCCGAAAGTCGGGATTTCGAAACCATCAGATTCGATTCAAAATCGGGTTCTATTCGAACCCACCTTACATCTCTACTCACTACTGTACCCTTGCTACCAAACTTTCAAGAAGACTCTTCTCACAGTTAACCTGATAACTGTCAGTTTGTAACTTTGTCGCTTTGATTACAGGTACTTTAAAAGTTCCACGACTCAAAGTCCTCTGGACACTCTGGTGAGAAAAAGACCCTGGCCTTATTGTCTAGGCATGTATGGTGGCCATCTTGCTCTAGAAAAATTAAGGCCTAAATTTGTGCCCGTAGAAGGCCTCCATGTGGCAAACTTATGCCACTTTCATATGTTACTTGGGTTTATATTTCTGAATTAATTTTATTTTTGATTTACATCTTTCTCTCTTGCCTAATTTGGATAGTGTACGATTTATTAAGATGGCACATTTCATTCCTCTCCCTAAACTTTCTTCTGACAAATAATTGTGACAATTATGTATTGAAAATATTTTTCATTTACACGGGATCTCTGAAAATATAGTGTCAGACAGAAGGGTTTAAGTAATTTCTCAATTGTACTTTTTGTTCTTCCCATATTCCAAGTTCATAATAATTTCCAAATCATAAACATGTAAAAAAGGGAAAAAAGCGATAAACACATTTTTTTTTTTTTTTTTTTACAATAAAATAATGATCAGTGAAAACAGGCCTTTTGCAAGCTGCACAAAAACTGTTTATGCTGCACAAAAGTCCCTATGGAAATCATCAAAGTAATCGCAGATTAGTAGTCCACCGATTTCAAGGGAAACTGAGCTTCATTTTGTATCTCACCCAACAAAAACGAAGGGAAAACATTGGCTCCTAAATTTCTTGTATGCCAATACCAAAATTAGTGAAGGGTTGTGTTTTCTGTGAAGAATGACACATATAACCAATTTGGTTTTTTTAACAGCATCCCTTTGACTGTTATGCACCAATGTCCTTTCGACTGTTATCCACCACCCTCCCTTTTAATGTTATACACCAGCATCCCTTTCACTGTTATCCACAAGCATCGCTTTTGACTGTTATCAACCAGGTTCTCATGACTGATTTCCACCAGCTTCCCCTTAAAGGGGAACTGTGGTCCAAAAATGACTTTAGGTAAATTGATAGGAATTGCTCTCCTGAGAATTTTTGCAATTTATTTTTATTGTTTATTTTGCATAGTTTTGAAGATATTTACATTTTTGTGTGTGATATGGCAGCAGCATCACCAGGTCCCCTGCACTTCCTGCTTCCTTCTCTGAAACCATGTCAGTCAATCTTCCCAGTGTCTCCTCCTCCCCTTTGCAGACTCCCTTGTCCCTCCCACTCATGGACCCCATGGTCCCTCCAGTTGCAGTCCCCCTTGGCCCATTCTCTTACAGCCCCATGTGTCCCTGTCTACTCGCGGGTGCCTAAGCCCCGCCCACTCGCAGGTGCCATGGGCCACTCAGACACCCCCCCTACAGATAACTCTGTGGAAACAGCCTTTTCAGGTAGAGTGAGAACACAGAGAGTACAGAGTGAGAACAGAGTGAGAACATAGAGTGAATAGAGTGAGAACAGAGTGAGAACAGAGAAAGAACAGAGTGAGAACAGAGAGAACAAAGTGAGAACAGAGAGAGAACAGAGAGAGAACAGAGAGAGAACACAGTGAGAACAGAGAGAACAGAGTTGAGAACAGAGAGAGAACAGAGTGAGAACAGAGTGAGAACAGAGAGAGGACAGAGAGAGAACAGGGTGAGAACAGAGTGAGATCAGAGAGAAAACAGAGCGAGAACAGAGTGAGAACAGAGTGAGAACAGAGAGAAAACAGAGAGAGTACAGAGTGAGAACAGTGAGAACATAGAGTGAACAGAGTGAGAACAGAGTGAGAACAGAGTGTGAACAGAGTGAGAACAGTGAGAACAGAGAAAAAACAGAGTGAGAACAGAGTGAGAACAGAGTGAGATCAGAGAGAGAACAGAGTGAGAACAGAGAGAGAACACAGTGAGAACAGAGAGAGAACACAGTGAGAACAGAGTGGAGAACAGAGAACAGAGTGAGAACAGAGTGAGAACAGAGTATGATCAGAGAGAGAACAGAGTGAGAACAGAGAGAGAACAGTGAGAACATAGAGTGAACAGAGAGAGAACAGAGAGAGAACAGAGAGAGAACAGAGTTGAGAACAGAGTGAGAACAGAGTGAGAACAGAGAGAGGACAGAGTGAGAACAGAGAGAGAACAGGGTGAGAACAGAGAGAGAAAAGAGTGAGAACAGAGAGAGAACAGAGTGTGAATAGAGTGAGAACAGAGTGTGAATAGAGTGAGAACAGAGAGAGAACAGAGAGAGAACAGAGAGAGAACAGTGAGAACATAGAGTGAACAGAGAGAGAACAGAGAGAGAACAGAGAGAGAACAGAGTTGAGAACAGAGAGAGAACAGAGTGAGAACAGAGAGAGAACAGAGTGAGAACAGAGTGAGAACAGAGAGAGGACAGAGTGAGAACAGAGAGAGAACAGAGTAAGAACAGAGTGAGAACAGAGTGATAACAAAGAGAGAACAGAGCGAGAACAGAGTGATAACAAAGAGAGAACAGAGAGAGAACAGAATGAGAACAGAGTGAGAACAGAGTGAGAACAGAGTGAGAACAGAGTGAGAACATAGAGTAAACAGAGAGAGAACAGAGAGAACAGAGTTGCCATGGGCCACTCAGACACCCCCCCTACAGAAAACTCTGTGGAAACAGCCTTTTCAGGTAGAGTGAGAACACAGAGAGTACAGAGTGAGAACAGAGTGAGAACATAGAGTGAACAGAGTGAGAACAGAGTGAGAACAGAGAGAACAAAGTGAGAACAGAGAGAGAACAGAGTGTGAATAGAGTGAGAACCGAGAGAGAACAGAGAGAGAACAGAGTAAGAACAGAGTGAGAACAGAGTGAGAACAGAGAGAGGACAGAGAGAGAACAGGGTGAGAACAGAGTGAGAACAGAGAGAGAACAGAGCGAGAACAGAGTGAGAACAGAGTGAGAACAGAGAGAGAACAGAGAGAGTAGTGAGAACAGAGAGAGAACAGAGTGTGAATAGAGTGAGAACAGAGAGAGAACAGTGAGAACATAGAGTGAACAGAGAGAGAACAGAGAGAGAACAGAGAGAGAACGAGAGAGAACAGAGAGAGAACAGAGTGAGAACAGAGAGAGAAACAGAGAGAGGACAGAGTGAGAACAGAGAGAGAACAGAGTAAGAACAGAGTGAGAACAGAGTGATAACAAAGAGAGAACAGAGCGAGAACAGAGTGATAACAAAGAGAAACAGAGAAAAGAGAAAACAGAAGAGAAACAGAGTGAGAACAGAGTGAGAACAGAGTGAGAACAGAGTGGAACATAGAGTAAACAGAGAGAGAACAGAAGAACAGAGAGAACAGAGTTGCCATGGGCCACTCAGACCACCCCCTACAGAAAACTCTTTGGAAACAGCCTTTGGTCAGGTAGAGTGAGAACACAGAGAGTACAGAGTAGAACAGAGTGAGAACATAGAGTGAACAGAGTGAAAACAGATGAACAGAAGGAACAAGATGAAACAAGAGAGAAAACAGAGTTTTAACATATATTTAGAACCTATATATAATCATTATCTTAACAGAGTAAGAACAGATTGTATAAACAGATTGATAACATATAGATTACATATATGATAGCATTTTAGAACATATTTAGATAACATAGAGTAGAACATATCTATAATCAGATTTTGATAACGCCGAGTGAGAACAATATATAACAGATATATTAACATATTTATAACATTAGACATATATTTAACATATGTTATAATCATATTTTTTAACATATTGATAACTTATAACATATAAATAATTCAGTAGTGATAACAGAGAGATATCATATATATAAGTAAGAGTGCTGTCTTGGCCCAGCCGTTTTCTCACCATGTCAACAGCATCCTTGGTGGGTATACAAGTAAAGAGAGATGTCACATCATAGGACACTCCCCACTGTGTACGGTGAACTTAACCTATCGGGTCCCGTATTTTACTAAGTTCTTCTTCGTTTGATTGGGTCATGGGACCTAGTTCACAACAGATGTTTTACGGCCGGAACTCTAACGTGATTAAATGCCGTTTATTTCTTTACGCCAACAACTGCAGTCCCTACTGTAACCCCGTTCTGGTCCCACTTTTCCCGTTCTCTTTTTTTCTGCGACAATTCTTCTTCTCCCTTCTCATCAGCCTCCTCTCCTCTCTCTTCTTCTCTTCTTATCTACTCCATTAATTCCGCCCTAATAAGAAAAATCAAAGAACTAGATTCCCCCCTTCACAAGCCCTACTTAATCTTAATTATCTAACACCCACTCAGCTTCTACCTTACCCCTACATATCCTCCTCATCTCTTTATCTCTAAAGCAGTCAGGGTATATTTATTTTTTTTCTAGCATTACAGGTTTTTTTGAATTTGTGTTGGTCCTACACTTGTTGTAATCTATCCTTCCCTCCGATCAACCACCTTTATCATCACCTCCCCGTCCACCTTGTGCTCCCACACACCTAGCCCCATTAGTATTTTGCTATTTTTTTTTTTTTTGTAAAGATATTTTTTTTTGTTTAGAAATTTCAGGCAACTTTTTTTTTTTACGTTTTAATCTGTAAACAGAAAAAGTTATATGTGTTTGGTGGGCAGTGCATTCTTATTGGGTTGCTCCTAGCCCTTGACTCATCTTTGGGACATTCCTGAAGGCGTCTTCTACCATTTGCCACCCCCTCCCCCCCTTTACCAGTCAGCAGTCCACCAAATCCCACTTTCCCCGTAGCCCTACCCATCACCAGCCGCCTTCCGCAAAATCTTTTTTTTGCATCGCACTATTATCTGCAACCAAACAACCAGTTACACCCAAGCAAATCACTTCAGACTCCCCTTACCTTTACACTACCTCTGGCTCCAAGGGACGGGCCACCCTTTTTGACAGCGTACTCCCCCCCACCCCCCCAAGTCCTCTCCTCTCCCCTGCGCCCTTGTCTGTGAACCCCGTACCCCCCGCCCACCCCCCCCTCCCCCCTTTTTCCCCCCCCCCTCCGTCGTTGCTTTTATTCTTTCTGTGCGGTCGGGATCCCCAGTCCACCTGACCAGACCCAGAGTACCATTGTGTATACCAGAAGACCACACCAGAGTTTTTTCTAGTGTCTGGTTTAGGTAAGGGTAGTAGTTTTCATTGAGTAGTATTGGTTTTTTAATGTGGTATCAATTCCATTCCCTCACTTCATGTGCCTTTCTTCTTTTTTTTTTTTTCTAATTTTTTTTTTTTGTGTTTCCCCACTTATTCTCCCTATTGTTGTGATTATTAAACTATGCTCTCTTTGTTTAACCGTGTCTAGACGTTCTTCACTCTGCCTTGTTCTGAAATCTGAATTATCCCTCCGGGAAAAGGCAACGTTTCATCCACATAGTTTCTTTGTTTCCTCTAGGGGGGGGGTTCTGTTTATTCGTGGTGGTTGTGGAGTTTTTCGGATTCTTTTATTTTTCGTGTTTTTTTTTCGCTTGTCTTGTTTGTTTTTGGTTCTGTGCGTTATGAGTGTTTAAGGGTTTGTTATGATTCGGTTGACCCTTGTGTATTGAACGTTTGGTGCCGGTTCTGATTATTGGTATTTTAAGTTTATTTAAACCTATTTCTGGTTACTTTTTCCCAATAAGTTGTTGGCATTTATTGAGTTCTATTTATGTTTTGTTTTTTGTTAAATACCACCATCAAGATGTTATTTTAATTTTTTTAAATATTTGGTGTTTTTTAGAGGGGTGTTGTTCCTTAAAGTGGTTTACGGTGTCGGTGGTTTAGGAAGAGATTTGTACTGCTAATAGGGATCTTCATTTATGTGAGCTTCCTGTTAAGAACGGGTGATGATGTGTGTGATGGATAGTGTAGACGGGGTAAAGCTTTTGTTTGTATTGGGAGTAAGTGTTTTTTGTCGCTGAGGGTTTGTGTATGGGGTAATTTAGTTTAGTAATTGTGAGTTGGGTCGCGTGATAAATCATGGGGTCTGTTTTATTGTCGTTAGACTTCACTTTTGCAGGGGCCGTCTATAGCACGCTAGTGTTGTTTCTTTTGGGGTTCTTTCATTTGGGTGTTTTTCCGTCGCCGCTGTACTAACGAGTGTGACCTGGTTGTGGTTTTCCCTTTCTGATGTGATGTCCAACGGTTGCCTAATCGCCGACTCTTCCTTGTCCTCCTCCCTTTTTTTTCTTACCTCTTTCTTTTCTCTTGTCCGGGCAGCCGGTTATGCACACACCCCCGCGCAGTATGACGTTGGGCGCTGGGGTCTGGTGTGCAGTTTTTTTTGTAGTGGCATGCTCTTTTGAGGGCTCCGTGTATGTGCAACTCGTTATATGGGCAGTGCTTAGAGGTCCTGCTCAGTGGACGGGTTAGTCCGTGCCCATGAGCCTGTGGGCGGTGCTTAGTGCTCCAGGGGTTGATGGGTGACTTAGGCGATTGTGGGTGTTGGTGCGGGGCCGTGGCCTCGGCACACGCTCAAACATGCAGGTGGGTAGGGCATATGGGCGTGTAAGAGAATGGGCCAAGGGTTGCCTGCAACTGGACGGACCATGGGATCCATGAGTGGGAGGACCAGGGGGGCTGCAAAGGGAGAGGGAGGGAAACAGGGCGATGGACTGACATGGTTTCAGAGCAGGAAGCAGGAAGTGCAGGGACTGGTGTGCTGCTGCCATATCACACACAAAAATGTAAAATCTTCAAAATTAGCAAAATAAACAATGAAAATAGATTACAAAATTTCAGGAGAGCAATTCTATCAAATTTACCTAAAGTCATTTTGTGACCACAGTTCCCTTTGTTTAATGTTTTATTCAGAAGTAACTAAGGGGGAGATACAATATGGCCTTTTCCGCGAAAAACCCACGTTAACCCGAAAAAAATTCGGGTTAACGTGGGTTTTAGACGGAATTTAGAGCACAGCGCCATTCCAAATGTTTTTGGATAGCGCCGTGCTACAGATGCAAAACCCCTACTGTTAAGTTTTGCGCTACACAGGCGACACTTAACGGCACTGGGTAGGAGGCGCTAAACCACGCTCTTACCTTACCTCGATCCCGCATGCAATAAACTGACGTTACGTCAGTATTGTATGCGGGATCGGGCAAAGGTAAGTAATGCGGCGCCCGCTTTGAATCTCCCCATAAGTAATTTAACTTTTCCCTTTTTGTTTGGTATGACTATAATACACTATAGGTAACAGAATACAATATATCTGTTGACCTATGTAAATGTTTTTATTTCCCATTTTACCCTACCATTTTAATTTAAGTTAATTTAATTAATCAAACTATAACTTAGATGTTAAAAGTGACTATGAGTGTTGAACATTAACAGTAGCAAGTAGTGATAGTCGCCGGTTTTAAACAACCTGGTTTTGATTCAGAACGCAGGTTTAAAAATACACCAGATCTGGTGGGATTTTTAAAAAATTTTGAAACCCTTAACTGATATGTGATTAGAATTGAAAATTCATAAATGACGATGGGCACACATTTGCATATAATAACTGGGCAGCTCCCAGATGGTCCAAAGCTAAATGTTCTACATCTAAAATCTTACTATAAGATGTTTTCCAGTGGCGGAAGTAATCCTCCCCGCCGCCCAACGAAACAATTTTGTTCGGGTGGACATGCCTTAAACACTCTTCTAGGATTTCAAAAAGGAGCCATAGATTCTGAGAAATCTTTGAAATTGCAGATTATGTGTAATGGGCCTATCACTCACACCAGAATCTCCTAATTAAAATTAACTTTTCTTGCTGCCTGCCATCACATTTCAGGCTTTTAGTAAGAGAATCGGTTGCGGCAGCAGAGAAAGAATGATGTTTACATTGAGAGAAAGCCGGTGGCACTTGAAGGAGGCACATGGATAAAGGGGGTGTGGTGATGTAAGTCAGGTGGAAGAGAAGCATTATATTGGTGCATTGATTGAATGTAAGTAACTGACATGATCATGGAAGATGTCAGAGCTAGAGAAGTGGGTTTTGTGTTACACGTCAGGAAACAGAACAAAGCAAGGAGGAGGAAAAAATGTATGAAAATGTTACTTCTTCTTCGTTACACAACAGCTTTTTCAAAAAAACTTTGCATACGAAAAAGGGGATGGATGGCTTTAAAGGGTTGTGATGACTGTTAAGTGTTCAGGCTATGCACGGAGAGCTGTTATCATCTTTTCCACCTTAAAGTACCGTTAAACCATGTACCAATGACTTTAAGACATTACTTAGACGGTTGCGGCGGTACGCAAAAACTGTGTCGTGTAACTGCCGCAAGCTATGTACCGAGCCGATAACGGCTTTTAAGAAAAAACTTTAACACCAGCAGATAGCTGGCCTAAAAGTTTCAGAATGGGCAAACCCCATTCACGATGCACCGAGAGCCTTTATGGCTCAGTGCATTGCCTAGAGGAGGCTATAGAGAGCGATACCGCTCCGGTTATAGCACTATATGTGGGGTAATACCTGTTTAAGGGGGGATACATTAAGGGTCTTCAATTCCTAACTAGTTAGGATTATATAAAAAGCCTTCCATCCAATATAAAACCCAATCACATCTAGATACAGTAACATTTTCGTTATTGCTGTAAAGGAGAGGAGCAGGTCAGGTATGTCACTTAACCAACGGAAGGAGGAAAATTTGAACATTCACCTCAATATAATATCTCACAGGCTTTAGACAGTGATTGTCGCTCATTTTAAAGGAAACGCTGCAGGCTTTCATTTAACCCTCACTTGTTTGGAGACCACAGTTGCCCCTTTACAGGATGATTATACTGTGTTTAGGTTGATAACATTTTATAATGCATTAGTATGAATGACATGATGCTGCTGGATCTCTTGGATGATATTGTAAAGTTACTTTATAATAATAATAAGTGTTGTGGGGGACAAACATATATAAACCCCTGGGATACAATAATAGTGTAAAGTTGTTGGTAATTTTACAGTGATGCTTATGCTGAAGCTGCTAGACAGATATATGATTATTTGTGATGTATAATGTGGTGATAGTGCAGCATAAGAAAATTATAGTAAAGCTTTAGGTTATACTGTAAAGTAGCAAAAGCATAATATGGTGCTGCTATATATATTATATAATACATAATTGTGATATTTTAATGGGAGATAGTGTATGATCTTTATAAAAATCACTCAGCTATGTCACTAAGTGACTCATTTTTTATATTTCTTATATCACATTGCTCTTTCATTCCAGTGTTCATGCCTGAACAACAACTTTTTGCATTGTTTAACTTCACTAATGGAACTGCTGGAGCTGCCCGTCACTTCAAACCAGTTCTCTCTCCTTTTCCCCAAAATTTGTTTAACTGCATAGATTCTGGGCTGGAATGTTCCTTTCTACTGGGTTTAAGTTCAGAAGGTAGGTTGGGGGATAGGGTTAAATTAAAAAGGTGGGAATAGGGACAAGGATAGAATGGGGTAAATGATCATATACTTATGTATTATAAGAAATAATGCTCCCTTACTCATAATATAAAGATATTATGCCACCTTGGAGTTCGCCCTGTATAAAAGCACTCGGCCTACAGCTTTTGCTTCTATAGGGTCAGGGAACTTCTAGGTGGGTAAGAGTGGCCTACAGCCTTGTGCTTCTATAGGGTCAGGAACTCCTCGGTGGCGTAATATCCTTATATTACACTGTAAGGGGCGCATTATCTCTATATATTAATATTTGTCCAATTCAGCCTTAATCAGCTCTAGCGTCCTACACAGAACAGCTGTTTTTTCATCAGTTTTAGAGGAGAATGAAAGTCTAATGAAAAATTAAGTTCAGATTAAATCATAACCATGGAAATGATAAATGCTGCCTAAACATTATGTTGCTTCTCTTCTTTCCAAGCCCCTTTGCTTCTGGTAGCAACTTCGTGTATTTTTTATTGACACCGGCACCATAGAAATTTGTAAACTTTAAAAAAAAAATGTATCAGAATAAGGTTGTCATTGGATTCACTGAACATACTTTTTAAGACTTTCATTTACCTTAAATAAATCATTTAAGTTGAATGTGAGTAGATAAGTACTTGATCCTGTCTTCGTTGGAAGTGGAAAAAAATACAGAGGCGATTTGATGTTTGTCTTAACAAGCAGAAATGTTAGGATAAAAAAAGGATAGCATGAGAGCTTGGTGTAGTGTTCGAAAACTTGTAGAGCCAGTTCCCTTAAAAGTGCTAACATGATATCCTTAACCCATGGCACACTAACAAACTTAATACTAAATACTTCAGATTACTAAATATCAGCTATAACTGAAACCACATTCAGGATGTTGCTATATTGATGTTTATCCCTAGCTCAAAATGTTATTTACATTTAAAGAAATATAATGTAAAGCACATGTTCCATGAATCATAGGATATTAACTGCTGATTAAACAATGCACCATTTACCTTTTAAAGGACATATTTGTGTCAAACTAGTAATATCTTTTATTAAAGCATTTTTGCTGCTACTTTTGTTTTCACTGAGCATACAGCTATAGAGTGTAGTTATTTGGGCAGCTCTTCATTATTTTCCTGAAGCATGCCTGTCTCACTGGGAGGGGGGAAGGATGTTTTTTACTAATTTCACAAAGGTGAGGAATTGATTAGAAAAACAATTGCATGCATGTTTAAGGACAATTATATTTGTGTTTTCCCCGATCCATAACTGTATAGTATACAGGAGAGCACCTACATTGCTAATTCCTCACCTTTGGTACTTTACCTAACTCCTGCAATACTTACTCAAAGTCTTCCTCGGCGCTCTGCTTTGTCCCCTCTCTCTCTTCCACTTTCAGTGACAGTTCGCGATGCACCCAATGGGAAGAACACACCTTCTTGCAGAGCGTGTCCTCACATGGCTGCATCGCAATCTGTCACTTACAGGGAAGAGAGGAAAAGCAGAGTGCATGGGGAGAATTTGAGTAAGTATTCTAGCAGACAACGGTGCCCCATTTTTTATTTTTCCTATGACAGATATTGCCTCCTCCTTCACGACTGTGGATGATGCATGCATTTTTATTACCAGTTATTCCAAGTTATGGGACGAAATGTGTCTGGCGGGATTTAATATATGTTTTTACATGTAGCCTATGAATAAGTTACATTTTACAAAACGGAGTGGCGAGACGTGCTTCACAGTGTAAAGCAGCTAGAAGTGATGATTCCATTGATGGACAGAGGGAAGGGTCCATGATGGACAGCACGGGCCACCTACGGTGAACGGTGAGTCTTATCGCCACCCATTCCCTAGGAAAAAAATACACTCGCAAAACCATATAGGAAACTCGAGCACATAAAGTGGCGAGGTCCAGGGTTACACACTTGGACCTACGCAGACAAGTGTAAGTTAACCTATTGACACACCACACACAGTATAATTACACTGTTTCCATGCTTGGAAAAGGCACGGAAGCAAACAGAAGCACACCAATGGAAAGAAGGCTAGTAAGTAATGTTAATGAGGTAATTTTGTATCCCTTGAGAAGCCCTGCCCCCAAATGGGGTGCAATGCTCATGGATATACTTTGATATCAACCACATGTGGATTCAATTTGGAGCTCAGAAGCAACCCTGCGGTATAACGGAGGTAAGAGATCCTTTGCTGCCCTTTCTAAGCAGGGTGGGTGAAGAGGACGAACACCATACTCAGATCCGTGACACACCTGAGGACGCTCAAGGATGCTGAAGCCAATACCCGAGGAACCGGACGGAAGCGCTAAGTAATAAGGGAAACAACGGCCCACCCACGCTAAAGTAGAGGTAGGTAGACGAGTAGAGCCAACCTGCCTAAGTCCACTGTGCACATCAGGTCGCAGGAAACAAACTGCCAAGAGTACCGTGGTAAGTAATGTTGTCAGGGCTAACTACTATCTTTGGAAACTTGTTTAATTAGTGCTACTTTAGATACACGGAGTGTGGATTGTGTACAAATAAGGACATAGTCCCAGGATAATATGTGGATCCGTTTAAACTTGGACCCTAAGACATTGAACTGGCTACACAGGTATCTATAGATATGCACTTTTTTATTTCCAGCAGAAACAATGTATCCATTTATAACATGTGTTTAGGGTTCGGTTTAAATTGCCAGAGTGTGATAATTTGTAACATTATAGACTTGCAGACTGGTTAGCCTGCAGGTCCTACTGTTGGGAGATTTGTAAAGTTTTATTCCCTGTTTTTATATTTGCTTATCTTTATGGGTATGATGCATAAACTACACAGTGTGCAATAAATGTATCTATTATTATGTGTACTGGTTACTGCTAATAGGTAACTATTGTTATTAGTGACGCATTCCAACGAGTGCTAAAAAGAGACACTTGAGTTGCCTCTCAACTCAGAAGTTTTTTTTGTATAAGTGCTAGTAATGTTAGCAGCATCTGATAACGCTAAAACCTTGCGAGGTTGAGGTTTGGGGGGGTCTTAACACAATATAAAACTTTTTGGGGGGTGGACTTACCCTTTAAGTTTATTATTCACCAAAACCCCAAGATCCTTTTCAAAAGAGATTGACTTAACATGGACCCAGTTATTAGTTACCGTATTACTTGTGCATAAACCAAATTATTTTACCTTTAAAATCATATTGAAAGTCTCCTCTCGGTTTATACTCGGGTCTGATCTGGATGCTGCTGGACACAAATTACATTGCCCTGGGAAAACAAAAGCTGTACCCTGTAACACAGAGAATCCTCTTGATTTCAGTGGGTAAGGCAATTGTTGTCCTGCTCCCTCAAATCACCCAGACTGCAAGACAAATGGAAAAAAAACTATCTTTAAGTGTTCAGGCTGCACAAGGTATGTAGGGCACATCTATGTATGGGGCTGTGTGGGATTTCTGGGGGCTTGTATGGATTTCTGTGGGGCTGTGTATGGCACTGCCTATGGGAGAAAGTCAATGCTCGTTTTTATACTCGAGTCAAGCGTTTTCCTGGTTAATCAGTTAAAAGTAAGTACCTCAATTTATATTCGGGACGGTTTATACTCGAGATATATGGGTATACGCAGCACAAGGATTTTTAAGACCAAAATGCATCACCTTACATTTTAAACATTGAATCTTCTCTCCCAAGTAGCAGCCAAAGTGACTTTATCTAGATCTGTTTGCAACAATTGCACATCATCTGTAGCTCTTTAATGGTGAAAAAATTCTCTAACTTCTATGCATTGCCAGCTTCTGCATTAGGACTTACTATAAAAGAAGTGGTAAAAAACTAAATTCAAAGGTCTTCAATGATACTTTTGTTTTGACTCTGACAAGTTTAAGGCAGCAATCTGAAATGTGCATTATTTCCCCAAATATTAGGGCATCCCACTGGGGAAAAAAATTTGCCATATAGTTTTATTAAAGAACAGGACGTAAAGGAGCTGTGTCTTACATTCTTCAATAAAACCTGCAGGAGCCGGGATAGAAGGTAAGAACTTACACGATCGCTTGCTCCTCCGCAGTGTAGTCTGACAGGTCCCGCCGACTTTACTATCCTGTGCTCATGCGCATGTGCATAGCATACAGAGTTTGTCGGGACCATTTGAGTACCGGCAGAGGAGTGAGTGAATTGATTAGTTCCTTACCTTCCCGCCAGACTTTACTATCCTGTGCTCATGCGATGTGCATAGCATACAGAGTTTTGTCGGGACCATTTTGAGTACGCGGCAGAGGAGTGAGTGAATTCTGAGTTCCTTACCTTCTCTCCCAGCTCCTGCAGGTTTTATTGAATAACGGAGGTAATACACAGCTCCTTTACCTCCCGTTCTTAATAAAAAACTATATGGCAATTTTCCCAGTGGAGATGCCCTTAATTTTTGGGAAGATAATGCACATTTCGGGATTGCTCCTAAACTTGTCAGAGTTTAAAGCATATCAACATAGGGTTGATATTTCAAATGATTCGATAAATTTGGAATGGTCTAAAAATTGATGTTTTTTGATTGACCGCTTGATGTATTGAGCGGTTAATTTAAAAACTGGCCTTGGGTCAGGCAGATCATTTCCCATAGATTTCAAGCTAAAATTTTGCAGAAGTTTGATGGCGCAAGTTGGTGGAATTTGACTAATTTTTCATACCAAATTTTTGATCACGAGGAAAGAATCGAAAATGATATTACCAAAAATCTATACATGATGGATTGTTTTGTGTTTTAGAGCTACTTTAAAAAAAAATTTTTTGAAAAGTCTTTAAACAGATCTTGAACAAAGTTCATAGCACACCTCATCTTTAGGAAATAAACAGGGAGATTCAATAAAAGGTCTTATTGTTTAAAATGGTGCTTAGTTTGCCCCAACCAATTAGATCTATTAATGGGTATGTCCACCTAAAAACAAAATTTTGTTATATGCTTGCCCCTGCCCCCCAGCCCCAACCACTATATATATTTTGAAAGCTCCCCAAACTTTACTTACCTCCCCTCTTCCTCCCCCGCACTGCCGGCCCTCGCTTGCGAAGAAATGCAAACAGAGGGGCGGGACGGCAGTCGCGTCTGTGATTGGCTGAGCGGCAGCCAATCACAGACGTGGTGCGGGTGTTCATTTCGGCGGGGGAAAAGGGAAGAGTAAGAATGTTTGGGAGATTTCTAAGCATATAAATATAGCGGTGGGGCTGGGGGACAGGGCAAGCATATAGCTAAAGGATTACGCTAGGGGAGGGAATTCCTTAGAGGGAGGGAGAGGGAGGGGGAGGAGGGGGAGAAGGGCTGCGTAAGCATGCAAAATTCTCCCGGAGGCCAGGTAGGAGGCACAGTCCTATATGGACTCTGCTATCCCCTGGTGGGCAGTTTGGGACTTTGGGGGGGGCTACGGAGAACCTTATGGAGTGGGATGTGAGGTAAGGATTAAACTACACTACATGATGGGGCCATAGTTGGGGGGATTATAGTTTTGGGGGTGGACATGCCCTTAACATTTGAAAACTAACATCTGATAGCAAATTAGCACCATTTTAAACTTTAAGAACTTAAAGTCATGTGTGACACTTTTTTCAGGTAATAAAAACTCAAACTAACAGAGCTTGATCACCAAACCTGCATTTCACAACTGATAGGCCAGCAGTTGGGCAGGTACACATGTTCCAGCTCCACTGTTGTCTATGAAGCCAGGAAGCATGCTACTTCTGATGAAACTGGTTGATGTCAGCTCCATAAGAAACTTCAAGAGAGATAAATATATTTAAAAACACAATTTTTGGCAAGTTTAGGTAACGATCCAGAATGCTAGATTGCTGCATTATTTTCGCCAACATTTACGTTTTTACTTAAGCCTCTTTATGGAAAAAAATTGTCACTGTGACTGCGTGCTCTTCCAAATGAGATCACAAACCACGGATGACCTAAACTTGCAGATGTTCTGGTATGTTTTTGCTATTTCAAACTTAAATATGGCTGTTATTTTATTCTAATGGTGTATTTCTAATGAAATGGCGTTATTTTATTCTAATGACATTCTTTACTGTACAGTAATTATATTTATTTGTGTGCGTAACCAGTCTTGAAGGTAATTCCTATGAGAAGCAACTGTATATTCCATAGAGAATACTAAATAAACACATGGCAGGATAACTGATAGAATTAAATTATACCTGGTAATAATAAAGGCCAAACAAAAAAACCAACCTAAAATTGCCACATTAATGGGCAGATGCTGTAAAAAACTTGCGTCTTACGTGAACGGAATCAGGCGATGCTTTAAAGTCTCTTGCAAGATTTACTGCATTGCAGTAAATCGGTCAGGTTAGACGAAGTTTTTTTTCAGCATCAGGTATACGCCACTGTGGTAATGGCATGCAATTATCGCAAAATTGTTGCGAAATTTTAACTTAGCCATTACTACATTGGCTACACCACGCTTTTTGGAAATGGCGCGGCCAGTGCAAAGTAGTTTTTGACTGATTTCAGGCAAAAACTGACTTTATAGCATTGGCCCCCAAGCCCCAAATCTTTAAAGTGTGACTGGATTAAAAGGCAGAAGAAAAATGTGGGGGAGCAGGGTCCACAAATTCATGAAATAAATTACAAAACCAGAATGTCTAACATACAATGCTTAACTGTTTAAAGAGATGCTGTCCTAAATCTAGCATCCTAAAAATGAGCCATAATAATGGGCATTATCGCTATTTTGCATACCAACCTTTAGAGCCAGGCCATATTAGCGCTTTTTAACAAGTGATCGTATCGTTTTAAAAAGACACAATATTGTGGTCCAATGGATTGCTCACATAGGTGCACTGGGGCCTGTTGGCTGTGACTAGTGATTCACATGCTCTCCAATCTCCAAAAATTAAGGGATCACGCAGAAGCAGGCGCAACAGGCATGCTTATGTGGCAAAGCTTACGGTTGGTAATTTACAATAATGATTCTAAAACACTGCATAGTTGTATGCCCAAGGTAAATGTATGACTGCGGCTGTAAAAGTAAGGCTGCATCCATACTTTTACCTAAACATCTTGTATTGGAACTTTCTGAAACTGCAAGCTAATAAATTTGGCCCAAAGTTTTCTGTTTACATTACCAATTACATTTTCCTGGAAATGGTGCCCCTAGATGCTGGGGTGCCACCGTGCCAAAGTAATGATATCTTGTAGTGACAATCCCCTCTTCTTTAGGGTATTAGGGATGCAGTTCTGCGCCACTCAGTAAACCATAGACCTTAGTCCAGTTCTATTTTAGTCTATGCTGCCTTTCCGCACAGCAGTTGAGTAACAAGTTTTGGAGCTTTCAGGTACCGTAATGGATAAGTCCAATGATACAAGCTGTATGTTTGGCAATGTTTGTTATCCACCCCTGGTTAAATAGTTACCCAACTCTTTAATGCCACATTACATAGTAACATAATTTTAAGGTTGAATATAGACATAAATCCATCTAGTCCAACCATTTTAGCTACTCATGAGCCCTGCATAGCAGTTTATCCAGAGGAAGGCAAACACCCCCCCCCCAAAAAAAAATTTTTTCCCCCTTAATTTTAGTGAAATAACCAGCCAACCATGAGGGTGGCAAGTAACTTACCGGACCCTAGTCTAGTGTTTATCTTTAGGTATCCTCCTGGATCATAATACCATTGTATTAAGTACCCTGTGAAGGAAACAATAGTAAATCAGAATATAATAAAAAAAATTGTGTACATTTTTTTAATAGAAGATCAGGTAAACAAACCACCATGACCCTATTATAGGCAGGGAAGTCAATAGAAATTCATTTTAAACAGATCTGAAACTATTTTGAGGGAAGTGAAATGGCAAGAGCCAGTAATGCTTAATGAACATTGTCCCTGTAACTATACATTGTATTGTGCTAATGCCTGGCTTGGCTGATACAGTTGTGATGTGATGTGAAGTGATAACAGCTGGGGTCTACCTGTGTTGTTCAAGGGGACAGCACTTGTAATCCTGGTACAGACACTCAGCGACTTCTGTTCTCAGATCCAGCTTAAGGTGTGCTAAGGAATACCTGACTGTTAAAGCTGCCGGAGCCTGTCTGAATGGGGAGGGTGAACAGGGAGTCTAACAGGTCTATTTTTTTTTGTGTAGAAGCTTTTGCATAGACCAACATAAACACATATAATGACAAGGCTCATCTGGATTTCAGGGACACACACTAGGTTATTTCTAGGTCCCTGAAGCAAAAACCATTCTGGTCCAGGAAGTAAGAATTTGATTGGACTGGTACAGGGTACATATTGGTAGTCCAGGATTTTGCGTGTGTCCAAAAGCTGTTTAGGTGTATATTTATATTTTATTTCTGATTCGAGACTGTACACACTTCGTTATACTAGCAATACAGTGTGTTTGACCTCCTGCAGTCCAACGCTATTGGAAACCTATGGCTCAGGCTGATCATTCTACAGTTGTACCTGTACTTTTTTTCATTGAAACTTACACCATTAAGCTCTAATGAACAAGACCTATTACCGTCTAATTAGCCAAGCTAGCTTAGTAAAGGCGTCTGTTAGGGCTTTTTGGTGTGCGCTGTGTTAGCACAGTACTCAGCGCACACCAATAGAAGAGGATAGGGATGACCACACTATTCCACTGCCCTGCGCTGCTGAACCTTTTTGCGGGCATGCGATCACCATTTTGGTTGTGCATGTGCTGCGATTCCTTTGATGTAACCCTATCACAGCACATGTGCACAAAAATGGTGATCGCATAACAACGAAAAGGTCTGTCAGTACAGGGTAGCGCTCATGATCGCACGATTCTTGCGCAGCCTAGTGGGGTCTAGCCCTTAAGGTATACCTGTTACTGTTAATAACCCTTGAGGAAAACCCTTTAGGTGTTTACAGATGTTTTAAACATAAAAATATCCAGATCTCTCTCTGTTTTACAGAATTTGCTGTTCCTCCAGGCCCCACCTCCACCTGACCTTTCTTCACTTTGTTCCAGGCAGAGACCGTACAAACTTGGATTCAGTAGCAGTAGGTGTGGGCTCACTTAAACAAAATTATTTTACATTTTTTAAAAAAAGCAAATATTTATTTAAAGGGGAATTAGTAAAAAAAAATTAAATACATTTTTTAATTAACATACCAGATATTCTAGAAATTCTCATAATTTCTTAAACTATTTTTTTGTACGCCTTGCTCAGCCATTTCAGGTTGCTTTTTTCCCAGGACGCTCATTCAGAACTGAAATTACAGAAAATTTTAGTTTTTATCTTGTTGACTTTTGGATGGGTCAAAAATGCTCAGATCTACTGAGGAGCTGAAGGGGCCTCATACTCCCCTCCCCCAACATCATGGTTTGTCCATAATGGACTGATGTAAACGGTTTGTCCCGGTATAATGGAACTCTTTATTCCAAGAAGGAGGTTCATCTTACCCCTCCGGGTCATGATCAAAGGCTGCGCTTAAATAAGCCCCTACTATGACTTACTGGTACAATTGTTGTGAGGTAAATGGCCAAAAGACATTATTCAAGCATCCTGCATAACTAATTTTATACTTTGAAACTATTTGTTTAGCACACAGAAATCACTAGATGAGTAGATATATGTTAGTGAAAAAGTAATTGAAAGTATTGTATTCCACTAAATTTCCACAAGAGTAATGAGTGAATACTCCACCCAAAATTTACTTTGTGGCCCAAAATTTCCCATTAAGAGTCTTGCACTGAAAAGATATTGAAGCTAGCACAAGTGTAGTCCAGCTCCCCCTGTTGGCAGAGCACACAGCCTCCTCTGGAAGTGTGCATTAAAGTTATAATCCTGGCAGGACATTGTTGTGATTTAGAGATGCATGTATTGATATGTATTGACAGAAAAAAAAAGATGATTAGCAGAAGTGTTCCAATTGGTGCCAGTGGGAATTAATTAGCAGGATTTTGTTAATGGTAAAAAAGAAACAAAGTCAAAACAAACCAGAAACAGTATAGTTAAAAAATCCTACAAAATCAGGGTAATTTAGTGTGTACATCCCCAATATTTTGTTGAAGCACTCATTGATTAAAGGGCATGCCCAGCCTAAATAAAATCCACTTAGAAATGTTTAATATCCCCCCCACACACTTTTTGCATTATCCTTAAGTTTCAAAGATGCCCCTGAAGTTCCTTGCCTGTCCCGGTCCTTTGCGGCTCCTCCTGTGCTCTGCGTCTGACTTCCTGGACTTGTATGGGCACAATAAAGACCTTTGTCTTGCAATGCAATCCACCAACCCCCCACAATCCTTTAATCTTGCGGAAGGCCTCATGTTGGTCTCCCTGACTAGTTTTCCCATCAATTGGGTAGACTTCACTTTTGAGGCATGTTTTTTCCACTTGTGTGTGTCTTCATTGTGATCCATAGATGGTTTAATCCTTAGATACTTTTTGTTTAATGTCTTCATTGATACTTGATATGATGTGATCACTTTGTGGGACTATGGCTTTTTAGTATGAAGGCAATAGGAATAATCTAGTCCTATCTAATATTCTGATCAACAACATTATAAGAGAAATGACTAAAATATTTGGCAAATATATGGCCAACCTTAGAAATGTGAGTAGTGTCTTCAGAGAGAGATCAATATGATCAGACGATAATTTCGATCAGCCGAAAAGTCCGCCATCGTGATAATGAAATTGTCCCACTATAAATGACTCAGATTCGCCAACAGGCTACAAACACTGGGTGATAATCGGTTGATAAACCGTTACATAAGTTTACATTGTACTGATGATTGAAACCCTGGAGCTAGTTGCACAAACCATCAATTTATTTGCATGGGGAATTACATGACAGAATTACCAAAGATTTACATATAGATAGAGACTATGACTTTGTGTGTTTGTGGGGGGCTATTATGTGGTTATGTGTACACTTCTCATAAATAATCCTGATAATGTTGATTGCATTACTGAACTTGACTGCAACTGTTACAGTTGTGCAACACAAAATTGTATCTACTTACTGTACATGTCCTCTTTAATGCACAGGACATAATATGAACACCATTTATGTGGGGAATGAGATTTAGATTCATGTATGCGAGGGGATGGGGTTTGTGAATATGCATCACCCATCCACCCTTCTGCATGCAGATCTTCAACATTTGGGTGGGCATAGCTAAGGATTTCCATTTAAAAACTAACATTTGAAAGAGGAAGATATTTCTACAAAACAATAAGTTGAAACCTCCATGTTCTCTAAACCTATTTTTTCACTTGCATGACACATTTTGTTGTGCCAGTACAACATTTTACCTTGTAACAATTTAAGTGTGTGGCAGCTTGCTTGGTTGTCACTCAGAAACACAGCAAAGTAAGCCGCTACAGTGTGAGATTTTATACATGAAGGAACACAGAGCAAGAATCCCCCTATAAAGTGCATCAGTCTATATGAGAATTGAGGATCGGCTGGGGATCGAAATACAAAACTTAACTTGTATCAGTATGCATTTAAAATCAAAATCAAAAGTAAAGCTAACCAGTAATAGAAAAACCCCTGTGCCACGGCAGGGAAAAAGTAAAGAGAGAGAGACCTCATATCCCTTTCATAAGTTATTAGACACAACTGTTGTCTCTATGATAATTATCCATGTCTAGATGAAAGACCTAGGCACTGGGTGCCCTCCTAGTTTAGATAGCAGGGGTTCCCTAGTTATGGGTCCTTAACATACATGGCACACAAGGCATGCATAAAAATACATATGAGCACATAGTTTAGATGATGCTGCTGATCGACACAAGGTACAGTATGTAGTCATCGCTGAAATGTCGGCATCCAGGTAAGTACTACCATGTAGTATATATAGTAGCTATCAAAGTGTGCTCAATGGAAGAAGAATCAATACAAGCCCCGCACATGTTTTGCTCTCACAAGAGCTTACTCATATCTTACTCTCTCTCTCTTTCCTTTTTCCCTGCCATGGCACACATGTGGTTTTGCTATTTTTAACCAGCTTACTGTTGATTTTTAATGCATAGTTATTACAAGTTAAGTTTTATATTTTTCGATCCCCAGCCGATCCTCAATTCTCAATTATGACTGAATGCACTTTACAGGGGATAGTTGCTTTGTGTTCCTTTCTAAGTATCATATTTATATTTATCCCCAGTGTATTAATTCAGTCTCCAACATATCAAGTTGTGCGGAACAGCGTTGCTCTTGTCACGTGTGAGATTATCAGTGCAAGTACAGTAGTTGTTCTTTGAAAACTAGTCCTTTGATTTGTCTGGGGAAAAAATTGCATATCATAGATTTAAAGCACAGAATGAGAATATCGTATACATTGGAAATGGTGGCTTTTCAGCTACATATAGAATTACCGGTAGACAGATTGGTCACCGAACCTCTATCACTACATTTATCATTAGTTACTCATAAGCAGATTTACAATATATATGCTTGGCACTTGTTTAGTTCTAGTCTGACGGATAAACTACATTTGAGGTCATGTGAATCATGTCCTATTAGGATTAGGAAGTTGCACATTGCAGGCATTTCTCTAGTCACCAGGCTGTCGATAAAAGGAATTCTCTGTGTCATTCACTGGAAAAACTGCAGTAAAAGACCAGACCAGTGATGGCGAACCTTATAGAGGCGGGTGCCCAAACTGAACCCAAAACCCCACTTTTTATTGCATAGTGCCAACATAATCATTTAATTTCAATACAGAGTTTTTACTTTAGAAAAAACAACTCAAATGACACAGACCAATACATTAGATAGAATCGTTTATAGATTACCCATTAACCTCTACATTACCACACAGGAGTTTGAAATCTAAAACAGTGACCATTAGCCCTACATTATTAGACAGGAGTTTGAGATCTAAAACAGTGACCATTAACCCTACATATTAGACAGGAGTTTGAGATCTAATAGAAGTGACCATTAACCCTACATTATTAGACAGGAGTTTGAGATCAAACAGTGACTATTAACCCCTACATTATTAGACAGGAGTTTGAGATCTAATAGAAGTGACCATTAGCCCTACATTATTAGACAGAAGTTTGAGATCTAAAACAGTGACCATTAAACCCCTACATTATTAGACAGGAGTGTAGATCTAAACAGTGACCATTAACCCTACATTATGACAGGAGTTTGAGATCTAATAGAAGTGACCATTAACCCCTACATTATTAGACAGGAGTTTGAGATCTAATAGAAGTGACCATTAACCCTACATTATTAGACAGGAGTTTAAGATCTAATAGAAGTGACCATTAACCCTACATTATTAGAAAGGAGATGAGATCCAAAACAGAGACTCAAGCAGAGCTGAATGTTATAGCAAGTGACCTCTCTGCTACAGACAGCCGCTACACTTCTCTCTGGTTTTCTGGTAAACTCTGGTGAACCTCTGCTATGCATGAGTGCCCACAGAGAGGGCTCCAAGTGCCACCTGGCACGCGTGCCATGGTGCACCACCACTGGACTAGACTTAAGGAAAACTTATGCCTTAACATTGAATATTGCAGTTACAGTAACAATTCAATTAAAGTGAATCATGTATTTGACATTTTCTGGAGTTCAAATCAGATTTTACTGTTGTAATTATTTGAGTCATCCATTTAAGCAGGCAGGGAGAACATTTTTTGAGGTTTATTGAGTGTTGTAACATCTGTCTTAGTTGCTTGGCAGCATTCATTAAAAGAACATAAAGCAATGCATATTTTCTTCCATTCATTTGGTTCCTACTGGTAACATATTATGAATATATAGTGGGGCATGACACTTATTTCATGGGGCTTGTGCAATTTTCTATGTTTGTTTTTTAAAACTCAGCGCATGGATGGCAATAAGTAGAAGCTAAGTTTATGTTATTATTCAATCAGAACAATTATTCTTCAGAAACATTAAAATCCCATGCGGCCTAAAAGATGTGTGTGGCAGCTTGCTTTGGTGTCCACTACACATGTAAAATCAGTGCAGGCAGTTGGTCTTTGAAAACTAGTCTATCGATTTGAGATGACATGAATAGGCCCCATTGCAAACCATAGTTTACATTCGTAGTGCAGACGAAAAATAACAATAAAAATCGTTAGGTTTTATAATGTGGCTCCTTCATAAATGTGCCACCAACTTTAAGATTTCATCATCTGATGCAAGTATTTCATATTTACGGGAACATTTGGACAAATTTTTTTGAAAGATAATTTTACAAAAAAGTTCCACTTTTCCTGTTCCTGTTCATAATGGAACGAAGTATATAGAAGTAGAGGAACACCACTACTTCTTGGTGACTTTTATTACTGAAATTATTACTGCAAAAACACAACAGATACGGCCGATAAAGTGCCCATGCACGGGCTGATATCGCCGAAATGGACGTTCGTATACATCGTGGGTAGCGGGTCGGCAGCCACGATGGCACCTGTGTATGAACCAAAAACTTGTCTACTAATCTTCTAGTTCTGCAGACATCTAAATAAGAAGCTTACAGGCGATGATAAAATAAAACTGCTGTAGTCAAGTAAAAGCTAAAATCTGATTGGTTGCAGCAAATTAAAAGCACAGACACCTTTTGCACATTTTAGCTCCAAATATATTATGGTCAGTAAGAAGGTCTATGGTGCCTATGTTGGGACTACCCTGAATATATGTTTTAGATGAAGTACAGTATAACTCTGTAAAAGTTATTAGTGCACATAATGCTTTGCGGCTATTGTAATACAAGCATTTCATTGTCACTGATTGTATAAAGCATTTTTAAAGATTTTAAATTTAGCATAGGTTTGTGATTGGGTGGAGAGATTTGGCTTTCTCATCAATGGATTTTAAAAAACAGGTTTTTTTTCTATTAAGAACAATAGGTGTAGGGTGTAACAGTTGCTGAGACATTCTATTGCCTGCAGCCTTAAGGCCTGTACTAAAGGCCCGATCACACGTGTATACGTGTTTAATATGATTGAATATCAAATATGATAGATTAATGGTGTGTGACAATTGATTGCAAGGATTGCAATCTTAAGCAATCAACAGGTAAAGTCATTTATTTTAATCCTTGCAATGATATGGTGACCCACTAACCAATCATACTTCAATAAAATATTAAAATATGACGGTTAACGTGGGATCATATGATTGCCAAGATTGAAATATTAACCATTCAAAATCGGATTTGGTCCTTCAGCAATCCTATATAAAGAGGTGCAAACCTACGTAAAGCCCCATGTGAGACAGAAACCAAATTCTTTTCCATTGTGACAGAGAAAATGATATTAGATACTAGAGTTAGCGCTGCGCGATGATGTCACAGAGCAGCGCGCGGTGAACACGTTTGACACCGCGTCGCGTGCACCGTGACATCACGCACACACTAAATCGTCTAGGGTCTGGTGGGTTGCCTACCTTTTAAATGTCCACCCATAAACCTAAATTTTACATGCAGCTGCAGGACCCCCCAACCCACTTACGTTTCACATACCTTCCCCAAAGATGCAGCTAAACATACTTACAAACTCCGGTCGCTCACCGCCTGGACACAGCCCCATACTGCTGTTGCAAAGTCAATATGAGCAAGAACACCAGCAGTGAGGCACTTCCTGGTCGCCGCTGTCAGTTATTGGATGTTATGTTACTGCCGCGCCTTTGAATGACAGTCGCAACCAGGAATCAGAGAGGGGAGGTGCAGCAAAGCATATTTTCGAAAATATGAGATCTCGTAATTTCGAGGATATTTTTCATTTTAATGAGTCCGCTCGGGATTTTCGAATTTTTTCGAAAATTCGCGGATCCTTGAGCGGACCGGATTTTGTGAAGTTTTGACATCTCTACTGCCATATAGAGTTGTTATCGGCTCGGAACATAGCTTGCGGTTTGGTTGTGCGACACCGGTTTTGCATACCGCCTCAACCGCCGTTAGTTATGTCTTAAAGTCTCGTTAGCCCTGGTACATGCGTAACGTGAATTTTTGACAGAAAAAAAGACCTTTGCGGCTTTCGGTAAAGACCTGTATGTTTTGGTAGGGGTTGGCAAGCTTTCTCTTTTTTTAAATTTTATTTTAAAATATTTATTTTTTTCATAAATCCATCACAATATCCAAATTGACCATTTAAAAAAAAGTTTAACTGTAGTCTCCATATTAGTCCTCAATAAAAGAGCTCTCTCATAAAGAAGCATATGAAGATTACTCTAGTTGCTGTCAAACCAAAGTTATAGGCTTGTAGATTCTCTCCCCTTCTACTCTGCACTGTTTTTGTGTCTATGTGTAAGGCGCGGGAGCAAACGGCTGTAGTATTATTGTAAATCTTTTATTAAAGATCTAACTCAGCAGCTGGGGGTGGGCAAGAGAGAGGTACAATATATCAAAACGATTTTAAGCTAGGGAAGGGCAGCAATAGAGGGATCCGAAGGGTGGGGAGAGGGGGGAAAGTGCTCCCCTGGGCATGCCACTGTCCAGGGCTGTCTCGCCAATGAGGCAATATGAGACAATTCCTCAAGGCGGCATCCTGTTTGTGGCCAATAGAAGCGGCAGCCCCCAAACAAAAATGTTTTGGGGCCGCTGGGAGATGTAGTTATAACCATCTGGAGGGCACACACACACACACCAACACACTGTATGGATCTTTACTGTCTGTTCTCCCTGTATGGGACCTTACCGTTCGTTCTCACTGCATGGCTTTATGTCGTTCACGTAGGGACCTTTACCGTCTGTTCTCACTGTTTGGTACCTTTACCGTCTGTTCTCACTGTATGGGACCGTCTTTACTGTCTGTTCTACTGTATGGGACCTTTACCGTCTGTTCTCACGTTTGGTACTTACCGTCTGTTCTCACGGTATGGGACCTTTACTGTCTGTTTCTCACTGTATGGGACCTTTACCGTCTGTTCTCACTGTTTGGTACCTTTACCGTCTGTTCTCACTGTATGGGACCTTTACTGTCGTTCTCACTGTATGGGACCTTTACTCTGTTCTCACTGTTTGGTACCTTACCGTCTGTTCTCACTGTATGGGACCTTTACCATTGTGCTTGTGAAGGTTCTCATATCCAGGTCATGGTATATCTGTTGTATTCAATTAGATCAACTGGACTTGAAATGTAGTTCTTGAAGACGTTTCGCTAGTCATCCGACTGGCTTTCTCAATTCAGAATGACTTGTACAAGAATCTGTGGCAATTATGTACCCTGGAAATCCAATTAGCATATCACAGCCAGGGTGTAAGGTGTGATTGGATAGAGGTGTTATAGGAACGCCCAGAGTAAGGTGTTAAAACAGCATTGTACATGGCAGACAGTTGGTGTCGAACCCCCCACCTCTATTTAGGCTTGGTTTCTTTATTTTCACATAAATGGCCTCCTTAACACCTCTCTTGAACCAGTCACGTTCCTTCGCCAATATGTTAACATTACAATCTTCAAAGGTAGGTCCTTTACCTTAAGATGCAGGTAACGGCTGAGTCCTGACCCGAGGAATGGCTTTCTGTGCTGGGCCATACGTTGATGCAGTTGCTGTTTTGTCTCCCCACATACAAATCGAGCATTCTTCACTGCACTGCATATATGATGTCGCTTTCTTGTGTTTTGGTATTGGGTCTTTCGGATTTACCAATTGCTGCTCAGTGTGTTGTTCGGTTTAAAGCAGACAGGGATACAATGTTTTTGAAAATTCTTCTTAATTTCTCGGAGACCCCTGACATATGGGATGACCATGTTCTTCCTCCTGTCTTGCTTTTCCCCTTCACTGTTGGTATTGTGTTTCTTTTATTTCTTCTACTTCTTTTGACAAAGGCCCAGTCTGGATATCCAAAGTTTTAAGGGCTCCCTCTGAGATGTTTCATTTCTTTAGCCTTTGCCTCTGTGCCAGTGGGGATGTTCTCGGCTCTGTGTTGCAGGGTTCTGAGACACCCAGCTTGTGATCTAAAGGGTGGTGGGAGTTAAACATCAAATACTGATCTGTGTGTGTCGGTTTTCTGTAAACCTCTACTTCCAGTTTACCATTTTCCTTAACTTCTACCAAGCAGTCCAAGAAGGCCAGTTTGTTGTTTTGTACCTCTTCCTTGTGAATTAATGTTTTGGTCTACCGCATTAATGTGTTCTGTGAAAGCTTGTACTTCCTTCTGGTGTATTTAAACCAGGTGTCATCAACATATCTGAACCAGTGGCTGGGTGCTATGCCCTAAAGGTATTAAGCGCCTGTGTTTTACCTCCTCCATGTAAAGGTTGGCCACAAGTGTGTGAAACTGGAGATCCCATAGCACATCCATGTTTTTGCTTATAGAACTTATCCCTGTATTTGAAATAGGTGGTATTCAGGCCAAGTCCAACAAGGAACACACCTTTTCTGGGTTGAGTCAGTTCTGCTGGTAAGAGTGCTGTCTTGGCCCAGCCGTTTTCTCACCATGTCAACAGCATCCTTGGTGGGTATACAAGTGAAGAGAGATGTCACATCATAGGACACATAGTTTCTTCTACACCGGTACTATATCTTCAATCTTGTTGGAGAAATCCTGAGAGTTCTGGATGTGATGCTTAGAACTTCCCACCAAGGTCCTAGATGTTAGCTAGGCCTTTGTCAAAGAAAGTAGAAGGAAAGAAAGAACACAAATACCAACAGTGAAGGGAAAAGCAAGACAGGAGGAAGAACATGGTCATCCCATATGTAGCAGGGTCTCCGAGAAATTAAGAAGAATTTTCAAAAAACATTGTATCCCTGTCTGCTTTAAACGAACAACACACTGAAGCAGCAATTGGTACATCCGAAAGACCCAATACCAAAACACAAGAAAAGCGACATCATATGCAGTGCAGTGAGAATGCTCTGATTTGTATGTGGGGGAGACCAAACAGCAACTGCATCAACGTAAGCCCAGCACAGAAGAGCCAATTCCGGGTCAGGACTCAGCCGTGTGTACCTGCATCTAAGGATAAAGGACATACCTTTGAAGATTGTAATGTTAACATATTGGCGAAGGAACGTGACTGGTTCAAGAGAGGGTTAAGGAGGCCATTTATGTGAAATAAGAAACCAAGCCTAAATAGAGGTGGGGGGGTTCGACACCAACTGTCTGCCATGTACAATGCTGTTTTAACACCTTACTCTGGGCGTTCCTTAACACCTCTTGCCACATCCAATCACCACCCTTAACACCTGGCTGTGATATGCTAATTGGGATTTTCCAGGGTACATAATTGCCACAGATTCTTGTACAAGTCATTCTGAATTGAGAAAGCCAGTCGGATGACTAGCGAAACGTCTTCAAGAACTACATTTCAAGTCCAGTTGATCTAATTGAATACAACAGATTTACCATCTGTTCTCACTGTATGGGACCTTTACCATCTGTTCTCACTGTTTGGGACCTTTACCATCTGTTCTCACTGTTTGGGACCTTTACCGTCTGTTCTCACTGTACGGGACCTTTACCATCTGTTCTCACGGTATGGGACCATTACCGTCTGTTCTCACGGTATGGGACCTTTACTGTCTGTTCTCACTGTATGGGACCTTTACTGTCTGTTCTCTCTGAATGGGACCGTTACTGTCTGTTCTCTCTGTTTGGGAACTTTACTGTCTGTCCTCTCTGTACATGTGTTGGATATTGTTAAAAGGAATTACATATGGTTAGATTAGCTTTAGATAGTTTGTTAGGTTAGACTAGTTAGGTAAGTTAGGGCCTTATTAAAAGGAACCTTGACGTGGTGGCAGGTTCTTTTGGGCAACATTCTTTATTCTTCTGTTATTATGGAGTTAATTAATTTCTATTTAAAGAAACTGTACAAATAAATGGTGACAAGTTCAAAATGACCTAATGGCTAGCCGCACTCCCACTGACAAAGCCATGCTCACACACAAGCCACGCCCACGTTGCGCTGCATGTAGGCGGCAATCAGGGTTTGGCCCAGGTGGCAAAATCCCTAGCGACACCCCTGCACTGTCCTCTCAGAGGACAAGGAGGAAGCAGAAACCTTTTGGACAGGAAGAAACCTCCTACTCTATAGATTCCTGGACTTTGAACAAGCACTGCAGAAGAAACCACAAGGAGCAGGGATGTAAGGTGAGAACTTTTTTTATACTAAAAAGTGTGAGGCAAATTTTAGTTTTGGGGGTGGACATGACCTTTATACAAGTAATTAAATGGTTCATCTGACCAAATTAAAATAAAGAACATTACATTTAAAAGTATGAGGATTTACTGAAAGAAGCAGATTTCTGAATACCCTCCAACATTCCCTTTAATGTGAGAAATGCATTGCACAGAGTTATGCTAAAATCAGTGGGATTATCCTCCCACTGCAGCTTGGTACTATGTTGTTTTTGAATGGGGAATATTTCCACACAATAATGAATATGTTACCTCCTGTTCTTCAGTTAATCTAGCAGGAGCCAGGTGTAAAACTCTGTAGGTTCACTCCTGGCTCCTGTTAGATTAATTGAAGAATGCATAGCTACCTTTACCTCTTCTTCTTCAATTTATGCAATAAAGGAATAGTTCACTTTCTCAGTGAACGATTCCTTTAAGTTAAGTTCTCCTTTAACGGTATTAACTGTACCTTGATTCTAAAAATAGTGTTGAATAAACAAATAAAAAAATCTGTATAGTTTTTTTTTTTACAATTTTTTTTTTAAATCTAGTACCTTTTAATTTCGCTCTCTTTTATTAATACCCAGATCAACTTGTTAAGCTTGAGTATAGTCAGAAATTTATTTTTGAAGATAGCTACTTGAAAGTAAATTTGAAGGCACTAACAAAAATAATACATAGGAAAATCCAATGTGAGGGTGAGGCTACACTGCAACCCACAGGAATCGAGCATCAAATCGCGAACGTTATCACATGCGATTGTGTGCGTGATTCTTGTGCGGTTCACGTTCGCGTTTTGCGCATGCGTTTTCACCTTTTTGTGTTCTGGAAACACATGAGTTAACGCACCAAAAATTGGTGAACGCATGCGTTACCAAAACGCTAATGGACGCGCAATCGCATGCGCATCGAAAATTGCAGGAATTTTCGCGTTCCCGCGATTTCCGCTAAAATTGAAAACGCGAAACGTGCAAAAAACGCGCTAGTGTGGCCTAGCCCTGAAAGTGACTTCTTGTGCATTGTTTCATAGACTCTTAAGCTGGCCATTCACTACAAACTTACCTCCCAATGTTCGAGCGATGTTCAGCCAATCGCCTGGCCTGATCATGATATTGCAATCACAATATCAATTGTAATTATGATCATAAACTCGATCCGGACTAGAAAACTGCTTCTTCACTCAACATTACATGATCATAGCTACTGTAATGCAATTATTATCATTCCTACAGTAATGCATTCATAATCATTACTACAATAATGGGTTTCTTATCTTTAGTACAGTCATGTGTTTATCATAATTCCTACAGTAATGCATTTATTATAATTTCTACAACAATGTGTATATTATCATTACTACAGTAATGAGTTTACTATTATTCCTAAAGTAATGTGTTTATTATCATTAATACAATGTTTCTTATTATTCCTACAGTAATGCGTTTATGATCATTACTACAGTAATGTGTATATTATCATTCCTAAAGTAATGCATTTATTATCATTCCTACAGTAATGTGTTGTAACATTTTCAGGTAGCACGGACCGTTGTCTCCCAGGAAAGACAGCCTTTGGGCACAATTTAAAGGGCATCTATAGTGAAAAAAACACATCGCCCCTTTGCAAAGTTAAATTCATGTACTCTGTGCTGCCTTAATCCTATCTCTGTAAGTGACTTTGTATAACCATGGTGTCAGATCTGTGTGCAGCACTCCCCCCTCCCCTCTGTTACCTCCTCCATGTCTCAACTCCGGCTAACCGACAAGCTTATCATGTGCAGTAGGAGTTAAAAGTTCAACATCCTGAAAAACACACCCATGTACAGTGGCCAATAGAAAGCAAGCTGTCCTGGAGACACGGATCTCTCCGTGTCCTGATCTCTCTCTTTGTGACCCATCATCAATCAGTGAAGTCTATCAAGAAGGGGGGTCAAGTGCAGCCTTAACTCTGCCATCAAAGCTACCTCTCTCCCCCTGCTAATGCTATTATCTTTATGTTTATTACAGAGCATGGAGGAGGGAGGGACTTGAGCAGGGAAGAGGATCACGTCACATGGATTTGAATGACAGTACTAGTAGGAGTACAGGAATGCAATCAGTATTCTAACTTGTGTATCTCAGGACAGAGAAGGAATCTGAACAAAGTGATGACACTCTGGGGTTGGGGGGAATTATAAAACTCATGGAAAGAAAGAAAAAGTTCATTTTCTCACTATAGATGCCCTTTAACACACAAAAGCAGGCAACAGCCTTTGGTTTGATTTTCAAACTGACCTCAGTCAGGATTATTTAGGGTATTAGCTCACACAATAAAATAATAAATCCTATGACACACTGGCCTTATTAATACAAAATAAGTGTCCCTGACAGTTTGAACACTCACAGTCCAGTACTCACACAGCTCTGTGTCTCTCCCTGGAGAATTAGCTGGTTGTACCCAGTCTCCTACTGGGGTTTACAACTCTGACACTCAGAGGTACTGGTCTGCCTGCTTGCAGACCCACAGGCTCTTCCCAAAGCAGGCTAAACCTGTCCTTTTAATTAGTGAGCTCCAGCCACAGGGAATAAATTGATCTAAACTGGACTTGACCAGCACTTAAACCATTTACCATTAGTGTCTTGGGCCACAGTAAAGCAAACTTTATCACAATTTAAACCATTTTATGACTTTCTTACATTTACACCTTTACAGTGTATATTATCATTACTACAGTAATGTTTTTATTATCATTCCTACAGTAATGTGTTTATTATTGTTCCAACAATAATGCTTTTATTATCGCTCCTACATAATGCATGTTTTATCATTCCAACAGTAATGCATGCATTATCATTCCTACAGTAATGTGTTTATCATTCCTACAGTAATGCATTTATTATCGTTCCTACAGTAATGCATTTATTATCATTCCTACAATAATGATAATTACTTTCTTTTCTCTGCTGATTCTCTTAAATGTTGCAGAAAGTGTGCTGGCAGGCAGGCAGGCAAAGAGGTCAACCATGGGTCACATATTATAATTTCTGCTTCTGGAGTGACAGATCTTTCCCTGTAAATGCTGTGATTAAAATGATGATTTCTCAGAATCTACTGCTCAGAATCTGAAAAAAGTTTTGGAGGAGTGGAATCATGCTGTATCTAAAGGTACTATTTTTAAAAAATTCGATTCAAGTAAAGATACCATTTTTAGTGATCCCTGATGATCTTGTATGTAGCCTTGAATTAAGATTTTTTTTAAAATACATAATTATATCTTTAAAAAATAGTTTAACCCTAAATGAAGTAGTTTTGTAAAAATATCTTGCTAGCATGGCAAGATCATGCATTAGTTTAGATAAAAGGGTATCCCAACCCCTAAAATAAACTTTTTACATATTTTATGGCATCTCCTCTAACCCCCAACTGCCAATTAACTTTTGTAAAGCATTAGTTCCCCCGGTGCTCTGCTCCTGGCTCTCTGCTAGCAAGAAGCAGCAGAGAGGGGTGGGACCGGCAGCTGCATCTGTGATTGGCCTGCCGGCATCCAGTCATTCAGATTGGATCAACAGAATCAACAGATGCGGCTTCTGCCTATGCAGACAGCCGTGGTAATGCAGGACTATAAGTATATGTCGGCGATTGGGGTTGGGCTGAGGTATCCTACATTACAGAAATACATTTTAAATGGTATGGAATGGAGCAGACAGAAGGGATCTGGAGGGTAGGATGGGGGAAAAGGGCTCCTCTGCGCATGTCACAGTTCTTCCGGAGAACAAGGAAGAAAACCAGATTACTCATAGACACCTCCTACTCCACTTTCTTTAACTTTGGACAAGCACTGCAGGAGAAACATTTGGAGAAGAGATGTAAATTAAGGATTTTTGAGCAATACAAAGTGAGGCCAGTAGTGGGTTAAATTTTAGTTTTGGGGGTGGTCATGCCCTTTAAAATACTCAGCTAATCCATCCAAGGCCTGCAAAGGAAAAACACAAGCAAAGGATTGCAGATATGAGAGATTTCTGTCCTCTACTGGGACTACCTTAATAAAATCTACTTTATTGACCTCATCTATTTGCAAAGTGCATAGGTTTGTTTGTAGCTATGTATTCAAAATCAAATGATGACTGTACAAGTGTCAATGTTCCCCAAAATCACATACAGCCACTTGGGCGTATATCAGTATTATTCTTTAACATGGATCACAAATAAGTAGTCAAGGATAGTGGTGGAAACTCTAATGAATTTTGACGTCTCTGAAGAAGTGCTTTGAAAGCATGAAACGCATCAGGTAGGACCAGTGTGGCGTTTTCTATGTTTGCAATGTAAAATAAAGCCTTTTTTAAATCTACTATGGACGTTTCTGACTGGTTGATGCGCTGCTCATGGTGGAGGGACCAGTAGTGTATATACAAGGACAGTGGTGGAACAGTGCAATATTTAATCAAGCTAAGGTTTATGGAGTCAAACACCAGCTTTTTGACCAGTGTGCAGATTATGGCAATTAGCATTTCTTGCAGTTTCTAAATTCGAGTATGCTAAAAATGGATACCTATAAGAATGTCCTACTTTCTCTAATCATAGGAGCCTAGAGGGTGGAACAGAGTTCTAGCTATTATTAAATAAGTTTAAAGTGTAAAGTATCAGGTGCTTAGAATTCCTAAAAAGGACAGAGGACCAATACAATCAAGAAAATCAATGTTATAGGAAAGGAAGGGACCTTAAAGTTAATCCTGCATTTATTTGTTTTAATTATGTATTTGACCAGTAATAAGTAATTTCCATTAAAAAAATTGCAGATTTTAAAGTGGGGAAATCATATTTAAAAAGCCAGTTTGTGCATTGTATAGCATGTTCTTTGTCGGATGGTCGGTTGTATATCTTGTTGATTTGGTTTATTTTGTAGACCCTCAACACATGTAAGTCAATTTTTCTTTTTGCTGGATTGACACATGAAACTACAGTATCTATTGCATTTCCAGGTGCATGGATGAATGAAAAGTAGCCCATTGGAGAGCTGCTATTTCTCTTTACAGGATAAGTATACTGAACATGCCTGAGCTAAGTCTGTTGGGATAAGAGGTGGGGTTAAAGTTTACCCACATTGCTTTTTGTATATTAAGATCTCCCAAGATTTCTTAGCCTAGTCCTATAAGCTATAATGTTTCTATTTCAGCTCAGAGCTGGAGAATGATTTTGGACAAGTCAGAATAAAATTGCAAACCGGTGTAAAATTCACCACCCAATTTAATGTGCCCTGGGCTGGAAGGAATGACTAATGGCGGCATGATGGCTTAGTGGTTAACATTGATGCTTCGCCGTTTAGTTAAAGTTTAACTAATTATAAAGCTATGTTCAAGGGCAACTATAGTGAAAAAAAAACTTTGTCTGTATACAATGTATAGATCACTTAGTATAAGCTGCCTTACTTTCATGTTTCTGTGTGGCTTCGTTTCTTCACACTGGCAGAAGTTTGTACCAAGCTGTGTAGTCCCCCTCCCCTCTCTGTCTACTCCCCCTCAAGCAGTGACGGGCTGTATACAGAGTCCGAGCATTGTCAGTTGAAAGGACTTTAAATGAAGTGCTGACATCCCGTTGACCCCTCCCTTCCAGAGCTAGACTGCAAGCAATCAAAGTGTGGAATAAAGTAGCAATATGCTGAAGGGAGGGGCAGAGGGGGAGAGAGGAGGACAAGTGGTGCTGAGATTCTTTACAAGTAAGTTACTGAACTCTCCCTGTTCTCTAACTTTGCTAATTGTTATTTACTTTTTACCTAAAGTTCATATCTCTCCCCCTGCTTAGCTGAGATCATAATCACTGAAGAGAGAGTCAGTGTAACAGCAGCTTGTAGTGAGACCTTCACAAACACAGTGACACTGCTTGTTGTCCTGTTACATTTCAGTTGCTTTAGTCTATATATTTCATAGATTGCACTGTGTGTCTTGTTTGGTATATAGTCTGTATTACTGTATTATATATACTGTATTAGTGTTCCATTTGAGTCACTGGTTTTGTATGTATATAAGTTTTTTTGGGGGGAGGGGCTGTTTTATAGTGTGTTATGCTAATATTGCTGGGTTATTCTCGTAATTACGAGAATTCTCGTAATTTCGAAATTTTTAGAAAAAACGAGAAATTCTTGTAAATTCACGGAATTTTCTGCATTTTGGGGATTATTTTGAAGACGGAGCAAGCCACATGTCCCAAATTATCCAATGGCAGCTAACATGATTATTGCCAGCCCCCTGGGTATAAAAGGCTGCTTCACAGGCGCCATTTTGTCAGTGTGTTGGAGTGTGTTTAGTGGAGACCTGACAGTGTAGGAGTTGGAGAGAGTTTTTTGTGCTTTTTGAGCTTTCTGTGTGTGGATTTCAGTATGGTGGTTTAGCACTTGTTGTTAACCACCCCTTTATTCACACATCTTGAGACCCAACAGTCCTTTTAAGGACTAACCTTGTTGTAACGGAGAGGAGGACCCGTCTCTCCACTGAGAATGTGGACCGCCTTACATTCATCAAGATGAATGAGGCGTGGATCACATCTCAGTACAGCACCCCTATTGCTGATGCTGATGCCCGTGACTGAAGGCCTCCTGCCCCTGGCCACCCGTACTGCTCCTTCCACCTCATTTTCCGCCTAGAGGCTTAGCTGATGCCAGCTTAGCTGGCAAATGGCAAATTTTTCTTATTGGCAGGGCCATATATGGTCCTACCTTGCTCTACTGCATTCAAGTTGTGAAATAAAAAATGCTCTGCAACAACAGCTACTTTGTGGCTAATTTTTCTAAGATTGGGTCGATCCTACTTGGCCTGAGAGCAGTACTTTGTTCTTCCTTCTCTCTCCATGGTGTCGCCTACTCTGACCATCTCATACAGCCGCAACAGCTACTCTGTGGCTAATGTTTTCAGCTCTGGGTCAATCCTGCCTGGCACTAGAGCAGTACTCCATATTACAAAGTGTGGGCCTGCTGTAACTCAATGGTGCAGTTCCTACAAAGCCTTATCCGTTCACCCGCTTTCCCTTGCACGAAGCATACTCTGAGGGAGAGAAGCCAATGGGGTGAGGGGTATGTCCAGTGGGGCCAAGCCTGCCTGGCTCTTCAACAATGGTGGCAAACTGCAGTGGGCCTGCTGTAACTCAATGGTGTGGTTCCTACAAAGCCTTACCCGTTCACCCGCTTTCCCTTGCACGAAGCATACTCTGAGGGAGAGAAGCCAATGGGGTGAGGGGTATGTCCAGTGGGGCCAAGCCTGCCTGGCCCCACAACAATGGTGGCAAACCGCAGTGGACATTATGTAACCCAGTACCCCCATCGCCTTCTCTGGAGGGTAGAGACAGTGGTCTGGTAGCCGAAGCGGCGCAGGAGCCGGCGCTGGAGCCCCTCCATAATCCTGCGCTTTCGGCTCCGCACATGATAGGTGCCAGGGGGGAAATCATCATACCCCCTGGCCAGGAGGTACTGTGTGGCATACATTTGCCTTACAGAACTCGCCATTGTGCAGGCAGAAGGTTCCGGTTCCTCGTTTTTACGAAAATCCTCGGTTTTACGAAAATCCTCGTTTTTACGGAAATCCTCGTTTTTACAGAAATCCCTGTTTTTACGGAAATACCGTTTTTTAAAATTCAGGCTAGCGGACTGTAAATTTTAGGTATTGTAGGCATTGATACGTGTTCTTAAGGTCATTACCCAGGTCCCTGAGTGATTAAGTGTACATTACCAAGGCTATTTTGACCACTTTTAATGCGGATTTTGCCGAACTTTCATTTTAATACGTTTTAAGGGGTTCGCTCGCGGATTTTCGAATTTACAGATTTTTTCGAAAATCCGCGGATCCTCGCGCGGACCGGATTTTTCGAAGTTCGGACATCTCTACTCCCAGGCATCCTTTTTGAAAAATGGACAGAAACGTAAAACGTGTGCATAGTTATCCATTGTTGTTTGTTGTACTGCATTTTCATGCATTTTAGATGGACAGAAATGCATGCAGCAGTGCGTTTTTTGAACAGACTGGAACGGAATACAGCACAGCAATTGTGAACGATATTATTAAATCCAATGGGGTTTTACTTACAGTTTTTTAAAACGCACCTGCATTTGAAAAAAGGATACAGTGTAGTGTAAATGAGCCCTTACAATAAAATTATGATCAGTGAAACAGGTCTTTTGCAAGCTGCACAAAATCTGTTTATGCTGCACAAAAGTCCCCATGGAATTATCAAAGTAATCACAGATTAGAAGGGAAAATATTGTCTCCTAAAATTCTTGTATACCAATACCAAAATGTTTAGTGAAGAGTTGTGTTTTCTGTCAAGAATGACACATCTAACCAATTTGATTTGCTTTGGAGTATTTGTTATCAAAATCAATTTGACGCTCTGAAATTACATGAATGTTATCCACCAAGCATCCCTTTGTTTGTTATCCACCAGCGTCCCTTTGACAGTTATCCACCAGCGTCCCTTTGACTGTCATCCACTAGTGTCCCTTTGACTGTTATTCACCAGATTCCCTTTGGCTGTAATCCACACGCGTCACTTTTAACTGTTATCCACATGTATCTCTTTGAGTGTTATCCACCAGCGTCCCCTTAACAGTTATCCAAAAGAATCCTTTTGACTGTTATCCATCAGTGTCCCTTTGACTTTTAGCCACCAGTGTCCCTTTTCCTGGGGACCCACCAGCATCCTTTTGACTGTTATCCACCAACGTCACTTTAACTGTTATAAACCAGTGTCCCTTTTGACTGTTATCCACCAGATTCCCTTTTATTGTTATCCACCAGCGTCCCTTTGACTGTTATGCACCAGCAATGACAAGGACACATGTATCCCCCCCACCCTATAAAACACTAATCAGGTGTGGCAGCGAGAGCTAAAACTAGACCAGGCGTCCCCAGGCTAGTTGGAACCTATAATAAACATCAAAGACACCATCACTTCTATTGGAGAGGTACAGTGTGTCAGTCCCGACAGTCCCCCTGTATGTACCCTATAACTCCAGCTAATATTCCAAAAAGCTCAGCATTCATGGAGTCATCCGATATTAGGCACCCTAAGCGCGATCCCAATTAGTTCCAATATCGCATTGGCTTTGATGTATGTACCCAAGACTTACAAGCAATACGGGTGTAAACATAACTCAGCAAGTTTAACTATTCCAACTTCCAATTTGTGGATCTAATATATGGGCACCATAAATGGCCTGGAGATAGTTTGGGCAGAGACATGCAAAGTTTATCCTTTATGTCCTGTGGCTAATGCATATGTCCAGAACCACTGGCATAATAACCATGACCAGTCAGCTATATAGCTTAAGGTAAGCTAGGCGTAAAGGAGCAAAATAACCTTCACAGAGCATAAAATGAAATAGAGCCTTCTGAAAACCGAAGGTATTTCACAGCCTCATGTTTTAGTAGCCCATAATATCAGTTGTTTGCACATGGTTAGCATTATGAGGACTCAATCTGACATCAACATAGACAGCTGCAGAGCAGCCTTGCTCCCAGATTGCTGCCCGTGTAAACCCTCACCCTGGAGACTGCAGGGGAGGGAAAGGAGAACAGAGGAAGACCTGGAAGAGGTGAGACTGATATAGTTAAGGGGAAAAAGGAACTTGCTCCAGGAACAGAAAAGTGGATCCAGCTAGCTAAAGAGAGGTGTTAGCTGCTGTAAATATAATTCAAGATAGGGACTGTGATCAGAAACCAAAAGAAGTAAAGTGTTATAATACTGAATATTCCTTATTACTTCAATGCACTGGGTATCCATTTTGGAGGATCTTTATCATATTGCCTTTATGAATTACAAATACTCCCATGTGGGGAGTGGAGCACGCCAACTAACTAACTTTAAATAAAGGGCCCCAACGCCGGTCATCTTTAATTAGTGACCTCCTGGCCAGGGGGAACAGTACTGTTACAGTACTATATATATTCAATTATACCAAGGATACTGGTTCTAAACCAGAGAGGTGTGTTGCAGGAGAACGTTTACGCATTGGTAATTTAGTAATATGGCCACATGTTGTGTTTAATGACTAACATATAATAGTGGGGATACGCACACATTGAAGACATAGGTTTTATTGTGACATGCGGTGCACAACGTTTTCGGTGCACCCGAGGAAGGGGGAATACTCACACGTCTATAAATGGTACAGGTGTAATAAACACACAAAAAAATCCGCTAATCATATTTGCTGCTGTCTCTGATGATTGGCTGGGAGACACTAGCAGGTGGGGACTCTGGGGTCAACTGCTACATGCAGCCTAGTTAGCACGTACAGAAGGTTAGCACGTACAGAAGGAAATAAGGACGCAAGTTACATAGTATGTACAGAAGGACAGAAAGTGTACATGCTAACATGCTACCTACTTAGCATGTACAGAAGGACAGAAAGTGATTTCTACACTTTCTACTACAGGTTGAATTTAGAGGTGAGAGACAAATCGTTTTAATTATGGGATCTGTGGAGCTGCCTTTGTATTTTGGGTTTCGTTCTAAACAGTGAGATTCACCCAGGGCACCGGCTCTGGGCAAATCTCTTGGAAGAGATTTAGGAAAGGGTTCAGGGCTCTGGGGGAATCACACATTTGCGAAGGTCTCTTACGCTAACAGAACCGCCTCTGATAAATAGGCCAGTGGCGGCTGTGAGATTGCCTCTTTAGATACTCTCATAGCCGCTGGAACCTAGGGGTTTTAACCACTCTAATCGGTATTGGAACGGTTAGCACAAGTTTCACCCTAAAAAACCCTGATAGTCCTTGTTTTGATCCAGGGATTTGCAGTCAGTAAGGATTTTTTCAGCTTTTCAGCTGTTTTTTTTTTGTTTTTTTTCTTCATGTGGATCAACTGTTACTGTTGGTAAGCTCATGAGTAGGCTTAAAAGGTGTAGATGGACACATTTCTTTATGTAACCCCTAATACTATGCTGCTATGTTATGAAGAACATAAGAAATATTCATCAATATAGAATAATTTGAATTTGCTTTATTTTGGCCCCATTGAAGGTAATATTTATAAAATACTGCTGTGTCTATAAACTTATTCTTCTTGGTCTCACTAGATGGCAGCATGTCAAAGGAAAGTCATTCTTAATATAATCAGTATTTTCATGCTCACTGCATCATTGTCATTGCACAAAGATTGGTGCAGTGCCAGAGAGCTGTGTGTGGGTGCTGCTGGGCAGGACTGACGTACAGTGACTTGGGCACAATAGTGAAATAGCAGATGGTGCTGTGGTGGAGGGCTGAAAGGTGGTGTGAACATTTTGTGTAACTGATGGGATAATATAGCAGAGTAAGGTGTAGTTCAGGGAACAAGGTTTTAGATCTATAAAGGAAAGGTCGTGTATAGGAATAGCAAAAAGGTGTTCAGTGAATGTTCACATTTTTATCTTAGAGAGGTTTGCGATCACAGTGGACGTAGGGCTGGAGTAGTGTTTCATTAGGGGAAGTGGATGCAGAAATGAGTGAAAGCTTTTAGTTCAGCTAATGAGATCATGTGACCCGTTCTAAGACAAAATGGGATCTGGACCGCAGAAATCAATTACTGTTTAATTGCTTGTTCGGAAGGGAGTAAAAATGAAAGCTCCTCTATAAAAGCTCCATATGCCTGGGTATTAATTGGTTCATGCATATTTCTTTGGAATCACATGGTTTAGTATTTATTGCTTTATATAACAGTAAACCCCACATTTGCTTTTAAGCAACATCACTATTCTGTAGCAGTCCTTGTTATTCCTATACAGCATTACCTGTAATGTTATGTGTTAACGATGACTTGGTATTTTATTTGCTTTTTCTGGTTCTATAGGTGGCCTCTTTCCTCTTGTGTGTGTGCGCTCTTCATCATTCCTCTGAGTTTCATTATCATCCCCATTGGTATGGTCCGGTAATTTTAAATGATATAATGTCACTTCATATGTCTCCACCAGTAGTCAAAGCTATCCTATTCCGATTTCTGTATTGACCCAGACACTTCTTTTTCTGCATTGTGTAACACTTGACCCCTTATCTTCCTCTTACCTTTTCCTATCTGCCCAGTATACTTCAGTCACTTTAACTCTGCTTTCCCTGGTAGTCTTTTCTACTATTCCTGCAGGAATGTCACTTTTTATATCATTCACAGTCTCCACAAATAAAACTGACTACCTTGTGTTACCATGACATCCGCGTTTCTCTCGGTGTCTGAGAAGTCGTTTCTGAAATGAAAGAATGGCAAAGCAGAGCAGATGGCTCAGAGAAACCAGAACATGCAGAGAATTTGTGGATTTTAATAACCTTTTCATTGCCAGATAACTCATCAACACATGTTTGAGCAATATGCTGCAGCCCTCTCTTTCCTTTCCTCTTTCTGTACATAATATATAATACATTCATACACTCTGAGTTAAACATAATTCAATGTAAAACAGTTTGTGCCAAGACAGAAAGAGTTAGTGTCTTCCAAACATGGTAGGATTCCTATGTTGAAGACATTTCTGAAAAGAAAATAAATAGCTCTCATTAATATATATTAAATCTAAATGAATCCGCTGGTTCAAGCAACAAAATGGATTCATCTACGGAGATATGGAGAATAGCCTGCTCAAAGATATATTGGGGGTTTAAATGCCTCTTCTTTTAACATTTAAAACTTGTGCAATGAGAGGTGCATCCCTCCAACATAATTAAAAATGGCTGGCAGTTCGGAAGGTGCAATCTTACTAAAAACACATTGATGTCTGCAAGTCATTTTAAAAATTGAAAAATATTTAAAATCAAGATTATTCAGAATTATTTGAAGTCTAGTTGGAAAATCACATATACCATTGCTCTTTTTTTATGGTATTTGCAAATATTTCAGGTCTACCTATTAATTAAAATTTGCTATGCAGTTTGTTTCACAGTATGAAATATGTTAGGTTTATCAGTCAGTTGGGGGATTTAAAAAAGTCTGAAGATATGCTTAAGAGTAGTACCATGAAAAAAGGGGGTTGTCATCAGTGAAAAGTGTGATGTCACCATATGGATACGAAACCAAACTCGAACCCGAGTTTGAGCAGACCTTTATGAGTTTGGACGAACTTGAACTATTCAAACTAGTTCGGGTTTGAACTAGTTCCCTTTTTTCGGACTCGCGGCTGTATTTTTGATAATTATCATAAATTCACTAATTATCGAATTTACGGACTGTCCACTAACCCTAGAATGTATTGTTTGCTAACCTTTGAATGTATCATTCATTTTCGGTAACCCTCGAATGTATGGATCGTTTTCGGTAACCCTCGAATGTATGGATCGTTTTCGGTAACCCTCGAATGTTTCGTTCGATAACCCTCGAAAGTATAATTCGTTTTCGGTAACCCTTGAAAGTATCCTCCAATTTCGGTAACCCTCGAATTTATTGTTCTATTTTCGGTAACCCTCGAAAGTGTTGTTCGGTAACTTTAATTTGCCCGTAACCTTCGAATGTAGCTTGCGCAAAACCCAACAATTGCCTACTCGTGTTTGAGGAGTGTTTTAACAAGTTTTGGTGATAGTGACATGTTCCCCAGACCATTTCACAAGTGCCACAACCATTTACAGTAAGTTACCATTGTTAGTTTAGATGTAAATCATCCAGACTTTTTGAACTATCACTCCCCTATTGACTCATTGACTTTAATGGGTCCGAATTCAAACTTTTGAGCTTCTAATGCTTCATGGCACAGGTTTGAGAATTGAGATGAGCACTACATCTACTTTTCCCATTATGCCAGATTTAACCTTTATTTGTTTTGACTGTATACCATGGCTGTGAGCATATTGTGTTAAAGGAAAATGACAGATGTACTTTTGCATTTTTTTCTCATCTGTGAAAGTCACCCACCCTGAGAAACCCACATAAGCTGATACTATTGTACTGTAAAGGTGCCCATACATTAGAACTTACCTGCTGACCCGACCAAAGAGGAACCAGAAAGCTGTTACAGTAGAATTGACTGAATGTCGCTGGATTGGTTGGAAGGTAAGTTCTAATGTATTGACAACCTAAGACTAACATTTCCAAATTTTACATTTTGGATCAGACAACTCTTCAAATGTAATATGCTTTGTTGGACTGCTAAGAAAAACACAGCCAAACACTGTCTTTACAAAAAAAAGCTACAAAATTAGTACAATTGCTTTAGTCCCTAATGCAGCAAATAGTTTAAAATTGGAACCAAAGAGTTAAGCCTCACAGGAGTCATTAATCTTATACATTCTAGGGCACACTAGCAGAGAAGGAGTGGATCACCCACAATGACGTATGCCTCAGTGCTGAGAAGAGCCATTGATTTTTCTGTTAATTCTTCTGGACTCGCCTTGCAAGTAATTGACACGTGAAAAAGACAGCACAGTCTGTTGCAAAATTTTAAAAAGCTATTGACCTACTTCTGTATCATGCTTTTCTTTTTCTTGCTTACATTTTTACCACATATTCTCACTTTTGAAATGCCCTATCACCACAGCCAAGTTCTATTTGAAGGCGCTCTTAAAGCACACTTGGATTTCCTTTATAGAATCTAAACACCACCTTGGAGGGATTGAGCTAAACAATATACAACCAGCCAATTTATAGTGGGTTAATTATTTTCAAAAATAAAAACTTTCAAATTTATTACTGTTCTGTGGTAAATGCCCCCAGCCCCACTTTACCAATCAATATACTGATTGTTAACATGTTGGGTGGGAGTGGTAAAGCCTATATTTTAGCCTAAAAAATTGTTCTGCATAATAAAACATAAAAACAATGCTTGGTGACTCTCCTTGGTTGTGTAAATATGCCCCCTCCATACTCAAATCACTTTTATTTATTCAGCCAAATTTAAAAAACCATTTCAACAGGACTCTGGCAAATTTTCTGATAATTTCATTAATCTAAACCAGATTGTATTGCACAGGCCAGGTGTGAATAGATTCTTCTTCTTCTTAAATGTCATACTGTAGTGCATAGAAAAGAAAAAGATCTTTGAACGTTTCTAAACAATAATTTAATTGCAAAGTCCACAGAGCAACTCTTTTAGCACTTTAAAGTGAATTAATTTAGCAAACCAGAACATTTTAATGCTCACAATGCAAAGTTTAAAGCCAACTTGTAAATGATACGTTAAAAAAACTGCAAAATATAATAAGAAGTGTGAATACACTTCCATTCGAAAAGAGATTCATCAATTCAGCTTGTTAAAGGTTTGTATTGATCCACCTGTTCTGTAAGTGTTAAAGTTTGTCAGTGAATTCTATTATATTTGTATTATGAAAGGCAACTACGGTATTAAAAAGAGAGACCTACAGTAAGAAAAACCTTTTCTGTTTGTTTCTTCCAGGTTTACATAATTTTTAGCCATGCAAAGACTCAAGTTTTACTAATTCTTATATAAAGATGGACCGAACACGAACCTTGAACCCAAACTTTAATAGTATAGATGAACTAGAACTCTTTAGAACTCGAACGTTCAAGGATTTCCGAACATTCAAGGATTTTCTGCCATTCGAGGATTACCGAACGGCTGAAAATCTCACTGCCAGATGAAACCTGCATCTCAAACTGAGACCTTTTAGGCTTAAGGGGTCCCACAGCTGAAAACTGGGACCCACCTCCCTGGCACTTATAAGTACCCTTGTGGCACTAACACGTTTCTTTTGGGGCTTAAGGGATCCCTCAGCTCAAACCAGGAACACCCTCCACAGCACCTAGAAGTGCCCTTGTGGCCTTTGTTGGGGGTCCTGCAAAACCAGGACCCCCTTTGGCTCTTAGCATGAGCCTTTGTGGCACTAATAAGAGCCTTTCTGATAAGGTGGTCCCACAGCTCTAAACTGGGACCACCCCTGGTCTTAGATGTCTTCTTTCTTGTTACCACATCAATGTCGCTGGTGTTGCTGACCTCTTGATCCGAAGTCCTCTTTCTTCTGCCAAGTTCTGCAGGTATTTGCACCTCTTAATATAGGTTTGCTGAAGGACCAATTCCAGTTGTGATTGGTTAATATTTCAATGCTTGCAATCATAAGATTACACATTACTAATCATATTTGAATATTTTATTCAAATATTATTGGTTAATGTGCGATTTATTTATAGTAAAAAATCGCTATGTTGTCTTCTGTCTCCCCATAAGTCTACATCCTATACCTGCCCCTCTTTCCCTCCTCCCCTCCCCTCTTAGATGAGAAAGTTTCTTATAGATTTCCTTCTTGCCTATCTGATGTCTTCTCAGATTGAACACTGGAGAAATAAGATCATGCAATAACCATTGAGATTGCATCATAAAAAGTACTGTATGAGAATTTGTTTCATTGCCACAAGTAGACGTCTGTTTTAAAAGTGGGCAGAGGGAGAGAGAGATGCAAATACATTTTCCCCTGCATATCAGAAAGGTAATGTTTATCAACCCAGAAAATCACATAATTTTTAAACTGAGCTAAAACAGTAATCTATAGACCCCCACCACCACTCTCCCTATCCCCTGCTCCCCCAATTATGGTTTAATAAATAGATGTTTATATAGTAAATATATACTGTATGATAAATGCAGCCCTATATACAATGTATACTGTATGAAATGACAATGCACATATATATCTGGATTTATGTATCTCCTTTTATTGAACATACATATGGTTGTTCTTTATTTTGCATCTGCAATAAATTAATGAGTTTAAAAAAGTATCCCGTTAAGTTATTCTGTTGGCACTATGCAAAAAAATTCTACTAATTTTCCTGACATTGGTGGAGTATGAGGCACAATTAAAAAACATCTGCAAAGTTTAAAAGAAAATGTTAGATGCATAGAAAATATTTGGTAAAAAAAACAGAAATCTACTAAATGAAGAGACTTTTTTTTAAAAATGCATGCATGTCATTAATTCATTAGATAGAGAAGCAAGGTAAAAGATGCCACTCTGAATAAAATCTGTTCCTTCTATGCTTACAAGGGACTAACAATTGTTAGAAAGCACTTTATGTCTCTCTTTCTCAATATACATGATTATAAATCACTTGTCTAACACAAGAGAAAGTAAGCAATCAGCCAAATAAGATTAAGACTAATGTCACTGATAGAATCCTTCCTTTAGTATTGAGAAATGTAGGCATATAACAGAGTTATAGCACTGTTTGTAGTATTTATGGACTACTTTTTAATGGGGTTGATCAGTACAATAGGACTGAGGTAAAGGTGATGTGATACCACTGATTAAAATGGAAATATGCATCCAGAAAATCTTTATAATGGAAGCTCTTGAATGGATGTTGAGATGCAACTCTAAAATAAATTATGTATAATCAATTGGCCATAGAGCCAGCATGACTGTATGACTATAATTTAAAACAGAATGCAGTGTTGGACACCCATAGACAATAGGAATTGGACATGATTCAGAAAAGGGAGCACATATTGTTAAAGGGTAACAAACGACACAATAGACTTAAGGCATTTATTTTATATTGTTTTTCTGCCAAATTTTGGTTAATATTGCAGCACGGTGGCTCAGTGGTTAGCATTAATGCCTTGCAGCGCTGAAGTCCTGACTTCGAATCGGCCCTTGAACACATCTGCAAGGAGTTTGTATGTTCTCCCTGTGCTTGCGTGGGTTTCCTCCAGGCACTCTGATTTACCCCACAATCATAAAGACATATTGATAGGTTGTATGTCAAATAAATGTGCTTAGATTGTAAGCTCTTCAGGGCAGGGCCTGATGTGAATGTATACATGTAATTGTGAAACGTTAACAAACAAACAAATAATCATTTGTATTTCTTTTTTCTGCAGAAATAGTCATGGTCCCTGAATGTTCTTTGTATAGTCCTGGATTGAATTTATCTCAGATCATAATCCTAGTAAATGTGCAGTCAAAGAGTTGTTGAGGTTAATGCACCAAAGAAGATAGCATGGAGTTCATTCAACCACCCAGCTGATAAATAATTTAGTTCCATTGCACATTGGCTTGGACACAGTGGATTTTGGCTTTCCCCGACAGCATAAGCGTGAGAAATCCTAGACCCAGTTTCTGCACTAGAGCCTACCTAAAGCATATTTGTTGTTTGAATCATTTTATGTTGTTTTCATGTGGCCTATAGTAACACAAACCTCTGCAAGTACAAAGTTGTTAATATTAAAGAGGAACTGTGGCCCAAAAATGACTTTAGGTAAATTGATAGGAATTGCTCTCCTTAAAGTTTTTGCAATATATTTCCATTGTTTATTTTACATAGTTTTGAAGATATTTACATTTTTGTGTGTGATATGGCAGCAGCATCTCCAGGTCCCCTGCACTTCCTGCTTCCTGCTCTGAAACCTGTCAGTCAATCTGCCCTGTGTCTCCTCCCCTTTGCAGCCCCCCTGGTCCCTCCCACTCATGGACCCCATGGTCCCTCCAGTTGCAGGCCCCCCTTTGCCCATTCCCTTACAGCCCCATGTGGCCCTGCCCATTCACGGGCACCGTGGCCCCGCCCACTCACGAGTGTTGTGGACCCACCCACTCGTGGGTATCGTGACCCCACCCACTCATGGGTGCCGTGGCCCCACCCACTTGCGGGTGCCTAAGCCCCATCCACTTGTGGGTGCCTTAGCCCCACCCGCTTCCAGGTGCTGTGGGCCACTCTGAAACCCCCCCTACCCCCCAAAAAAAAACTCTGTGGAAAGAGCCTTTTCAGGCAGAGTGAGAACTCTGCCTGAAAAGGCTGTTTTCACATAGTGAGAGAGAAGGGCTGTAGATTCCCTTACCTTCTCTGCAGCTGCAGGTCCTTCACACAGCAGAGAGGGGGAGGGACTTCCTGTCTCCCTCACACACTGAGGGAGTCAGAGGCTGTGTGGAACTGTGCAGGAGAAGCCTTAGGAACGTCAAATGTCAGCCTCCCACCCATTAACTTTCTGGTCAGTCATTTGTGTATATCTTGGGCTGTGGAGAACCATTTGGGGGATGTAAAGTAAGGATTACACTACAGAGTGGGGCCAGTAGTGGGTTAAATTATAGTTTTGGGGGTGAACATGCCCTTTAATATCATCTCTCACCCTGAGAATCCCTTAGACTTTTTTTTAGATACAGTTATGTTAGATATGATTGGTTTTTTTTTTACCAAATTAGAGTATCTGTTATATAAGACTAATTAAACTCTTGTAATTCTAGTTTTTAATCTGAATACCACCTCCACATCTCCTATTTCTGCATATAAATTGTACCTCTGTTCTGTCACATTGGTCTTCTGTACTGTTATTTAATTATTCTTAGAGGCTTGTAATTATGTTATAATTTAATTTAATTGTACTATATATGCAGATTTGCTAAAATGTTTTTGTTTAATTGTATCAGTAGAAATAAGAGTTATATGAAGTTACATTGAAAGCACAAAGGGGAATTTACCATTGCCACAATCGTGTCTTAGCCATTCGATTTAATCTTATCCTCAATCACAAAATACCAAGTCTGTCACATACAAAGTGGTTAGCATAACTTGAAATATGTGTATCGCCAATAACTTGAGATGGCCGAACTTCCTAAAGTTCGATTTGAACTTCATGAAAAGTTTAAAAGTTTGAAAATTGGGACCAGATATGTGAGAAGACCTACCTTAGAACAGCTCCAACCACAAGGCCCATGAAACATCTGTAAAGGGATGTAAAACAGGGTATTCTGGATCTAAAAAACACCATCAAGAAACACATCAAAATGCCTCCGATGCTGCCAGAAAAACAAAGCCAACAGAAAGGAGAGATGGAAGATTGGCTGCATGCTGAGCAAACAAGCAAAATGCATAAAATTGTAACTTAAAAACCCCATGTTTTTACTGTTTGCACTAGCACATATATTATGATAAGATATGGGGCCCAGGAATGTGCATTGATCATCTTTTCTTGTTGGTTCTAATATTTTGGTCAGATCAGTTGCCATAGGAGTGCTCCCACAGCCCCCCTTTTTGTTTAAACAGATTAAACTATAGAAGGGGCTTCCCATTTAAGCTTACGACACTTAAAATGGAAGACCAGTTTCTATTTCTAACCTCCCTAAGGATACTAAATATACTTACCCTATATTACTACTAAGGGGAAAGTTTATACAACTTATACTCCCAATGTAACCCCTTTTCTTCCTTAGACACCAAATACCTTTCCTAATAACGCAATGGTACCTAAAATTACACCTGCATAAACCTATTTATAATTTACTATTACTATGTTAATATGTTGAAGAAGATTACATATATATTTCAAAACCCTGTTTCACACTTACCTTACCTTAGAAAACAAAATACCTACCACAAAGGCCCACAGGTGGGTTGCTGTTGAAGAATATTTTCCCTCTGCTACCCGGATAACCATTGAGTTAGCCTCCCCCCCACATAAAGACCCTTAGGGATCTCTTGGATTTGATATTGTTAGGTTAAAATGGCCCTTACCCAGTGGGTGAATTTCTTTTCACACCTTCCACAAGGAAGTACTTTTTATAAAAGATCTAATAAATAGTATACCCTTTCAACAACATTAATATAATGTTTTTTTAAAATGTTGAGTATTGCACTTTTTTCTGGATATTTGGTAGTTGTTATTGCAGAAATCTCACAGGAAGTTTCCCAGGACCCCTGGTTTTAACCTCTCCTATTTTACAAATATGTACAACACAGAATCAGCTCACAGTCAACGGGCTGCCACCTCCACAAATCGGATCAGTTCATAAACAAATGGACTCAGCAATACAAGTAATTTCACATAACACAAAAGGCCTCAACTCTAGAGATGTCCGAACTTCGCAAAATCCGGTCCCGTTAAAATGAAAAATATTCTCGAAATTACGAGATTTCTCGTATTTTCGAAAATTCTTGAAATTACAAGTTCGCGTATTTTCGAAAATTCTCCAAATTACGAAAAATCCCGTAATTTCGAAATTTTTCGAAAAACGGATTTTTCGAAAATACGAGTAGTCCTCGTAGTTTCGAAAATTTTAGAAAATACGTATTTCCGAAAATAAGAGACATTCTCATATTTTCGAAAATTTTCGAAAAATACTTATTTTCGGAAATTTTTGAAAATACAAGAAATCCGCAGTTCGAAGTTCGGAAGGCGGAAAATCCGGAAAATCCAGAAAAATCCGCTGTTTGCGAACGGGATAAATCCGCGGTGGATCTGGGTTCGGATCCGCGAACTGCCCACCCCTACTCAACTCCCCAAGCATACGTAAAATGGCCCTACAACACTATGAAATAATACGTGCTGACATCATTATGCTTCAGGAAGCCCATTTTAAAAAAGGCAAAGGACCCAAATACTGGGGTACAAAATATAGCAATAACTATCTAGCTTTATCTAAAACACATGGCATCTAAATGAAACCATAGTTGCAAATTAACAAAACCTAGATGAATAAACAAAGGATTTACAGACATACTTAAAGGAAAACCCCATCAATGATATACTAAATAGCACACTTTGGGCCGCATATAAGGCAGTCATGAGAGGACATATCATATAAAAGACAGCTAGAGAGAAAAGACAGAGAGAGATTGAGATCAAGGAGCTAACTGAAACAATTGGGATAAGGGACAAACAGCTAGCTAAACATTTTACTGAAAAATTAGCTTCTAAAATATCAATCAGTAATCCATGAACTAAGCCTCCTTCTGACAAACAAAGCTCAAACAGAATTGAGACTTACAAATAACAACTTTTATTGCAAGAGCAATAAACCTGACACAATGATGGCTAAATTTTTTTTACCAGTAAACAAATACAGGGGCTACTAGTGTATAAAATTTGTAAACCTCCAACGAGGTGAGGTGCTCTATGAAAAAATCAATGTCAAAAATAACAAGAAAAAGAATCATGGCTCTCAAATCACTCTCAAATCATAATTAATGATATGGCTTTTATTAACTGGAATCTGGCAATTATTAAAGAGGCCTAGTACAAAAAAGTGAACAATTAAATATCATACACAGATGACATAATTATATACACAAAGTGCAAGAAACCACTGTAGGTATACAGGTCAATAAATATATTGTACAGAGTATAAATAGATAAGTATGGTATATGGATACTATAGGTGCAACCCTAAGATACCTCTAATGGGGAGGGGAAAAAAATATATAAAAAAAACCCTTAAATCTCTAGCATTCCCAAAAGGCGAATAGTATATAGAAAGTCTATACAGATCTTCTCACAAGATAAAGTACCCCTACAGTATACAGTATGGGGAAAAGTATATGTCAAAAGCACAGCTGAACGCGTTTTGCCCTGTTATAGCGTGGGCTTCCTCCACAGAGAATGACGCAGAAAAGATTTCTCCCTTTACCAGATCAACACGGACAATTACAGTATGACCTATTCTATATCACTAACAGATTTGCTCAATATTATCAGAAATTGTACGACGGTAAGTCAGTTAACAGAGAATCAACCACAATAGACCAAATACAAAAATTTCTCCAGAATATACACTTACCCTCACTGAACCCAGAACAATACAGTGATTGTGGAAGCACTCCAATTACGCTAATTTACAATTACATTTAGCGGAAGCGCTACTGATCTGGTCAAACATTTATACAAACATAGAAAAGATAATCAATGCACATTCCTAGGCATACAATATCATATTATCTGCACACTGGCATAATTTATAAACAAAGGTGTTTTAGTATACATTACTGTGATCACATGAATGAAAAAGTCTTTCCCCCTACTTTAAAGCAGCAAGACTGGCCCAATTAGTACAGGCAGCGAACAGCTCAGGAACAACCATGTGGGTAAATATCGAAAACACCTTCTTAACCCTATTTCATTTCACATCTACACTGTGACGTTCTCATCAAGACCAATCTAAATATAATAACAACCTCCCACAAGTAATCCAATTATCTTTACAAATATGGGAAGACTGTAACAAACAATACCACTTAAAGGGCATATCCACCCCCAATCTAAAATTTAACCCACTACTGGCCTCTCTGTATAGTTTAAAAAAAAATCCTTACCTACATCTCTGCTCCTTATGGTTCCTCTGCAGTGAGTAGTTGATGTCTTCCTGTCCAAAAGGTTTTTGTCTCCTCCTTGAGAGGACATTGGCAAGCACAGGGGAGCCCTTCCCTCCCACCCCTCCCACCCACCATCCCGATCCATCCAAATCCATCTATGCACCTAGTGTAAAAAGGTTTTTCTGTATTGTAGGACATCCTTGCATGGCTCAACTGCCATGTCATTTTGATAAAAAAAGAATTAGAACGCTATTTACAAACCTTCGTTCCCACGACGCACATCATTGACAGAAGCCTCTTTCCTTTAAACACCACATTAATACCCTGTCTAACTCCTGTCAGTTACAGCTCAAAAACATCTCATGCATTCGGCCCTTCCTTTCACAGAACGCTACCAAAATTCTAGTTCATGCCCTTATCATCTCTCGGCTGGACTACTGTAACACTCTCCTGTGTGGTCTACCAAGCAACCGACTGGCACCCCCTGACAATCCTTAACCCTGCTGCCAGGCTCATTCACCTCTCTTCCTGCTTCTCACATGCTGCTCCTTTTCAATCTTTCCACTGGCTTCCCATTACCCAAAGGATCCAATTTAAACTGCTAACCTTATCCTACAAGGCTCTCTCCAATACAGCCCCCAAATAAATCTCTGATCGGATAAACAGATACTACCCAAGGTGAAACCTCTGCTCTGCTAATGATCTTCTCCTCTCATCCACTCTAATCACCTCTTCCCACACCCGTATACAGGACTTTTCTCGTGTTGCCCCTCTGCTTTAGAACTCCATTCCTCGCTTTATACGCCACTCGCTATCACTTCATATAATCAAACACAACCTTAGCACTTAAGCACTTGCACTACTTGCATATGTAACAGGTATGTTTTCCTTATGTATATTAATGCAACTGTAAACCGCCACAGAAGATGCTATATAAATCCACAATAATAATAATAATAGTTTCCAGTTATGGTCAATTTAAAATAACCCATTTTTCGTTATAGATGCCCTTTAATGTCAACAGGAACAAATAGTTTAAAAAGTTTAGATAAAATAAGGTTAAAATAGCAATGGTAACTTACTGTACACGGCTCTGGGACCTGGGAAATGGTCTGAGAAACACATACAAATATCCAGAACTTGAATTAAAGTCACTTACTTTACACGTGCAAAACCTTCGTGCTTCCGCGTTCGAAATTCGATAATTATCCCGATAATTTGCGAATTTTCGAAAATTCTATATTTTTATAATCTGTCATTTAATCGGTGTCTGAATCTTTTAAAAAGGGGTGTTCATTATTACACAAGAGGAATCATGTCCAGCATGAAGGGGCAACAATTCCTTGTTGCATACCTCAAAAAAAAAGGGAACGTTTAGTGGAAAATATAACTATTTTTACAATTCTTGGTTTATATTATGCCTACCTAGTTATTCTACATATTATCTTCCATTTTGAAAAATCAGTTGAATTTATACCACTTGCTATTTCCTGCTGTTCACATTAGTGACCTGACATTTCAGGTTTTGTAACAGTCCTTCTTCTTCCCAGGATGCACAGTAATTTCTACTGATTGGCTGCTGAATGGTTCAAACACAGACAAAATTCTGTATGGGCAGGTTAAGATCATTAATTAAAAAGTATATGTATTTGCACTGAACTTCCCCTTTAATCTTTAATTTTGTAATTTGCATCATATTTGCATCATATAGGGAAAAGCAGGCCAATAGCAGGGCCATTGAGTTAGAGTAGGCTCACGGCAGTGGCTCACCATTGTTAAGGAGCCAGGCAGGTTTGGCCTCTCTGGACATACCACACACCACATTGGCTTCTTTCCCTCAGAGTATGCATCGTGCAAGTAGGAGGAAGGGTACACATCACAATCACATGATGCCTGTCATGCTGTCTTTTATAACCAGGGGATTGGCACTGCTAAAAAATTTGGGGAAATCTTTTCCCGAAATACTATAAATTTAGAAAATTCTCGAAAGTTTGAAATCCGAAAAGTTCAAACTATTAAACTTCGATTTAAACTCGGTTTTGGGTTCTATTCCATCTCTACCCATAACCATGGTATAATGCAGCAGCTAGATTAGACAGGTGTTGAGGAATAGGCTTATACACTTGAAAAAGAATGCATGGGCGTTCAAAACATGTTGTGTTACATGCAGCAATAAAATAACCATTTTTCTGGTAATGTCTTCCTGCTCTATCTACCTACTTGGATGAATAGACTTATCATTGTCCATGTCTATGTTTTGCTATGGGGCCATATCACTGCCATCTTCTTGAAGAGGAAAACTTTGTTTTGCCTACTAATGCCCAAACATTTTAAATCTGATTCACAGTCAGGTAAGAAGGGGACTATCGTATATGGCCAATATAATGTTTTTAAATATATATGGAGAGACACCTTATAACAGAAGGCATCTTGCAGTCTCATGCTATATGAATAGCATTGCCCACAAAATCTAAGAAACAAGAAGTAATTTCTTACTCCCAGGTTCCCCAGAGTAAGGGGCGGAGATATGCAAAATACTCCTTTAAATATTTATATATATGCAAACTGAGCTCTTTAGCTATATAACATTAATGTTAGGTTCCTCCAGTACAAGTAATAAAGTAAATACTGTTAAAAGATAAACCAAAAATACAGTATACAATAATGTGCTCAAATCTCCCTCCATCGATTGTTACTTTAGTTATATAGCTTTGTTCTTCCATGTTTTTTCCTTGCTCCATGTATTATTATGATTTTGAATAAGAGGGAAAATATTATAAAGAAATTTCACATTTTGTCTCAAATCAATAAATGGGACATCTCAAATGGATGTAAGTGAGAAAAGTCTGACTGAAAACAAGTACCATGTCATTTACTCTATGTGCCCAATATCTGCCTGATATGAGATCTTGATGGGAACGAAATCAAACTCCGCTATCTGCAGTGTAACTGTCTGTCTCTCTTTATTTTCAAGTGCCTTTCATTCTCGAAAACATATTTTATAATTTATTTTCTTCTTTGTGAGTAGACAGAGAGGGGGAGGAGAGCAAGGGCAGGCAATTAGATTGTGAGGTCTGTAAATTTGATAGCTACTTTATTTGTGAGGTTTGACACTGCACAAAGATTAACTTCTTTTACCATAAAATGCCCTGCAACTTATTGTGTTCTATGTAGCATTCTGGTGTTTAGATATTACTAAACAGCTTAATGAAGCATTGTTTTGAAGTTAAAAATGAAACAGCAGAAAATCGTGTTGTGCATGCAGTCATTTATTTCTAATTAGCATTTCCTTTAGAGGTTGTATATTTAACGCAAATGCATTTAACTTGGTTCATTAACCTTTTCTACATGGACATACCTATTCTGAAGTTTGATCATAAATAATTAATCAGAAAGAGGCACAGAGTTAATAAAATCATGATGCACATAATCTCTGCACATTTAACCTCTCCTGATGTTGCCAAAGCTACAATTTACGCAACATCACATTAAGGAACTATAGTAATAATTTGACTTTTTTTAAATTTAAATATTTACCTTACACACAATCCTCCGCAGCAGCATTAAAAATTCCCGACCGCTTCCTTGTTTAAATTAACTATAGCTTGCATTGTCACACAGTGCTGCCGCTGTGGATCGCGTGTAAGGTATCTTCTTTCTTCGTCGGTCACTCCTGGTCAATCGATTGAAGTACAGAAGGTAAGGCATAGCTCCTTAACCTCTTGGTCTTCAATCAATACATTAAAAGAATAGTTTACTTTTCAAGTGAACTATTCCTTTAAGACACATAAAAAAAAATCAGATGCAGTTATTTATTTATACCATGGAAGAATATTATGTAGACATTAAACCTAAAGTGTATTTTTTTATATACTGTAGACCACCCCGGCCCACCCCCAACCACCAACTTAATTTTCTTAAATGAGCAGCAGAAATGTACTTGCACTACTTCGTTCCCGCGGCTTTCTGCTCCGGCCCTCTGCTTGCCAAAAACAGGGGCTGGACCGGCAGCCGCGTCTGTGATTGGCTGAGAGGCAGCCAATCACAGATTAGGTTGCCGTCTATGCAGACAGCCGAGGGAACGAAGGAGTGTAAGTACATATCTGCTGTTTTAGAAAATGAAGTTGGGGGTGGACTACATTATTTAGAAAGTTTTTTTTAGGTAGTGGATGAAGCGGCCACGCTGGATCCGGAGAGAAGGGGGGTAGGGTTCCCCTGCACATGCCAGCATCCTCAATGAGGACAAAGAAGAAGCAGGGAGTGGATGACCCACAGACAGCTCCTACTCTTCACTTTTTGGAACTTTGGAACGGCATTGCAGGAGAACCATAAGGAGCAGAGGGGTGAGATAAGGATTTTTTTTACACTACACAGTGGTGTCAGCACTGGGGCAAATTTTAGTTTTGGGGTGGACATACCAGTTAATCTACAGCTATGGTTTAAGAACCTCATCAATGTTTGTAGATGTATCATCTGAGACTTATAATATTTGTTTTTAAAGAGCATGTTCTCCCCTGAAATTAAAATGTATATACATAGGTAAACCACACCCCCAAAACCAAAACCACAACAGTTAGAAATCTGAGAGATGTAAGTCTAACCTGAAATACTGTAAAAGCTTTTTTTTAAAAAAAAGTGCCTGGGTAGCTTGAAAAAAGGAGATGGAAACAGAAGAAAGGCAGAGGGAAGGGGGAGAGCAAAATTTAGTTGCATAACAGATTAGCATAACGGGTGCCCAATTTCTATTGTAGTTTTCGGTTTGAGAAATGATATTCACTGCCTATATATAATGTTTCATTTGAGGGGTTAACATGCTTTTTAACGCCACAAGTTCCTACCACAGCTAATTGTTACATTTTGTTCTGTTGTTTCTCCATCTGGCATAACACCGACTACAGCCTAGTTTCATTTAAAATAAAATTATTGCTTCAGTAATAAGACTGTGTAATATAATATAGAACCTGTGACAATAGCTTGCTCATGCTAGCATTATGATTTTTATTTACCTTATTTGCTTTTTATGTTTATTTATTGTAAGATGTGCCGTTCTGTACATTCCCATATAGTTATTTTAACAGAAGTGTTTGTTTTATTTTATTTTTTTTTTACTATTTATTGTTTGCTATTTGGCAGACTGCCAGTACATTTTTCTATGGTTCTGATAATTTGGTGTATTGCAAACCTTGAAACACTGTAAAAAGAAGGATTATAGGATCCTGTCAGTTAAGACTTTTATTTAGCAGCTAAAACAAACATAAGAACACATGTTGTCCCAAATGAATAATAAATGTGTGTATTTACCCTTGTATTCATCGTTGTGTCTATCAATGTATATACATTCTGATATTATTTGGATGTGTTGCTCCACATATACATACATATATTCCTTCACTCTTTTTGCTATACCTTATTGGAAGAAAGGATATTAATTACACTCCTCTAGGGATGGCCGGTTCACGGATCCGAACCCGGATCCACCACGGATTTATCCCGTTCGCGAACGGCGGATTTTTCCGGATTTTCCGCCTTCCGAACTTCCGATTTGCGGATTTTTCATATTTTCGAAAATTTTCGAAATTACGAGGATTACTTGTATTTTCGAAAATACATATTTTCGAAAATACATGAAAACTCGTAATTCCGAAAATTCGCGGATCCTCGAGCGGACCGGATTTTGCGAAGTTCGAACATCTCTACACTCCTCCACCCATCCTTGATCAGCTTAATTATGTAGGCTTTATCCTAGCAACCGAACAGTTCAAGTTTGTTTGACTGGAAGAGGAAGAGGAGAGAGGTTGTAACAGACATTCCCACCAGCCAATGACAAGTGATATGTTAATCATGGCCCTGGACCATCCAGGAGGTGGGCTTTTAGCACTCATCTTTGCTGTGTGATATCTAAGGGAAGGCTTGTAAATGAGAGTAAGCGATTTCAGCCGCTGGAAGTGTGGACATGTAATGGGGGAGATGTTGTTTTTTTGGGTATTGTTGTCCTTTAAAAGAGTAAGGGGTGACGAAACGCATCAGGGTGTCTCTTTCCCTTACCTGGGATGCTGTTGTGACCCACCGGATTATGGAGTTTTAAAGGTACTTAATAAAGTGATGTATTTATTATAATCTCACTGTGGTGCTGCAGCTCTTTTTCACCTTTCTATTACAAACATAAGCCCTAAATGGCCTAAAATTTTCCCTTCTGTTAAAACTGAAATAAATACCGCACACCATACTTTTGGCGAAAGGCAGGGCCCCAACGATAGGACCCTGCGTTTATTTTAAATATATTAACAACAAAGTAAAAAAAATTTATGGCAAGGAGTCCCCTCTCGGTCCTAGGAATGCGCTTTAACCACAGTTGCCGTTCTTCCGTGACGGCCCGCGAGAGTAAGCGGAGGAGTGACCGGGACCCCACCCAGCCACATCCCAGGCTTCTCTCCTCCAAACTGCGTGCCCCCGGTAAGGTCTGAACCCCGAGCCTCCAAGGGCTGACCGTACGATCATAACTCCTCGGCCGGGGGCCCAGCCTTCCCCCCTGGCGCTCCTCCTCCTTGCGCATTCCCCGCCACCACCAAAAAGAGAGAGGGGACTCCTTGCCCGCAACTTGCTACTTACTCTCTTTTTGCCGCCACGCTTCGACTACTTCCTCTAAGGCCATTTGTATGCTTAGGTTGAATAAGTCGATACCGATGTCGGAGAGGTGCACGCCGTCCGCCCTGAATAGCCCTGGACAGCCGTACGTAATGTCGTCATGCTGATGTTGCGTATTTTACCATAGTCCTGTTCATGTTTTTTCGGATGTTATTAACCGCGACTGCTGAACGGGTTCCCCTCCATGCTCTCCTAGGCACAATCTGTGACCATATTATTTTAACCTCTAGCCACTTTACCCGCCATCTCTGCCTGGATGTCGTATATCAAGTTTAGGACTTTAGTTGTTGTGAGATCGTTGCCTCCCGCGTGTATGACGACTACTTGGGGCTCTCCCCATTTTTCTGCTGCTTGGTTGATTGCTGTTTGTATCTCTGTTTGTATCTTAAACCTCTCCTACCCGACCATCGCACCGTCGCAGTTTCTTTGGGTATCCCTAATTGTTCACCGCCTGGCCTTATTCTTGCTCTCCTGTGCGCCCAATACACGAACAAATGGCCCAGAATCCATATCTCTTTCTTTGCCTGAAACGATTAGTGATAGAAAACAACACAACGAAACAAGAAAAAGAAAAAACTGCCTCATTTATTAACACCCCCTTTCCTTTGCCTTTCCCTGTTATTTTTATTTTGTCGGCCTGATGTATCGTTTATAACACTTCGATGCCCATCTGCCCAACATTTTTATCTGTTCTTCTGATGCTCCCTTCGTTGCCGCTGATGTTGCTGCTCCTATTCTAAATGAATGTGTACCTATGTTTTCTGGGTTTATTCCTGCCTTACTGCATGCTTTTTTGAGAAGGACGTGAAATTGATATCTTGTTAGGGGCGTCCCATCTAGCCAGGGCCCATCTAGTTCCCCTCTCACTTTGGCGTATTCTGACGTTATCTCCCATGGGCAATACTCTGACCCGTTCCCTTTAATGATTAACCATTTCCCTTTTCCTGACGTATCTGTTTTTGATTTCTTTATTAGGCACATAATTACTTTGTACTTTAGCACTACATCCTCTTTCTGCAACCCTGACTGGCTTTTTCTTTGGAACTTGCTACCAACTCGCCCACCCTCATTGCTCCCCAGAAGGCTATAGAAAACGCTGCCCTGACTAACTTCCCTTCATATGCTGAATGGTGATGCTATCTATTGTTTTTAGGATTGAGCTTAATCAATCCTCTGTAATGGGTTCCCGCTTGTCCCTACTTGCCAGCCTCTCTCTGCCCCACCCTTTCATTATTTGCCTGACATTAACATACTGTGTGGGATTACGCTGGTGATGTGATTTTGCCAGAAAGGATATCCCCGCTAACCAAGATAACATAGTTGCTCTTGAAACACCTTCCTTCGTTTTTGCTATGATAAAACCAACCATCTGCCCCTCTGTGTTACATGAGCAACTGTTTTGGAATTCTTTCCACTTACTCCAGGCTCTTTGGTATGCTACCCAGGTTTTCGGTGCAACTGAGCCCTGTATCAGCCGGAGTGCTTCCTCGTTCCCAACTGCCATAGCCACTGTGGAAAAAGCACACCCTGTCTTTGTGCATTAGGAGCTGCTGTGAAAAACCTATTAAAGTCAAACCTTGATAATGCATCAGCCAATACGTTGTTTGTCCCTGGGATATGTACTGCTTTAAATAAAATGTTGTTTTTCATGCAACCTAGTACCAATTGCCTAAGCAGTGTAACTACAGGGGGAGAAGAAGCTGACAAGTTGTTAATTACATTCACAGCACTCATGTTGTCTGCCCAAAAAATTACTTCCCTGTTTGCTAGTATTTTGCCCCAGATTTCTACTGCCACTATGATGGGGAATAACTCTATTAATGTTAAGTTGCCTGTTAAACCTAACTCTGTCCATCCTTTTGGCCATTTCTCTGCGCACCATTGGCCGTCTAGGTACCTCCTGCTGCATTTGTGTATAGTCGTAGTTTTTGGTTTGATAAAGCTGGTTGTGGCCAGATCCTTATCCCATTAAAATTCTCTAAAAATTTATCCCAAACTGTCAAGTCTTTCTTTAAGGACTCTGTGATTCGAATTCTATGTTCATTTCTTTTTATACCTGCTGTCGATGCTTCCATGCATCTATTGAAGGAAGGCTCTACCCATAGGGATAACCCTGCAGGCAAAGTTCAATAAACCCAATAATGACTGCATTTCCCTGAGTGTCACCTTTTTAGCTCCTTTCGTTTTTTTAACTTCTGCTTTAATCTTTACCACTTTGTCCCTAGGCAACCTGCACTGTTCCGATTCCATATCTATTTCTATGCCTAGAAAAGATATCCTAGTACATAGGCTCTGAGTTTTTTCCTCTGCTACTGGGACCCCGAATCTGCCTAATATACCCTTTAATTCTTTTAACAGTTTCTCGCACGTGTCTGAATTTCTTCCGCCTGCCAATAAGAAATCATCCAGGTAGTGGGCTATGCTGACTTTGCCTGTTTGTGACTGGGTGCACCAATGCAAGAATGTACTGAACTTCTCAAAGTAAGAGCATGCTATAGGACAACCCATAGATAAACATCGATCAATGTAAAAAACGTTATCACAGAAGAACCCTGTATACTTAAGACTGTCTTTATGGAGAGGAAGCAGACAGAAAGCTGATTCTATGTCTAACTTTGCCATAAGTGCCCCTTTTCCTAACTTCTTTACTATGCTCAAGGCCATGTCGAATGACTGGTACTGTACCGAACACAATTCCTTGCTAATTGCATCATTAACTGATGTTCCTTGTGGATGTGATAAGTGCTGGATCAAACGGAATTTCCCAGGTTCTTTCTTAGGGACTATCCCTATTGGGGACACTATTAACCCTTCCACTGGGATTGCGGTAAAAGGACCTGCCATCCTTCCTAATCCTATTTCTTTATCAATTTTTTCTTTAACTATCTCCGGATACTAAATATGACAATGAATTTACCCTTTAGTATTTTTCTTACAATCTTTTTAGGTAAATGTTTATGAAGGCTTGAAATAGCGCATGCATAGGTATCCCCTGCTGTTGTATCACCATCATCACTTTCACTATCTGATTCGGATGAACTAGAATATTTGAATTGAACGTTTTGTACTCATGTTTTTTGCTTGATTCTCTTCTGTGTCCTTTCTGTTCCCAGATTGCTGACCGGTTTCCGAGATTGCTGACCGGTTTGCACCGCCATGCCCGTCTTGTTCTGGTGCTGCTCCGTAAAGTTCCTGGGATTGTGCTCTGTATCCCATCTCCTGCCTCTGCTTGTGCTGCTCTCCATTGCACCTGCAATTATATTCACACCTCTTGGGCCAAAAAGCTCTATCATGAAGCAGAGCGTCCTTGTCCTTTGGCCCTAACCTATTTGGAGACTTATGAGGTGAACTAGCCATCCTACTCCTCGTTCCCCTGACACTTTCACCTTCCCTGCTTCTGCCCCCAACTCTGTATCTCTTACCTGGAGGGCTAGAGTGCTGCTGGTGCGATCTGCTGAAAACTGGGAACGCTCTCTTCCCTGCTGAATGAAGATGCAAATCTACTGTGCCTGTCTCTATGCTCCTTTTTGCTAATTCTGGGGCTAACACGCTGTTCAGGACCATAGGAACTGATGCCGCCATATTCCCGTGTTACTGGCCCTTTAAAATGGTGACTCGGGTCTCGCGACACTTCCGCGATGCTGTCTGATCCCTATACAGCCCCGCGAGATCTCGCGTGACCTAGACCTACCTTGATGACGCGGAATTCCTGCGATTTCGCGAGACATATTAGAATGGGGAGAGACATGGCGCAGCGGCGGGGAAAGGCTGGCGGCACGAAGAGGGGTAGAATATGCAGGGGATGAACGGCAATGCGAAGAGGGAGACCTATCAAAGAGGGAAGGAGACTGGCACAAGGGGGGATTACTTACGTGGATCGGAGATCTAGACCTGCTCACTGTTGTCCTGGATCCTGCAAAAGAGAAAGGTACAAGTTAATATTATACATCCTGCTTGTTTTCCCTGTTTTATGCTCCACTTGTTCTTTGTTTCCTAGCCCCACCTACTTTTCTTTGTTACAGCCTATGAGGCCCTAGGTGTTACATTGCCCCTCCTCACCTTCCCCTCCCTTCTCCCAGCTGGCCCTTTTGACTAGGAGTGAAAGTAAAGGGAGGGGGAGCAGGGGAGGAGAAGAGGGGGAAAGAGGGGGAAGGGAGAGCACTGCTGCCATTTGGCCTTATGTGCCTCCATTTTAGAATTTCGGCTGACTTAAGAACAACCCTACTAATGGGTGACTTATTGATGCAGGCCATTTTTCTTTTTTTTGCTCCTGTTTTCGGTGAAGAATCATGATTTTTAGTATGCCTTATGGATAATTTTTCGCTTCTACCTACATAAGTCAAAACTGCAGCTGGCATAGGTTAGCGTCCTCAGGTGTACACTGATATTGGTGATAAATTGGGTGGAAAGACTCTTCTGCTTTACAAGATGGACTTGGCCATGGAATTGCTCTGCTCTTGCCTCCAAAGCTCTTTGAGAATTTAGTTTCTACATGGTAAATATTTATGTGATAGAAGACAAAAATGATGAAATGTGACAGGGAACATTACTGGGGCTGTACTGGGACTTACAGCAGCATTTAAAGTATACAACTTGTTTTGTTTCAGCAGAAGATAAGGGATTGGACCTGAAGGTTCTTTATAACAGGCATAATTAAATGCGTGCATCCAAGTTATTGCTTTTTGCTTCTGACACAGGAAGCAACTGTGACTATAAAAGTAAAAAATAAAAAACTGCATACATCAACCTCATTATGTAAAGGTATTGTCACACTAGTTACCTAATAATAAATCAGAATTAATCACCTGCAATGCAACACACACTCTTTTCTGATCTTAGATGTAATTGAGGCAGGGAGAAAATGTATGTATATAAGTTGCAAGTTTGGAATTTATTTCACTAAAAATGTTCCTTTTCTTGGTTCCTTTCCTCTATAGTAAGAGAAATGTCCATGCACATTCTGAGGTTGAGGCCTCACTTAAACACATGGCATACTTTTTGTGCTTAGCTATAAATTCTTTAGTGATAGTTTTATCATGGACAGGGGCGTTTCTAGGGTTTTGGCCACCTGAGCCAAATTTCAGGTATCCCACCCCTCCCGGATCGTCCGGGAGTCTTACTCATTCTGGGGTGGTCTCCCGGACTTGAGAGGAGACTTGAGCCTCCTCCCAAGCCACACCCCCTTTCTGTGACCACGCCCCCAAAAGGCAAGTAACAGCCCTAACTCCTCCCTAATCCCGCCTCCAACCACTCCTAGAATGGTGGCCCCGCCTCTGTGTGATTTCACGCCTCGCCCCCACGTGACGTCACAACCCGTTAGCCATGCCCCCTTCTCCACCCTGCCCGGAAGCCTGAAAGGGCAGGGTGGGTTGTCTGAAATTTCTATTGCTGAAATTTCTATTGCCCTATACACAAATAGTGGACCACATTAATCCTAATGGGAAATCGTTTCACTTAAAAGACCACTAAACAGATTTCTTATACTTCGTTCCCAGTGATCCACTCGCGGCTCCTTCTCAGCTGACGGGCACTGTCCTGACTGAGCGCCTATCTTCGGCGCATGCGCACCAATACAAAAGATAGGCGTGCGATCTGGACAGCGTTCCTGTCAGCAGAAAAGGATTAAATCATTGTTAGGGACTTGACCATTTAATATGTTTACCAAATAACTGCACTCTGTGTCAGAGGGAGGGATGATCTCTAAGCTGTAATATGATTGGCTGTCAGACTTAGAAAACAAGGCTGCAGCTTCCTGTAAAGTTAACAGCATACATCAGTCAATTTCTGAAGAATTATATCTCTGTTAAGGTGTACTCAGGGAATATTGATTCCTGTAAAAAATTAGCACTGCTCATTTAGGGTCCATTTATGTTTTAGCTTTACTTCTTATTTAAGTTTAAGATGGAGCCAAGTTCTACTCTACTTTTAAAAGTTTTCTTCAAATACCCCGGTGTATAAGAAAACATAATGATAATATACACACATATGCATTGCTATAGCTCTTATCACATATTCCCAAATCAATGTGTGCCTCAGCATTAGAACTAACAATCTGATCCAGGCATTTAATATTGATGGCTAAGGCATAAGTGCCTATGAATTAGAAATGAGCTATAACCAAATGTGCCATCTGTTGCATTCATGAATTTTCCAGCCAGTGCTCATGAAAGGAGTCAAGAGTTTGTAGCCTTACTAACTCTGAATCTGGCACCCATAAACTTCTCTGACAGCTTGGAAATTTGCAGCACTGGATAGCATATTACAATTTTGTGCCATATGATCAAAGAAGGCTAAAGCTTTTGTTTGTGGGTGATGATTAATCCTGTAGTGTTTTAAGTACTGTACACATACATTGAGCAGGTTTATTGCAGTATAAGGTACACAAAAGTACATCAAACTAGTGTTCTTTATGTTGTTTGTCAACTGTTTGAAGATATACTGTAGTATAAAATACAAAGCTGCATTTTAACAACCCCACTCAACAACTATTTTTTTTTTTTTTGCATTTTAACAACCCCACTCAACTTTTCATGTCAATTCCATTGGTGATCATAAAGGACAATTATACTGTACTGATCAGCTGTAATACTTGCTTGAAGTTTTCCTTTCCACACTGGTCCACTGTCACTGTCACTGACTGTCCCTGATGGAAAGATACACTTCACTGCTGGATGATAGGTAAAGTACACAGGGGTAAGAGCTTAGCGTTTTAGGTCTTCACCCTGGGTATTATTAATAGAAGAAGAGGAACAAGGGATGAAGTGAACATAATTGTCCTTTAAGGCTTGTACAGATGTCCAATACGAGTCCAAATATGAATAAATTAAGTACAGAGGTTTCTGAGCTCTGCTGAGGCTTTGATTTGAAAAATGCTTTCTTGACATTTTTCCCTTTAAGGAAAAATAAATATATATTTTTTTGGATATACTATAGGGCATCCATGCTCATCCCCAACCACTGTATCAGTTTAGTAAAAAAATATTCAAAATGCTACTTACAGCCCCTCGCTCGTGCGGCTAACTGATCCGGCTCCCTGCTTGCCAGTACTAGCAAACGGGCTGGACCGGCAGCCGCATCTATGATTGGTTGAGAGGCAGCCAATAACAGACATGGCTGCCGTCAATGGAGAGCACCGTGGGAATGAAGGGCTGTTAGGTACAGTTCTGAATCTAATTTTAGTAAGCTAACATAGCGGTTGAGGGTGGGCAGGGATAGCCTACACTACAGCAAAATGTTTTAACACTAGGTGGATGGCCAGCCAGCGATGGATCCGGGTGGTAAAAGGGAGGGGGGGAGGCTCCCCTGGACTTGCCACTGTCCTCTCAGAGGACATGGAGGAGGCAGAAACCTTTCCTACAGGAAGACCTTGGACAGGCACGGCTGGACAACCATATGGAACAGGGATGTAAGGTAAGCATTTTTTTAAAACTACACAGTGGGGCCACTAGTGTGTTAAATTTTAGTTTGGGGGTGGACATGTCCTTTAGTGCAACTTTAACCTCTCAGTATTTGTTCACACTGATTCATTTTTACACTATTAGCATGGTTATCCTCAATCACTTTCTTTATAGTTTCTTGATTTCTGTGCCCCAGACATCTCTGCAAGTGTAGATGCAGTTTGATTGATTTATATATATTTTTTAATACATTTTTAGCTTGGTTTTGTTTACTTTGTTTTTGCATTCTAGCTTTCCAGATTCTGCAATCCGTCCTAAAGTGAACTTGTTTTATACAGACAAATCATTAACATTTTTTCTATCAGCATATTGATGTTTTTACTTCTATTTCATATTTTCAATATTCATACTTTCCGTCTTGCACTTATAAAGTATACGCTCACAAGCGTCCCTTTAACTTATTCTACTGTAAATTCATCATCTGGACGTACATCAAGTGCTGTGACAACTGTTTCATAACTTGCCGCAATGTGGAATGGTCATGCACACCTCTCATTCATGCATGCATTATAACAGCATGATTTGCTGGGTGCTCCAGTACTGCAGGCAGTATATATATTCAAGCATAAAAATGAAATGGTGTTTTATAATGTCTCATACATTAAAGAGAGTGTGCCCAAGTACAATAATAATGTTTGTTATTTTGCAACTATAGCAAGATAGCAATTCAGTAATACAAACACAATATTAATAAATACTGTCCCATTACACTATGATGTAATATAATGTCCCATATATAACAGAGTGTGCACAAATACAAAATGTAATTGGTGTTGTAGAATTGTAACAGTATACAAGTTCTGTAAAAAAACCCAAGTTAAAATAACTAGCTCCAGGGCCTTTAATGGTTCTCATACATTAGTGAATAAATAATAGTAAAACTATTACAATACAATGTAGTATCGGCATGTGCTTTACTCTGTGTCTAACTAATTAATGACGCACAGACAAAATGCTTACTTAAATATACGTGTGGTTTGGGTGCACACGCCCCAAACCTTTCGCCCGATGTATGTCTCTGTCCCACAATAGCAGCTCATTAGCAGTAACAATATGTCAGCTTACCGGGAGAATCCGAATATTGGTCTAATATCAAATTTACCTCTGATTAATATAATCTTCTAATTATTAAAGGGCAACTGTGGTCTCAAAACAAGTTTGGGTTAAATGAAAGGTTGAGTGACATCACCTGACCTCTGCCCCGCCCCTCCACCCCAGGGGAGGAGCTGCTCAGTTAAGACTTAATGCTAGGGAAATAAGGAAGTATCTGGGGAAATTATTGACAGTTGAGAAGGAGAGCCTATTAATGCAGGCTGAGGCATGGTCACAATGCAGGCTGAGGCTGGTCACATGACTACAAGCTGGTCACATAGCACAATTTCTTGACTGGCATACGCTGCTGATATGTATCAGCTTCTGTAGAGGACAATGCCACTGAAACCTGTTTCTTACTGGACCAAGATATAAGACTATTTCCCAATTTCAATAAGTAACTGCTGGTGGACTTGCGTGTGTTGTGGTCACCTGCCCAATCAGAGTCAACATATCCCATGAGGTTTAAATTACCACTAGCTGACAGTTTCAAACTTAAGTCCTTTGTCTGTTTCAGATATCTCATAACTCTTTTAATTGCATTCCAGTCTCTTTCACGTGGTTTATCAACTCGTCTGCATAGAAGAGACATGGCAGCCGCAATGTCTGGACGTGTAGTGGTTGCAATGTAGAGAAGTTCCCCCACTGCTTGTCTGTACTGTTCATTAGATGTGAGAAGATCATCTTCTCCTTCTAACTTTGGATAGGCTACATCCATAGGCGTGCTTGCTCCTTTGGCCTCTGTCATGTTAAATTGCTGAAGAATAAAGTAAATTTTTGCACTCTGGTTTAACAGAAAACTTCCATCTTTCTCACGCTGGATGTCAATTCCAAGATAATATGTCACTTCTCCTAGATCTTTTGTTTCAAAATGCTTGTTAAGTACTGTTAATTTTCCAATTTCATTGTGATTTTTATACGCAATGATCAGGTCATCAACATAAACTAATAGATACATCCATTCACCGTCTATTTGTTTGGCATATAGGCACGGATCAGCCTTGCTTCTTGAAGATCCTTCACTTAATAGAACTTGATTAATTTTTGAGTTCCACGCTTGAGCTGATTGTTTGAGGCCATAAAGAGGTTTGTGCCACTTGCAGACAAGGTTTTCCTGACCCTTTTTCACATATCCTTCTGGCTGAGACATGTACATTTCTTCTTCAATGTCGCCATTAAGAAAAGCTGTCTTTATATCGTGATGTTTCACAATCATTTTACTCTCATCGATAATCACACTTCTGCTGACAGTTATCTTATTTGTGTCTTGATGTAAAATTCTGTATCCTTTTTGTGATTCACTGAATCCCACAAGTATTCCTTCTCTTGCACATGCATCCCATTTTGTACGTTTTTCTGGAATGTGTACATAGGCTTTACTTCCATTCTGATATGTCTTAAATCTGATTTCCTTTTATTCCACAGTTTATATGGAGTTTTTGTTGTTGTTTTTCCTGGCAAAGATTTTTAAGGTAACATGCCATCATGATAGCCTCTCCCCAGTATGTGGTTGGCATATCAGCGTCAAAGAGCATGCTCCTCCCACTCTCACGCAACGTGCGGTTCATTCTCTCTGCAACTCCATTTTGCTCGGGATTATATGGGACAGTTGTTTGGAACAAAATTCTGTGTTTCCTGAGGATGGCTTGTGTTTTATCACTTGTATATTCTGAGCCATTATCTGTTCGTAGTACTTTGGGCATCCTGCCAAATGTATTACTTACTGGAGCGAGATACTCTTCTAGTTTCCCTGGCACTTCATCCTTATTGTGAAGTAGAAACACTGTAGTATATCTGGAGTAATCATCGATGATGAAAAGTCAAGAAGTATCTTTTCTTTCCTGGGGTTAAAATTTTCATTGGACCACAGAGATCTGAATGAATCAAGTTCAGAGTTATCTGAGCTTTGCTGCTGGTCTGCTTGGGAAGAAGGTTTTCTTGTCATTTTTCCTTTAATACAGCTGGTGCAGATCACCGTTTGATCACACGGATTGATCTTAATACCACTTGCATAGTTATTCTCAACTATTTTTTTAATTGTATCAGGACTTCTGTGTCTGAGACGTCTGTGCCACATCTGAATGCAGTCTGAATGCTTATCTTCTTTGGCTGTTTTGACCATTTCACTGCAGTTCAGCTGATATAGTTCGTTTGTGATTTTAGCCTTTGCAAGCAAGCAATCCCCTATTGCCTTGGTCAGTGAGCTTCTTTACTGACAAGATTGCTGTCAAGGTCTGGCACATACAGAACATTTCTCATATGGATCTTTCTAGTGATATGTGGAGAGATAGGACAGTATAGAAAGCCATCTCCTATTCCTACTGAATTTGCGAATTGTCCATTAGCTGTAGTTATCCTTTCTGTTTTGCTTTCATCAAGCTGAGTGAAGAAATGTTTGTCATTTGTCATGTGACTAGTAGCACCTGAGTCCACACACCATGCTTGCACCGAGGTGATACCATTTTTAGATCCAAATGCAAACTCCTTTGCTTCTATGACAATCTTAGCTTGTTGCAATCCACTGTTTTTGCATTCTAGCTTTCCAGATTCTACAATCTTCCTTTAGGTGTCCTGTTTTTTTGCACACAAAGCATTCCCGTTTTTCTAGCTTCATATTATTTTTGTACTTTGCCTTTAAAACAGTCTCTGAACACACACTTGCATGACATATACTTTCTGCTTTACGCTTGTATTCATCCACAAGCTTCCCTTTTACATATTCCAGTGTTAGTTCGTCATCTGGACGTGCATCTAGCGCTGTAACAAGTGTCTCATAACTTTCAGTAAGTCCACTTAATAATAATGCTGCCACATGGAAGTCTTTCATGTCTTCTCCAATCCCTCTAAGTCTCTCCACCATTTATAAGGTCTGTCTTATATAGTCCTGCATTTCCTGATCTTTTTGTAGCTTAGTCTGATAAAGCTTTCTGATTAAATACAGTTTATTGCTGAGATTAACTCTCATGCACTTTCTGTAGTTCTTCCCACATATCTTTAGCAGTCTTACAGTTACATATATGTATAATTTGATCATCATCTATGCATAGAGATTGAGCTCTGAGCTTTCTGATCTCTGAGCTTTCAGACTCAAAAGATACAAAAGTTAAAAGGATAGCCCTTATTATTATTTCAAGCATATGGGTGGACCCTAAAAATCCTTATTAAATTCCTATTTGTTTTAAACTAGAAGGGAAATATGCCATCTATGATTTAACCCCTTAGGGGACCAAGTTTCCAATTCCATTATCCAGAATGCTTCTCTTTTATTAAGGATATCTAATATATCTCCTCCCCTTAGCTTATTCCTAACCAGCTCTATCCCCTGTACCCTACAATAGGATAGATCACAGCCATTGCAATCCTTGAAGTGCCGTCCAACTGGAGACATTTCATCTCACTTCACTATATTATTAAGATGTTCCCTTATCCTTTCCTTAAGCGGACACAAAGTGTGTCCTACATACTGTTTTTTGCATATACTGCAAGTTAGCAAATAAACAACATAAAACTGGATATAGAAAGTTTGTGGCCTTTTCTAGCGGTGATGAATTCAGAAATAGATTCTGCCAATAGTGATGAGATACACCTGAATCTTTAGGAAGGAGGAGATTAAGATCTTACTCAAGGAAAAGGGATGGAGATGATTATAGATTTTTCTAATAACTAGAAAAATTTAGTCAGCAACAAAAAAAGGGATTTTAAAAACAATGTGAGAGAGATTCCCCATACAAGCAGATCAGAAGGAGGGGGGGAGGAAGGAGTAGATCGAGACAGAAGAGGATATACCCTGAGGAAGAGAGAAAATTGGGGCAAAAGGAAGTGATTAATGTAATAAACCTCTCCTCTAGAGAACTCTCAGAAGCACAACTGTCTGTATTATCTAAAGGTTTAAACTTTACACCCACTAATCATTTCAGTTTGTTTGATACATTGTTGGATGTAAATCGTTTTGTACGGAACATAGCCTTGAAAAGATATTTCTTTCAGGTTAACAGTAATGATTGGTTGGAATCCTCTGATATATGCATGGAAAAAATTGATAGAACTTGTACTCTATTATCAGACATGATTTGGGCTTACATGCTATTGATGTATTTTTGAAGAAGTTCTCCGGTTATTCTGTGCATTTACGGGAGTTTATTATACAATCTGTGGACTTCCTATTAAGATATAATTACTTCCTTTTTGGTGGCTCTTTCTACCTCCAAAAATGTGGGACTGCTATGGGCATGTCTTTTGCGCCGGCCTTTGTCAACCTATTAATGGGTTGGTGGGAGGAGTCCCACATCTTTGGAGGTACTAATCCATTCAGGCAAAAAATAAAATGTTATGGGCGTTTTATAGACGACCTTTTCCTTATTTGGAAGGGTCCTCTTCTTGAAATAGACGACTTCATAGATTACTTGAATAATAATGATGTCCATTTAGAATTTACTGCTCAATATCATGTTGAAACTATTAACTTTTTGGATTTGGTTCTATATGGAAATGTTGTGACTAATAAAATCGAAACGGATATATATAGAAAAAAAAATAGCTAGGAATACTCTTTTACATGCAAAAAGTTGCCGAAACATACAATAAAGGGAATTGCCCTATGGGCAATTTACTAGGATTAACAGAAATTGCTCAACAGGAAGCAACTCTGATAAGGCAGCAGACAAATTGAAAAACAGGTTTCTTCAGAGAGGGTATAATAAACAAGCAATAGAGGTAGCATACCATGAAATTAAAAATAAGGATAGATATAAATTATCATATGGTAACAAAAAAACTTATCAGAGTAATAGTAACCCTATGTATTTTGTGACTTGATATAGTGTCGAATTTGATGAGATAAGGAAGATCATCTATAGAAATCTACACTTCCTACAGAGGGATGAAAACTCTGAGGTAATATTAAGAGATGGCCTCAGAGTGGTGGCAAAGAGGGGAAGGAGTATTGGAGATAGAGTAGCCCCCAGTTTATGTTGGTTAGATAGAAAGAAATCTGTTAGGGCTAGGCCACACTAGCGCGTTTTTCGCGCGTTTCGCGCTCGCGTTTGCGCCCGCAATTTTCGCTAAAATGGAAATCGCGGGAACACAAAATTTCCCGCGATTTCCGATGCGCATGCGATTGCGTGTCCATTCGCGTTTTGGTAACGCATGCGTTCACCATTTTTGGTGCGTTAACGCATGCGTGTCCATAACGTGAAAAAGCGAAAACGCATGCGCAAAACGCGAGCGCGAAACGCGCAAGAATCACGCACACAATCGCGTGCGATAACGCTCGCGATTTTGTGCGCAATTCCTGTGCATTGCAGTGTGGCCTCACCCTTAAAGGTACCTGGTTATCAACGGTTGGTACATATGGCTGTGGGGCAGTGAGATGTAAAACATGCACAGTTCTAGAAACCTGCAAATCCATAGTGTCCATTTTGACAGGTAAGGAATAATAAATACGAGACTTTATAAACTGTAACACCAAAAAATTGCAGTAAATGCAAAAAACTGTATGTAGGACGCACTTTGCATCCGCTTCAAGGAACGGATAAGGGAACATCTTAATAATATAGTGAAGGGAGATGAAAAGTCTCCAGTTGGACGGCACTTCAAGGATTGCAATGGCTGTGATCTATCCTATTGTAGGGTACAGGGGATAGAGCTGGTTAGGAATAAGTTAAGTTGAGGAGATATATTAGATATCTTTAATAAAAGAGAAGCATTCTGGATAATGGAATTGGAAACTCGGTCCCCTAAGGGGTTAAATCATAGAAATCATAGAAAACAAATAGGAATTTAATAAGGATCTTTAGGGTCCACCCATATGCTTGAAATAATAATAAGGGCTATCCTTTTAACTTTTGTATTTTTTGAGTCTGGGTTCCTTACTTAACTGCAACACTTTTCTTAATTGGAATGTTACTTGTGTACAAAGATATCATTGTTTTAAATTAGTCCTTTATCCTAATGCTGTATTTGTGCTGGATTTGCAACTAATGAAATGAAAGCAGCTGCTGGACGATGGAGCTGTCTATTAGTGTTTTATGTTGCTTTACTTCCCTCTTTTTTCATGGCGTTCAAATTGTGATCTAATATAACCACAGTTTCTAGTATTACCATAGTTCTAATAAATTGGTTTTAAAATGGTGAATAAACATAGGTATAGAAGGGGTTAATCCAATAAATACCTGGTGATGGATTTAGTTAGTGAATAGCTTTGTACTAATTATCTATTCTCTGACCTCATGTTCAATTGGAGTCTCTGATTGAAGCATTTTTAATTGGAGTTAATTGAAGTTAGTATAGTTATAAGGCAGTACTACTGGTTGTAAAAATCAGTCTATGATTAAGGGCTTGACAGCCTGAAACGCGTCAGACATCTTCCACTGTCCCCAGCTAAGAAGCTCTGAACTGTTTTAAATGGAGAAATAAAGTCAAGTTTTATGAATATGTTTCTATGCAGTGCAGCAGCACACTTTTTCTATGTTATAGAATGAACAGATTTGTGTGGAGGAGAGACACTCCAGTGCAAGCTGGGAAAGGACCAGAGAGGAGGATCCGGGAGAGTGGGAGCCGCCATCTTTTGTGTGTATATGTGAATCATTTAGCCATGTTTCTGCTATACCGATCACATCATACCTTTCCTTTAAAGCTATTACCTCTAGTTCCCCAGTTTTTCCAGTCTGAGTTCTTGCATTTGTAAACATACATTTTAGATTACTAATTGATTTACTTCCATACTTGGACGTACATGCCTCCTTATCCTCTATGCTGTTCCCTCCCCCGTCTCCTCCCTCCGTTGTGTCATTAGCCCCCTGATCCCTAACATCTCTATCTACCCCTGTAGTTCAATGTACCCTCACCTCCATACCTAGTTTAAAAACTCCTCCAACCCCCTAGCCATATTCTCCCCCAAAACAGCGGCACCGTCATCATTGAGGTATAATCCGTCTCTACTAAAGAGCCTGTAGCCAACAGAAAATTCAGCCCAGTTCTCTAAAAACCCAAATCCCATCTCCTTACACCACCCTCTTAGCCACGCATTTATGCTCCTATGCTTCTTTGGCTTATTAGCGTAGCACGTGGCTGCGGTAGTATTTCTGAAACCACTACCCTTGAGGTCCTTACTTTTAACTTGGCCCCTAACTCTCAAAAATCATTTTTAAGGACCTCACCTCCACCTCTAACTTTGTCATTGGCACCAATGTGAACCAAGACCGCTGGGTCACCACCCAGTCCCACCCAATAATCTGTCTACATGATCCACCACATGCTAAACCCTAACACCAGGCAGGCAACACACTGTTCGGCCTGTAGGGTCTTGGTGACAGATTACCCTATCTACCCTTCTAATAATGGAGTCCCCTACCACTACCACCTGCCTATCCTTCCTAGCCCCCAGTTCTCCCTCCCTTGTACTGGAGATGGCGGTCCCCTGGGTGCTCAAGGGAAAGGCCCGCTCCATACATGCTAAGTCCTGAGCCATCGTCCTCCACATCTTTGCCTAAGACAGTAAATCTGTTGGGATCAACCAGCTGGAAAGAAGCGTCCCTATCTTTCCGTCCCCTACTTCCCCTGGTGACCCTTGCAAATCTATCTTCCTTTACCACCCTATCTGCCCCATTTCTACCCTCCAGTTTACCGGACCCTGCCAGTACCGGCAATTCAACCAGATTTGTCAAGCCCTGCAATGCTGCAAGTTTCCCCTTTAGATTCTGGACCTCTAATTTCAAATGGGAAACCCACTCACATCTGACACATACATAGGTCCCTTGATGCGGCTGCTCCAAGATCCCATACATGCAGCAGGATGCCCCAACAAAGAGAAACAGCAATACACAGCAAGAGGAAACAGCAATACACAGCAAGAGAAAACAGCAATACACACAAGAGAAAGCAGCAATACACACAAGAGAAATAGCAGTCTTGTTCTTAAACCCTTTCTTGTTCTAAATGCTTTTGTTTCTTAACGCGACCCTTAAAAACAGACAAACCCCTATGGGAGCTAATCGCTTTGGAGGAAGAACTTATGTGTGGTTCAAAACCCCTGCTGAACCTTTCCAACAATAACGTCTCACAAATTTTATCTAGAGATGTGATTTAGGTTTTATTTTGGAGGTACAATAGAAGGCTTTTTATATAATCCATACTAGTTTGGAAGAATTGAAGACCACAGTTACCCTTTAATATTCAAAAACTTAAATGGTTAACCAATTTAGCAACTGACATCTAAGATGGAGTTCATACCTTTAGGAGATCTGGTGTCTAAGTTAAAGATCCATTAAGTCTCACTTTTTAAAAGTATTTTGAATAATCTCTGTATCTGGTATCCTTACGGACATGTTGGATCCCCTGTACTTGTAGTAGTTTTAAACCCGAGTTGTTACACACAATGAAATGCCTCGCTACGGGACTATTAGTGTCGGTCTAATTAGAGATGGACACAAAACCGAACTCGAACCCGAGATGAACTATTTAAACTAGTTCGTACTCAAACTAGTTTGATTTTCCGGTCTCACAGGATTTTGATTTGAAAATTTTTCAATAAAACTCGAATGGCCAATTCAAAAAATGGCTGGGAATTCCCGAAATTGGCCGCTCGAGGATTGCCGAACAGCCGACAATACCGTGGCCAGATGTTCGGGTTCCTGTAGCTCGAAACTGGGCCCCCCTCCCGGGTCCTTACAAGAACCATTGTGGCCCTGACAAGGGCCCTTTGAGGCTTAAGGGGTCCTGCAGCTCGAAATTGGGACCCCCCTCCCCGGCACTTATAAGTGCCCTTGTGGCTCTGAAAAGGGCCCTTTGGGGCTTAAGGGGTCCTGCAGCTCGAACCGGGATTCCCCTCCCCCGGCACTTATAAGTGCCCTTGTGGTACTGACAAGTGCCTTTGTGGGGAGTCCTGCAGCTCGAAACCAGGACCCCTCTGGTCCTAGAAAGGATCTTTTCAGGTCTCAGCGTGTTCTTGTTGGAAGTCTTTTTTTCTGCCATCAGCTGCAATGACTTTTGAGCTCCGCGGAGGTTTGCAGCTCTTTATATAGGTTTGCAGCTCTTTATATAGGTTTGCAGAAGGACCAAATCCAATTGTGATTGGTTAATATTTCAATGCTTGCAATCATATGATCTCACATTAACCAATCATATTTGAAAAATAAAATTCAAATATGATTGGTTAAATCCTCAAACATTCGAGGATTTTCGAAAAGCGGCCCGTGGAACCTGGAAGTAGCACGCGTCTGTTTTTTTTGCTGTTACCTGTGCACGTGTTCCCCAGACCATCTCCCAAGTCCAAGAGTCCTGTATGGTAGGTTTACAATGTTATATTCTGGAAAGTTCATCCGAACTTTCTAAACTATTTACCCCCCATTTACTTTAATGGGTCCGTTTTCAAACTTTCAAACTTCTAAAAAAGTTTGAAAGTTTGAAAACGGACCGAACTTTAAGAAGTTCGGTCATCTCTAGTTCTAATGTGCTCTCTTATTCCCGCTTTCAACATACGTGTTGTACACGCCAAAGACATGCAGCACGTTTCACACGTCAGCAAGTATACTACTTATGTGGAGGTACAAATGTATTTTCTAATACCCTAATGTTTTTTCCTGAATAGGAAATACAGAATGTGTTAAGGCATATAGTTCCACAGGTAACACATCTTGTATACATTCCTATGAACGCCAACCATCTAGTAGGCATATCCTGGACACCAACATACTGTATTCCCTCGGGGATAACGTTTCAGCCAATGTGCTTGATCTTTAAGTTGTAAACCGGCAACCAGTTTCTATGACCTGGCTCAAATTTCTATCAGAATTTAGAATCGGAAGGTGCTTTTTAACAAACAATTCTAATTTGATAGAATTAGGGGTCATATCTAGAGACGGAAGTCTGCACTCTTATTGTTTGTATTATGCACATAACCACCCTTCTTATTGTTAAGATCTTGTGATCAGGGCCGGATTTATACATTTCTCTCCCCTAGGCCAGTTATTTTGTGCTCCCCACCAAGCACACCCAAACTTTACCAGCTAATAAAAATATATGACATTGCCATAAAATCATCAATTTATGTAACACACACATATATAGTTTCATGGTTAATTTTTTAAATAGGGGGATGCCTCTAAAGTAGGAGAGTTATAGATGCTTAAACATACACACATACACTCATTCACGCACACTCTTACATATGCATTCTTTCACACACAGACACACCTGCTCTTACTCTTACACACTACACATAATCTAACATGTACAAACGCTAACATACAGACACAGTAATAAGTAACATGTGATGTGTAGGGTACTTAACTCACTCAAAATTCAGCCAACATGAAGAGGTTAATATATTAAAAAGACTGACCTTCCAACCCCACATACCATGGGGGGAAAAACGGAGCCAGACACCAGCAGCCTGGACACCGGCAGGCTGAAAGAGTTAGATGCAGTGTAAACTCCTGGGCTGTCAGTTGGACCTTGAGGGGGAGGAAGCTGATTGATTAGTGTTCCGGTTATGTTAGCATCACCTTCCCCGCATCTTCAGCTGTGTAATGTAACAACTTGCATCTGACATTTATTGCTGCTTCTGCTTTACAACTGAAAGGAGTGGATCGCTTGGCTACACATTACTCCTTCATGCCGCCCCTTGCTGCCGTACCGCCCTAGGCCACAGCCTAGGTGGCCTACCCAGAAATCTGGCCCTGCTTGTGATTGCTTAGTATAGTGAATAAGGGAATCTCTACATTTGTTTCATGCTTGTAGGAAAGTGTCTTTTAACATCCAAAAAAACCCTATTAAGTAGTAGGCAAATCTAGCCAATTCCAGATATACCAAACTGATAGACTCTTATCCAAACCAACCAAGGGCTGTAATAAAATCAACTAGTGCTCAACAAAGTATTAGTGTTGGGGATTTATTAACTTTTTAATAAATCCCCCTCTACCCCCAGCCCCTCTGTACACATGAGGCAGGTTGAAATTCCTGCTAATGATGTGATATCTGTCTACAATATATCAATATATCACTGTGGCATTGCACTACCAATCGCAGGTGCATGCTGCCATAGAGACCTATTGAGCGACAACAGAGGTGATTTGATTCGGGCTCCACTCCCCATAGTGCGCTACAGTCTACTCTAGCATAGTGGTCACTATTTCTTTTAGACTACAGTTACCTTTATGACACTTAACCATACTACCATTACTACATTTATACCCCTTCAATATTGAGGGGTAATGATAAGACTTAAATTAATTTCTTGAAATAAAGGGAAAATAATTAGTTGGAAACAAAAGTACACCAGCAGTGTTGCATATGACTAAGTTTAATAAGAAGTCTTTTAGCATTCAGTAGTATGGGATGCTTATAGAACTAGACCTTTCACTCCAGGATTACCTTCTAAATCCCTAAACTCTAAAATGAATATTTGGCTGTGTTAAAATTAATCCTGACAAAAGAATATATAAGTCAATAATATATAAGCCAATCCTCTTAATTGAGATATAGATGTTATGCACTTTTGATAATTTAGACCAGATATCCTACATTTGTGGTGCATGGAAACCATATTATTTGCACCTGATGTTTAACTACTGTGGTCCTTAAATATTCTTAGGTATTCTGAGGCACACTTTGCAATGAACACAAAATTGGTTTCATATATTAAATAAGCTATATGTAAAAAAGCTGCTAATCTTAACTCATTCTGTGTTTAGGTTGCTGATGACTTTGTACTAGCATCTCCAATCACAAATATCAATATGTGCACATATTATAGCACAGATTTTCCTATTATAGCACTGACACCTGCCTTATGCTGTCTGGAAAACAAACTGCAGGGTAACATCAGCTTTCATAGTCTTATTAGGGGCTTCCAAATTGGTGTGGAGACATCTGTGTAGAAAATATTTGCATACAGACAGTGCATAACTGGGTCAGGAGTGTAGCCAATGTGTGCACATGCTCACAAAGTTCCTTAAAGACTACATAGGTTGTAAGATATACTGGGAACAACATGGGAACCTTCTAAGATACAAAATCTGCTTTAATACATTTTCTGATCTGACTGTGCAAAAGAAGGTATATATAAGGTACAAGAGACACAAACTCTTTCCTGTACATTTTAATCAGTCATAATGTATGATGGGCGCCATAACCCCCCCATAGCCAGATAATTCAGTAGTAAATTATTTAAAAATAGATTATGTTGGATGCTTTTAATTGGAGCTACATACATGCATAATGTATTAAGCATTGGGCCACAGCTCTAATAAATAAATAAAGTAAATTGCCAAAGTCCTCATGACATTTCTTTCTTCAGATTTCTATTAACTTATGTTATTCTCTTAAATTCACACTTCACAATAATTATAGTAGTTCTACTTATAATATTTGCAAAAACATTATCAGAATGATATTTTGTACTGAATAAAAATAAACAAGTAGGATAGGATACTTCAATTAACTAGCTTACTATGCTAATGTGTCACAGTTTATGTACAGATGAAACCAGTGACCATAACTATATAAGTATTTTTATATCTTACAATACATAGAATATAGAAAATAGTACAAGGTGCAATGGATTAAACGCATATATAAGACATAAATGAATAAATATGCATATGTAGGGAACTGGTAAACTAGTTACCCTTTAGTCTTCTTATTCTGGCAGTATTTGGCCAGTAGGGGGTCACTGCTTAAAAGTATAAAAAGGGAAGCATACATGTGCTCAGTGTCTCTTTCTACTTCATGAAGTTTCCCCAGAGGAGAGGGGACGAGCCTGGGACTTTAGATAACAGCTAGGCCCAGTTAATGTGAGATTAGATTATGTTATAGATCACTCCAGGAGTGATAGATAGGAGTACGGTAGCTAGTGAGCAGCCTGAGCTCCAACAAGGAGATTTAGTAAGGACTAGAGTCCTGGGTATACCACCCAAGAATAGGGACTTGGTGCCAGACATAAGGGTAGAAGATTCCACTACAATGACCTGAGAGTTGGGGTGGCACTAACTAGCTGATGGTTATTTATGCTGTTTCTGACTCCTCTGGTTTGTGACAATTTATGTGTTATCTGTGCCATGCTAGGTCACATATATTCCGCTACTTGTAATGCTTTATTAATATTGTTCTGTTAATAAATAATATACTGCTTAAGTTCAAGAACCACTGGTGCCCATTTATTGCATTCTACCTAGAGTTGTGATTCAGCAACACCCTGCCTCCAACATATGCGAGGGCCCACTCCTGATAAATAAGACTCTTGTGTAAGGCTGACAGTCTCTGTAGCAAATTAAGCACCCCCATGTGTACTACTGACATATACAAATGTTGTGATTCTAGGAAATATCTAATTTAGCCAAGGCTGATACCACCTGTGTACATATTTCCATTGTTTCCCTCAATCATGTCCACATATCCATATTACCACTGAATCCCATGCATTTTATATCTGCTGGTTTCCCACAGGGAAAGTCTAATTGCAAAAGCAGATACTGTGCAGCACTTCTTGTTGGTCTACTGCTGGTTCACTGCATGCAGCAGTTTGAAACAATGTCCTAAAATACTTCAGACAAGTAACCTTGGTGATTTCAGCTTGTCCATCACCTTATCTGCTCAGAGGCACACAAACTATGCAAAAGGTTAAACAGTTCTCTTGGGGCTATGTAAACTATATGATGTTTGTACCCAAACAGGAATAATAATGATTTATTAGAAAATATGTTGAGAAACATTTTAATAAAATAATGGATCTGAAAATCATGGAGCTTTCTCCCACCTCTTTGTATTAAAAATCCACCTGTTATTATAAACAACATTTAAAATGCGAAAATAAATGTGTAAGTTATCTAAAGATATTTAATGCATTCTTACATATAAAGGCTTGCTATGAATAGAGATGGTCGAAACTCACTAGTTCGGATTCCCGGATTTCTTATCTCTTATCTTGTGTTTCGGTATTGGGTCTTTCAGATGTACCAATTGCTGCCTCAGTGTGTTTGGTTTAAAGCAGACAGGGATACACTGTTTTTTGAAAATTCTTCTTAATTTCTCGGAGACCCCGCTACATATGGGATGATCATGTTCTTTCTCCTGTCTTGCTTTTCCCCTTCACTGTTGGTATTCGTGTTGTTTTCTTTCCTTCTACTTCTTTTGACAAAGGCCCAGTCTGGATATCCACAAGTTTTAAGGGCTCCTCTGAGATGTTTTATTTCTTTAGCCTTCGCCTCTGTGCTAGTGGGGATGTTCTCAGCTCTGTGTTGCAGGGTTCTGATGACACCCAGCTTGTAAACTAAAGGGTGGTGGGAGTCAAACATCAAATACTCATCTGTGTGTGTTGGTTTTCTATTAACCTCTACTTCCAGTTTACCATTCTCCCTGACTTCTACCAAGCAGTCCAAGAAAGACAGTTTGTTGTTTTATACCTCTTCCCTTGTAAATTTGATGTTTTGGTCTACCGCATCAATGTGTTCTGTGAAAGCTTGTACTTCCTTCTGGTGGATTTTAACCCAGGTGTAATCCACATATCTGAACCAGTGGCTAGGTGCTATGTCCTTAACGGTTTTAAAGGGTATGTCCACCCGTAAAACTGATTTTTAATATGCTGCTCCCCCATGTCCCCCAGCCCCAACTGCATAATTTTTTTTTTCAGAAAGCCCCCCAAACTCTTACTTACCTCCCCTCGTTCCTCCGCCGCACTGCCGGCCCTCTGCTTGCGAGAATGCAAGCAGAGGGGCGGGACTGGCAGTCGCGTCTGTGATTGGCTGAGCGGCAGCCAATCACAGACGCGGCTGCCGGTCATTCAGTTCAGCGGAGGAAAGCGGAGAGGTAAGTAAGAGTTTGGGGAGCTTTTTGAAAAAAAAATATGCGGTTGGGGCTGGGGGACATGGGGGAACATCATATTAAGGGGGATTTGTGCTAGGGGGAGGGATAGTAGAACGGGAGGGAGAGGGAGGGGGAGGAAGGGGGAGGGAGGGGGGAGAAGGGCTGCAGTACGCATGGCAAATATCTACCGGAGGCAAGATAGCAGGCAGAGCCCTGCTATCCTCCTGGTGGTTAGTTTTGGGACTTTGGGGGGGTTTACAGGAGAACCCTATGGAGCTGGGATGTGAGGTAAGGATTAAACTACACTACATGGTGGGGCCAGTAGTTGGGGGGATTATAGTTTTGGGGGTGGACATGCCCTTTAAGCGCCTGTTTTTTCCACCTCCTCCATGTAAAGGTTGGCCAAAATGGCTGAAACTGGAGATCCCATAGCACATCCATGTTTTTGCTTATAGAACGTATCCCTGTATTTGAAATAGGTGGTATTCAGGCACAAGTCCAGTAAGGAAAACACCTGTTCTGGGTTGAGATCAGTTCTGCTGGTAAGAGTACTGTCTTGGCCTAGCCGTTTTCTCACCATGTAAACAGCCTCCTTGGTGGGTATACAGATGAAGAGAGAGGTCACATCATAGGACACCATAGTTTCTTCTGCACCGAGTACTATATCTTCAATCTTGTTGGTGAAATCCTGAGAGTTCTGGATGTGATGCTTAGAACTTCCCACCAATGGTCCTAAGATGTTGGCTAGGTATTTTGCCACATTGTATGTTACAGAGTTGATGCTGTTGACTATAGGTGCCCCTTCCTTATGTATCTTTGGGAGTCCATATATGCATGGATGTGCCTCACCAGGGTAGAGGCGATGATACATTGCTTGATCAATGGCTTTATCCTTTTGAAGCTGTTGTATTAAGTCTATGACCTTTTTCTTGTAACGGCTGGTGGGATCCCTTGTTAAGGCCTCATATGTGTTGTTATCGGCCAGGAGCATGGTCACCTTAGCATGGTAGTCTGAGGTGTTGAGTACCACTGTGCATCTTCCCTTGTCTGCCGGTAGAATGGTGATACTGGAATCTTTCTTGAGGGTTGTTAAGGTTCTTCTTTCCTGTGTGGTCAGGTTCGATGAAGGAGTTTTAGCACTGGCTAAGGCTGCAGATATCTTAAGGTGATGTTGTTCTGTCTCACTCTGTGGTACCTTATTATTGTGGATTGAAGATTGTAATGTTAACATATTGGCAAAGGAACGTGACTGGTTTAAAAGAAGTGTCAAGGAGGCCATTTATGTGAAAATAAAGAAACCATGCCTAAATAGAGGTGGGGGGTTCGACACCAGCTGTCTGCCATGTACAATGCTGTTTTGACACCTTACCCTGGGCACTTCTTTGCCACTATGCAATCACGCCCTTAACACCTGGTACATAATTGCCACAGATTCTTGTACAAGTCATTCTGAATTGAGAAAGCCAGTCGGATGACTAGCGAAATGTCTTTAAGAACTAAACTTCAAATCCAGTTGATCTAATTGAATACAACATATATCTTTCCTCTGTAGTTGCTCCATTAGCCAATATCACCAAGAAGGATGCAGATCCCTCTAATTGGCTGACCGCCATCATTCTAAAGAACCAAAATTTCTAATTCCCACACATAATTTATCTCTTCATAAACCATCTGCAAAGTTAGGACCAAAATAAATAGGTTCATTTCCTACCTCTCAAAATATTAACCTAGTAACTAACAAGGTAATGTTACCAGCATAAGTTAAATTTGTTAACACTTTTCACGTCTCTTAAAGTTTGCTGCCACTTTTGCTTCTACTTCAGATCCTCCTCTTACGGATGTTCAAGGAGAAACCTGTGTTTGAGGTAGAGAAAATTCTCTTGATGGGTACAAATATCCCTTCAGTAACTTAAATTAATTAAAAAGGATATGGACCTGAAGAAAGATGTTGGATACCCACCCTTAGCATTCATGCCGCAAAACTAATTTCACTCATGGAACAGCTCCTGTGCTCCTCCATCCATCTTGATGTGCCTTTCTGGTTCCTGCTTGTCTTTTTTGCTGTTTCTGATTGGTTCCTGTTCCCTTTTTATTATCCTGTTTTCAGTCCATAATTGCCCATGTTGCTTGAAAGGTATATTTTGGTTACCGATTATTCATTTCTGATATTTTTCTGTCTGCCGTGACCTCTGCCTTTTCTGTCTGCCGTGACCTCTGCCTGTCCCTTAACTATGCTTGGTTCCTCACTCTGTGTTGCTTGTGAAGGTTCTCATTCATCCAGGTCATGGTATATCTGTTGTATTCAATTAGATCAACTGGACTTGAAATGTAGTTCTTGAAGACGTTTCGCTAGTCATCCGACTGGCTTTCTCAATTCAGAATGACTTGTACAAGAATCTGTGGCGATTTTCCAGGGTACATAATTGCCACAGATTCTTGTACAAGTCATTCTGAATTGAGAAAGCCAGTCGGATGACTAGCGAAACGTCTTCAAGAACTACATTTCAAGTCCAGTTGATCTAATTGAATACAACAGACTCACTCTGTGTTCTGACCCTGGTTTCGCTCACCCCTCTTGTACTATACTTTAGTCCAGTTCTCCAACTGGAAGAGCCCTGTCTGCCAGTTTTTTTTTGGTTTCCTCAAGTATTCCCAGCAAGATACCTTGCACTCAACTATCCCTGGTGACACGCATTAAGCATTCTGACAATCGTGGGCTTGTCTATTGGTGAAGCAAGTGAATGTAGATCGGGGTACCTGAGCTGAAGGATTACTTGGGGATCTGGAGAGTAGAGATGGCCAAACTTCCGAAAGTTCAGTCCATTTTCGAACTATATGAAAAGTTCAAAAGTTCGAAAATGGACCCATTAAAGTCAATTGGAGTCAAATAGTATGAAAAGTTCTAATGAAATACAATTAAAATATCAATGAAGAGATCATTAAATTTTTGAATTTGATAATTATCGAAAGTTCAAAAGTCCGAGAAATCCGGGTCCGGGATAGTTCGAGAAGTCCGAGTCCGTTCGAGCTCGATAAGTTCGGTGGGAACTTGGGTTCAAGTTTGAGTTCTAGTCCATCTCTACCTGAGAGTAAAAAAAAAACCTAGTTTTGATTCAGAACTGCCTGTTTTAAAATCGTCACATCTGAAAACATTTTTGAAACTCTGAACTTATTGAAAAATCGATTATTAGAAAATTGAAAATTGGGTAGAACAATTTAATTTAATTGTTTGTTTAATTAAATTGCAATCGAATATTCAAAAGTTGCAATTTAAAATTAAACATTTTTTAAATTAATTTTGTTCATTAGGAATTTCTACATTTTTTGAACTTAAATAACTTATGCAAAATCACTGTTGTAACATAATACAGTTTCATTCATCTCTAATAGCCAGTATGCTGCTCTGAATTTAAAGGGAATGTCGACCCCTCTGGAAAAAAATGAGTATGTTATGCAGGACCCCTCTAAAATAGAGTTTGTTTTGGTTACACACTTTAAATCTGTTCCCAGCAATCTCATACAAGCTCCGCGATCCACCACCACGGCTCTGCTCTTCGCACTCCACTTCTGAGTAAGTCAGTCAGCCTCGGCCGTGACAGTGACGTCACGGCCAATCACTGACTGCCATTCCTAGACGATTCTCCGCTGTGGCTGCTCGGGAACAGAAAAAGAAAACAGCAGCCGCAGTGGAGAGAAAGGAAGCAGCAGTGGGTGATTTCTCATGCTGGGAGCAGATCTCGGATAATGGGGCATTTACTTTCACGAGGGCATGCAATTAAATTTAAAAAAACAAACAAAAAACCAGTGTTCTACACATTGTATATAAGACTGTACACAAACCCACAAAAATATCCCCCTCACGCAAGCCCATAAATAAATATATAATGGAGTCATACAGTGCCCCATACATTGCAGAGGCACAAATAAAGACTTTCCACATATCCACATACCCCCATGCATATTAATCCAAACTCATAATGGTGCAATATGCATTAAAGAGGGCATGCATGTAGAATAAAATCAGTATAGCAATGTTCAGTAATACAAGCCCAAATAATTATTTAATAATTATTAACATCTATAAAGACTGTAAGGGCTAGGCCACACTACTGCGCTTTTAAGCATGATTCAATAGCGATCGTATCGTGCTTTTAAAAGCGCACAATAATGTTGGGCTATGGGGCTGGCCAAATCATGCCCATTGGTGTCCGCTGTGCTGCAATCCGCTTATCATTTTTTTGAGGGGGATTCATGTGCTCCAATAACGGCAAATTGCAGAAATTGCATGTGCAAGCGGACAACAACACACGAGTGTAGATGTGGCCTCCGCCACATAAATACCCACTCGCACAAGCCTCTACAGCCGTGATGGCAAACATTTTAGATATCTTCAGGGTTATTCAATAAAAGTTCTTATCATTTAAAATGGTGCTAATTTTGCCCCAACCATTCAGATGTTAGCTTTCAAATATTAAATAAGTTCTGATTGGTTGGTGCAAAATTAGCACTAGTTTAAACGATAAGAACTTTTATTGAATCTCACTGCAAGTGCCTAAACTGCAACCCAATCTCTACTTTTTTTGTCAACGCGATAATTTAAGAGGATACTGAGGTTTTAATTTAGATGAAACAACTCAGACAGATAGATGGACACAGACAGATGCAGAAGAAACAGATTTATTGATTATAGATTACTTATTAGCCTCTATATTTTCACACAGGAGTTTAAGAACCAAAAAAAGTTTGAGGTCCAAAACAGAGACTTAAGCAGGGTTGAATTTCAAAGCACAAACATTTAATCAGGGCAATGTTGTTCACGCTGTAAATTTTGATACACTGATGTATTGTGCTCCTCTTTGATTTGATGTTGGGTTCTATCAACCCCAGGTTAGGGGGTGTTTGTCTGCCGGTTTCCAGCCTTGGTGTGCTAGAGTGAATCTATATTTGTTTTAACCTCTCTCTGGTACAGACAGTCGCTAGATTTTCGTAACCTAGATCTTGGGGATTCAGTGGGTGGGATTTATTTGGATTTTGCAAATGGAATCTCATAGAAGGTTATTATGTGAGATTAGAAACAGTGGTCTCAACCTTTGTTTGTATACTTGTATTGAGAATTGGCTAAAGAATAGATTAAAAAGAGTAGTTATTAATGAAAAATGTTCTAATTGGACACGTGTTGTTCCTCAGGGGTCTTTCCAGAGTCTGGTTCTTTTTAAACTATTAATAAATGGCCTAGTGTTGGGCTTTGCGATTGCAATCTCTATATTTGCTGATGATACTAAATAGTCCAGGATTATATGCTCAGTGCAGGGCTGCAAAGTGGCAAATTAAGTTTTATTATATAAAATGCATTTGGGCAGAAACAAAAAAAAAAATGCTAATTATAACCTAAATTGTAACTCAATAGTGAAGGACTTGGAAGTTACTGTGCATAATAGACGTAGTAGCTCTAAGCAGTGCCAAGTCCGCTAAATACAATTCTTTACCATATAAGGAAAAGACATAAAGGAATTAGAAAGAGTTCAGAGATAGGCAACTAAACTGGTAAAACGGGATGGAGAATTAGTGTTATGAAGACAGATTATCAAAGTTGGGTTTCCCCAGAAAAGAGGTGTTTGTGAGGGGATATGATAACCCTACAGTCAATTAGCAGGGGATCTTTTCTTTTATAGTGGTGAGAAAACAACTAGATGTTTCCCTTTTAGACTTGAAAAAAGCCATTTCAACTTCTGTAAAGTCACTGTTAGGGCAGTAAGGTTGTAGAATGCACACATTTAACGGAGGGTTGGATGTTTTTTTGGAAAGGCAGAATAGCCAGGGTTATAGTTAGTATAACTTACAAAAGAAAAAAAAGAGGGGATACACAACTCTAAAGATAGTGAAAAAATATAAAAATCCTTTATTTACTCGGGACACAATTTAAAAATATCTAAAACAAAGAGCAGGTTTGCCCTGCAGTGAAAACCTCATTGCAATACTATAGGTAAGTATACACATGATACCGTTATAACCATTAGGGTTATAGTTGGTGACTGCATCTTGTGTAGGACTTTGATTAATGGTGGTTAATAATAAAGAAGGGCAGTAGTAGATAAAAGACATGGCACACCCCAATAGTAAAAAATCTAATAAATCTTTAATTAATGCGTGAGGATAGCTACTTGGCAAAAAGTATACAGTGCAAAGACAATAAAAAATATTTGAAAACACATCCCCATCTATGTAACTTAAATATACTTATTCATATCAGAACTTGGTAAATTAGTATACCGGTATATCCACACATCCACAGTCACACACAATGTCAGATATTAATCATGAAAGTTAATGTAGCAGTATCTTTTACGTACATCAGGTATCAGTTAATATAATACAGAAAAACTATGATCATAGCATTTCAAAAGCCAAATCAATCTAGTAACTAGCATAGACAATAAATTAATACCCAGTATTTGTAATAAATACACTGAATTAATTACTTTTCACAATATCTAATAAAGTGGCTAGGTAGTTATGAGCTAGAAAATAAAAGAACACAAGATAAATAATAACTAATAATAACTCTTTATTTGTCATTGTGTTCCAGACACAACGATATTCAGCAAGTGCAATAAATTTACTTCAGCCAGATTAATTCATGAATATACATATAAGGTAAATATATTAAAGTGACTGGTGCTATTGATAAAAAATAATGGTTCTAAAGGTTTTGAAAATTAGTTAAGTGGCATGTCCACCCCCAAACTAGAATTTAACCCACTCTGGCCCCACTGTATAGTTTAAAAATATCCTTACATTACATCTCTACTCCTTATGGTTCTCCTACAGTGCTTGTCCAAACTTCAGGAAACTGAAGAGTAGGAGCTGTCTTCCTCTCCAAAAGGTTTCTGCCTCCTCCTTGTCCTCTGAGAGGACATTGACAAGCACAGGGGAGCCCTTTTTCCCTCCCTCCCACCATCCGGATTCATCCATGGCTTGCCATCCACATGACGTTTAATCCTCTTTCTGTAGTGTAGGGAATCCCTATCCGCCCCAACCTCCGTGTTTATGGTTTTAAAAAAAGGATTTAGAATGCTTCTTACAGCTCTTAGGGTGAACGAGGGTGAACATGTCCTTTAAATGAGTTAATTATAACACCCTACATTGGGTGCATCATAATCTAATGGAAATAGCCCTTAAACCTGCCTAAATAGTTAATATTGCTAGGTACACACCCGGTGGCAGATTGATTAAGTGATAAGGCGGATGCTATACTATACTGTGATCCTTATAATTTTGTAATTCTGTTCTGATTCCAGCACTTAGCTAGAGTTCTGATGGTTGCCCTCCTCATAATATCTCTGCCTGCAGGCAACCGTCCTCAGGCTTGTTATGGCACCTTCCTTACCAGATGCTACTTTCCTTTTCACTCTAAGCTGTTTGCTGGCTTTTTCTTAATTTGGTGGATTTGTACACTCATGTTTTGTAGGGACCCATTGAACTGCCTTAGGGGCACCTTGGGGATTTTCTGAGGTTGGTGTGAGGTAGAGAGTTCTTTCCCACCCCCTGACCCTTCTCCCCTTTGCCTCCCTCCCGCCTGTTCTCTTTTTGAGAACAGTAGTAGTAGTAGTACACTACTATTAAGTAGGAGAGCAGGGCAGGGTAACAAAACTGTTACCCTGCCCTGCTCTCCTACTTAATAGTAGTGTACTCCCACTTCATATAATTTTTAACAACTTGTGGGTGTTTTTTCAATGTTTTTAATGTATACCTTATAAAGATTATCAACTTTTATTTACTCTACCTTGCTCTGGATGGTGTCATTGGGATGGGTTCATATAAAGGGGGATTCTATATCTTTCTCTTTTTCACTTCAAATGTAATCTATACCCCCAAATATCCTATCCACACACACCAGTTTCCAGGTCTTCCGGTGCAGCCATCTCTTGGTTATTGCGTAAGCCCACGTGGTCTCACGAAAACCAAACTGGGTGGTTAATACATTTTCGCTCACACAGAAGCCATCCTTCAAACACTTCATCAATATCCAACTTCCTTAAATCACTCTGAATCCCCGCCCCCATGAAAAATGGTATGTAATAGCAACACCCATAACATATATAAAAACATTTCTGAAGAACATATTGCTAGATCGATAATACACACCTTCTTGGATCCATATCCCAGGCAGATACAGTGAATATACAAGGAACCCCATAATGTTGGATGATTGCCAGATCTGCATTTGAAGCTGCACACATGTCACTAACATGATAAAACTATGGAGGGAACCCTTTATACCATTATGGCAAGCTATATGATATATAAAGAAAAGATCTTTTTAGATAGATACATGTTATCAATGTATTTACGATGATACTTTAGTGGATAAAAACCCCTTTGTTTATAAAGTATGCCAGTGTGCAGATAATATGATATTGTATGGGGCCCAGGAATGTGCATTGATTATCTTTTCTATGTTTGTATAAATGTTTGACCAGATCAGTTGCACTTTCGCTAAATGTAGTTGTAAATTAGTCTAATTGGAGTGCTTCCACAATTCTTGTATTGTATGTATTTATTGGGAGGCTTGGTCAAGCCTCCATGTGGTAATAGCACCCCCAACACGCCCCCTTAATGGGAGGTCCTCTGCCTTTAATATAAAGCACTGGATGGCCTCTTCCCTCATTTTAAAAAGCCAAAGGGCTGAGGGGGAAGGGAGAGAGCCTGTTATATGGATCCAGTGTGTAAGAATGAGAAATGCAAAAGTTTGCTAATCATAATTGAAGTAAAAGAAATTGAAAAGGTTAGACGTTAGGACCTTCCAGACTGGGGTTACCTGACGTGGTTGGAAGGCTTTTCATTCATGTGATCACAGTAATGTATACTAAAACCCCTTTGTTTATAAAGTATGCCAGTGTGCAGATAATATGATATTGTATGGGGCCCAGGAATGTGCATTGATTATCTTTTCTGTTTGTATAAATGTTTGACCAGATCAGTTGCACTTCCGCTAAATGTAGTTGTAAATTAGCCTAATTGGAGTGCTTCCACAATTCTTGTATTGTATGTATTTATTGGGAGGCTTGGTCAAGCCTCCATGTGGTAATAGCACCCCCAACACGCCCCTTTAATGGGAGGTCCTATGCCTTTAAATAAAGCACTGGATGGCCTCTTCCCTCATTTTAAAAAGCCAAAGGGCTGAGGGGGAAGGGAGAGAGCCTGTTATATGGATCCAGTGTGTAAGAATGAGAAATGCAAAAGTTTGCTAATCGTAATTGAAGTAAAAGAAATTGAAAAGGTTAGAAGTTAGGACCTTCCAGACTGGGGTTACCTTGACGTGGTTGGAAGGCTTTTCATTCATGTGATCACAGTAATGTATACTAAAACCCTTTTGTTTATAAAGTATGCCAATGTGCAGATAATATGATATTGTATGGGGCCCAGGAATGTGCATTGATTATCTTTTCTGTTTGTAGAGAATCTGACTGGGCCCACCACACTGAGTATCTGACTTTCCCATCTACCCTGCAGAGACTGCAAAAGTCAGGCCCTCCCCAGCTACAAAGTAAGATTGTGCCTCCCAGTGTTGTGCCTCAACACTACTGTTAGATCCTGAAGATACAGTATGGATAATGTGGAGCTCTTTTCTTGGCTCCTTGGCATGGCTCCTTTCTGATGTGCCTGGCTCTTGGGTAAGGCTCCTTTCTAGTAGGCCTGGTCTGGGGCCTGGGTTTCTGTGCTTCAGGTATGTGGGATTTGAGACCCTGGGAACATTTGTAGGAACCCTGCAAAATGCCTGGATGGCTGAGCCTCTACTGTGGATTGTTATCCTGGAGAGGTAGGCCTCATGAGTGGCTCCAGAGATGTGGAGCTGTGCCACCCCTGTCTGGGCCTGGATAGAGATCAGCTCATGTGCTGGTGGGAGCGACAAGACCTAGGGTTTAGTGCAGCCATCTGTTATACTGTGGACCTGCTGTTGGCGGATATCCCTGTATCATACCCTCTTGTGGATATCTCTTACTTAGGGATGATTCCGTGTCAGTTTTACACTGTCTAGAGTTAACTTAAAGGATAAGTACATGTAAAATGAAGTTATGCTGAACTGGAAACTGCAGCTTTAAAAATACTTTTGCCCTATTTTTTCCCCCTAAGCCCCTCCAGAGCCGACCTTAGTAGATGTAAAGTTGCTTACATCTTGTCTGTGTTCAGTTGAATACTTAGCTCCGCCCCTCCAAGATTTTTCCCTTGCTTCTGATTGGTTAGCCTCCATTGTATGTTTCTAGTTGCTCCGAGTCCGCCGTGCACACACTGACATCACGTTGTCATGTCTCTCATTGTACCCCCAACTTTTGAACATGCACTGTTATATATTGTTTGTAGGATCCCAAGCTGTTTAAGAGACTGGACCCGAACTTCCGGTTTGGTACCAGAAGTTCGGGTCTGGTTTTACGTCCAATCAGCTTTTTAAAAATATCTGATAGTTGGCAAAATGCTGGGCTTGTGACGGGCCCTCCTAATGTCCAGGCCCCCCTGTGGTCACGGGGTTGGCGGGGGCAGTAGTTGTGCTACTGTTACCTGGGGGGGTAGTGGTGCAATCCAGTAAGAACCGACATTATATAACAGTACAGTACCTGAGGGTAGTGGTACAATCCAGTAAGGATAGACATTACATAACATAACAGTACAGTACCTGGGGATAGTGGTACAATCCAGTAAGGATAGACACTACATAAAATAACCGTACAGTACCTGGGGGTGGTGGTACAATCCAGTAAGGATAGACATTACATTACATAACAGTACAGTACCTGGGGGTAGTGGCACAATCCAGTAAGGATAGACATTACATAAAAGTACAGTACCTGAGGGTAGTGGTACAGTCCAGTAAGGATAGACATTACATAACAGTACAGTACCTGAGGGTAGTGGTACAGTCCAGTAAGGATAGACATTACATATCATAACAGTACAGTACCTGGGGGTAGTGGTACAATCCAGTAAGGATAAGGTAGTAGTAGTACACTACTATTAAGTAGGAGAGCAGGGCAGGGTAACAGTTTGTTACCCTGCCCTGCTCTCCTACTTAATAGTAGTGTACTCCCACTTCATATATTTTTAACAACTTGTGGGTGTTTTTTCAATGTTTTTAATGTATACTTATAAAGATTATCAACTTTTATTTACTCTACCTTGCTCTGGATGGTGTCATTGGGATAGGGTTCATATAAAGGGGGATTCTATATCTTTCTCTTTTTCACTTCAAATGTAATCATACCCCCAAATATCCTATCCACACACAACCAGTTTCAGGTCTTCCGGTGGCAGCCATCTCTTGGTTATTGCGTAAGCCCACGTGGTCTCACGAAAACCAAACTGGGTGGTTAATACATTTTCGCTCACACAGAAGCCATCCTTCAAACACTTCATCAATATCCAACTTCCTTAAATCACTCTGAATCCCCGCCCCCATGAAAAATGGTATGTAATAGCAACACCATAACATATATAAAAACATTTCTGAAGAAACTATTGCTTAGATCGATAATACACACTTCTTGGATCCATATCCCAGGCAGATACAGTGAATATACAAGGAACCCCATAAGTTGGATGATTGCCGATCTGCATTTGAAGCTGCAAACATGTCACTAACATGATAAAACTATGGAGGGAACCCTTTATACCATTATGGCAAGCTATATGATATATAAAGAAAAGATCTTTTTAGATAGATACATGTTATCAATGTATTTACGATGATACTTTAGTGGATAAAAACCCCTTTGTTTATAAAGTATGCCAGTGTGCAGATAATATGATATTGTATGGGGCCCAGGAATGTGCATTGATTATCTTTTCTATGTTTGTATAAATGTTTGACCAGATCAGTTGCACTTTCGCTAATGTAGTTGTAATTAGTCTAATTCGGAGTGCTTCCACAATTCTTGTATTGTATGTATTTATTGGGAGGCTTGGTCAAGCCTCCATGTGGTAATAGCACCCCCAACACGCCCCCTTAATGGGAGGTCCTCTGCCTTTAATATAAAGCACTGGATGGCCTCTTCCCTCATTTTAAAAAGCCAAAGGGCTGAGGGGGAAGGGAGAGAGCCTGTTATATGGATCCAGTGTGTAAGAATGAGAAATGCAAAAGTTTGCTAATCATAATTGAAGTAAAAGAAATTGAAAAGGTTAGACGTTAGGACCTTCCAGACTGGGGTTACCTTGACGTGGTTGGAAGGCTTTTCATTCATGTGATCACAGTAATGTATACTAAAACCCCTTTGTTTATAAAGTATGCCAGTGTGCAGATAATATGATATTGTATGGGGCCCAGGAATGTGCATTGATTATCTTTTCTATGTTTGTATAAATGTTTGACCAGATCAGTTGCACTTCCGCTAAATGTAGTTGTAAATTAGCCTAATTGGAGTGCTTCCACAATTCTTGTATTGTATGTATTTATTGGGAGGCTTGGTCAAGCCTCCATGTGGTAATAGCACCCCCAACACGCCCCCTTAATGGGAGGTCCTCTGCCTTTAATATAAAGCACTGGATGGCCTCTTCCCTCATTTTAAAAAGCCAAAGGGCTGAGGGGGAAGGGAGAGAGCCTGTTATATGGATCCAGTGTGTAAGAATGAGAAATGCAAAAGTTTGCTAATCATAATTGAAGTAAAAGAAATTGAAAAAGGTTAGACGTTAGGACCTTCCAGACTGGGGTTACCTTGACGTGGTTGGAAGGCTTTTCATTCATGTGATCACAGTAATGTATACTAAAACCCCTTTGTTTATAAAGTATGCCAGTGTGCAGATAATATGATATTGTATGGGGCCCAGGAATGTGCATTGATTATCTTTTCTATGTTTGTATAAATGTTTGACCAGATCAGTTGCACTTCCGCTAAATGTAGTTGTAAATTAGCCTAATTGGAGTGCTTCCACAATTCTTGTATTGTATGAACTAGTTTCCAGTAAGACTGAATAATTGGGCACTCCCAAAAATATATGCAGCAATGAACCCATTGAACCATTACACCTCCAGCAGTCCGATGAGGTATTAGGGAGTTTGTTCAGGAGTTGAGGCGTATGATACCAGCGGGTGATTATTTTATAGAAGTTTTCCTTATATAGTGTGCATATGGAGGCTTTTTTGGCAGCAAGTCTGACCATGTTGATTCTGAGATTGGGAAACCAATGTCCTTTTCCCAAGCCACCATGTATATAAATTGAAAAGGTTAGACGTTAGGACCTTCCAGACTGGGGTTACCTTGACGTGGTTGGAAGGCTTTTCATTCATGTGATCACAGTAATGTATACTAAAACCCCTTTGTTTATAAAGTATGCCAGTGTGCAGATAATATGATATTGTATGGGGCCCAGGAATGTGCATTGATTATCTTTTCTATGTTTGTATAAATGTTTGACCAGATCAGTTGCACTTCCGCTAAATGTAGTTGTAAATTAGCCTAATTGGAGTGCTTCCACAATTCTTGTATTGTATGACTTTAGTGGATAATGCACCCCCAACTGTAAATTATAAGGAAATTAGAAGTCACGAGGAGTTATAAATGATTACCTTTTATATAGGGTATGGAACTCCAAGGTGACTTCTAATATCCCTTTAATTTACAGTTTGGGGTGCATTATTTAGTATAACCTACCCCTTCATGGCTTCTGTTTTCCTTCTCCTAGAACTGAAAGATTATAAGGCTATAATCTTACAGTTCCTCCCATAGAAATCTGCTACAGGGGTAGGTTATATATGTATATATTTCTATGTGGAAGTTTTGGCCATAAGGTTCCAAAAATATTTTTCCATCTTTCTTTACAGTATATTCTCTTTAGATCAAAAAAAGAGTTAAAATAACAATGAATTTATTTTATTCAGAGCAACATCCAAAACTTTCCCCCGTAGTCCTATTGAAATAACTGATCATTTATCATCCACAAACTATCTTCTCCATGGATTTCACATTGCAACGAAATGGCATGCACTCTGCAAACATAAAATGGCATCAAAATATGATCTTCCAAAAATAATAACGTACAGTATAGAGTAACTCATATGACACGCAGGCACTTATTATTATTAAAATAGTTACATGTATCTAGTATATGGTAGTACCTAGTATTTCAGGTTTTTTTTCCCAGCAATACTTCAGTTTTTTTTTGCAATACTGAAATACTTGGCTATATGTGTGTGTTGAGTGCTCAAGACAGAGCTGAAAAATGTATGCAAAAAACCATAACTTTGCAGATACAGTTATTACCCCACTCAGTATTATTAGATACCAACTCTGTCGAAGTTTGCAGTTTTAGCTTGTTCATCTGTGGATGTAGATTCGATTAAATATGGTGGCTTGGATGCTGTGTTGCTTGGGCTACTAAAGTTTTGCTGTAGCAATATACTGAATGATGGCATGTATACAGGGTACAATATGTTTTAGGTTATCCATCATAATATACTTATAGATATGTATTGTGCTGTTGTATCTTAGACCATTGCTCCTGAACCTACTTAAAACTATTTTTATCATTTTGCAAACATTAGGATGATAGACTGCTGTTCACAGGCACTATAACCAATAGCTAACATTGCAGCCACACCAGCTTCGTGACATTGAACAGTTTTAGAAGTTAGCAATGAAGCCATTAGAGATGGCCGAACTTCCGGAAGTTCGGTCCATTTTTGAACTATATGAAAAAGTTCGAAAACAGACCCATTAAAGTCAATGGGAGTCAAATAGTTTGAAAAGTTCAAATGAAATACAATTGAAATATCAATGGTAACTTAATGTAAATGGTTGTGGGACCAGGGAAATGGTCTGGGGAACATGTTCGAATATCCAGGGCTTTCAAAAAATCGATTTTACTCTCACACACGCTACTTTCGGGTTCTCGCATTCAAACTTTCGATAATTATTCCATAAATGACTCGTAGATTCGTTAATTCGATATTTACTCACGTATTGGTATATGGACATTTTACTCGAATATTGAACGGTTGAACATTCAATAATTATCGAAAGTCCTGAAAATATCAAAAGTCCGAGAAATTTGGGTATGGGATAGTTCGGGAAGTTCGAGTCCATTCGAACTCGAATAGTTTGGCTCCAACTCAGGTTCGAATTCTAGTCCATCTCTAGAAGCCATCATTTTGGTTCTGCTGAGTGCTCAAGGCACAAGTATTTTTAAAAAAAGATTATCAATAGAATGTTATCGTGTATTATATAAGAATGAACTTGTGTCACTCTAAATGCTAAATACCTATGTGCAGACATCCTGGTTGGCAGATTTCAGGTGGTTAACAGAGCCCTTTCATGCAGTCATGTTTTAGGGGAAATTTAATTTTGTCTATTAACTAATACAGTATGGAACCATTTTACACTTGTTACACCTTTCAAACCATCCCCATTTGAAATGTGAAGAGCAAAAAAAAACTTTCACCATTCTTGGATGCTTTTTAAAACCTAATGTACTGCGAAATACATAGCCAATGATAGGGAATTAAAGGGAATGTTCAGTGGAAAATGTTTTAAAAAGTATTAGTTTATATTATACATACCTAGTTATTCTAGATATTCTCTCCCATTTTGAAAAAATCAGTTGAATTTCTACCCCCTGCTATTCCCTGCTCCCTCACATTAGTGAGCTGCCATTTCAGGTTCTAACATTCCTTCTTCTTCCCAGGATGCACCACTTGGAATGTTCCTAACAGTAATTTCTACTGATTGGCTGTTAGTGATGGGTCAAACATGCTCAGATCTCTACTGAGCAACTGCACTTGGTCAAGGGCAAAACCATAATGTTCTCTATTAGGGGTCCTACAAACAGGAAGTATTTATTTCTACACAGACAAAATGCTGAATGGGCAGGTTAAGGTTACTGGGATGGAAAAATACTGCTCTTTTTTCTTAAAAGCATATGTATTTCCAAGGAACTTCCTCTTTAAAAAGGGGAAGAGACTGAGAGCCACCGCTGTAACCGCAGGTGCCCCAAGGCGAGCCATCACACTTTGTTGCAAAATACCAATACAGTACCAGTGTTTTCTAAAAGCATTAAAGGAATGGTATTGCTATTAAGCGATTCAGCTGCTTTATACTGTAAATATAGCCCAATTGGTATTAGCATGGCTTTAAAAGGGGCCAGTCGCTGCACTTAATACATTTTTTTGTCATGCAGCTTGATGAAATAAAGGTATAGTACTGCTTTTGCATGCTTTTTTAAAACATTAGTGTAGCTTAGAGGGATTTATTGCACCGAGAGCCACTACAGCTTTAATGAATCAGAAGAAATCACTTCAGTCTTGGTGCATCTCCCTGTACATTTTTTTTAATTAAAAGGCAAGCAGCCTAATCTCTCTGACTTTGGTTTTTTTCCATTTCATATTCCTTATAGCTACTACTTTTATAGCACATAATGAAGGAGATTCAATAAAAGTTCTTATCGTTTAAAGTGGTGCTAATTTTGCCCCAACCAATCAGATCTTGGTTGGGGCAAAATTAGCACCATTTTTAACGATAAAAGCTTTTATTGAATAACCCTGATTGTGTATTGTAAGATATTACATGTTTCAAAAGAGAATTTTTATAGTAGGAACTCCAACTATCTGTGTATTAGATTTCGAAACGTGTTACCTTTTGTGTTGTTGCCAGTTTTACTACTCCAGTCAGGCTAATTTAAATTGTCTGTGATCAGAATGCACCCCTAACAAGCATCCTTTGCCACCTGTATTTTATGGTCATTATTTTCTTTTTTTACTAGCATTTGGTTGCTTGTAACAGGCAATTGAAATGAATTAACTTGCCTTCCTGCTTTCTGTGCAATGTTCAACCTCTAATGCTTCTGCTTATTACAGTATTTATACATTCAATCTATTGCAGATGACTTCTAGGGCACATAAGAAACAGATTTGTCACACAGGTCAGCACTAAAAATTAAAACAGCACAGTCACAATAGAGACTTCTTATTTGGATAGTTAAGGGCCGATGCAGAACTAAAAAACGTAAGTCTTAACTGACCACGATCCCACAATGCTTTAAACTCTTTTGTGAGAATTACAGCATTGCTGGTCATGTAAGAAGTTTTTTGTTTTTGCATCGGCCCCTGTACACCACAATGGTAAAGGCATCAAAGATACGCACACAATTGTTGCACAAATCTAAACTTGGCTGTTACTGCATAGACTACTGCACGTTATTTCCAAACATTTTGAGAACCCGATAGTACATAGGGTTATGTAGGATTTACAATAATTTGGACAAAGAAATTTCGATATAGCATCGCTTCTTGAGTGTCAAGTTAGCCTAAACAGTTCTTTCTTAATTTAATTAAAACAAAACCATACAGCACTGGCAAAACAAACCAATGTTTGCATTTAAATCTGTCTAATATATTAGCATTGTTAAATGTATTTTGATGCCACTGAATATTTAACTTATATATTTAACAGCAATATGAAATAACATTGTACAAATGACAGGAATAAAACCCTGTGTTCACTTTCCCAGTCTCCCTGACATTTCTCTGGGGTATATCCCACAAAGTCATGCTGTTCTGTATTTAAAACATATCATAACAGATGGCAGAGTTGTAGCCTGTAATTCCTAAGGTGTTGTGCCAAAAGGCAAAGTAACACTCAGATAGTGATACTGGGAATTGGTTGTCTCTGGAATGGAATAATAGTTTGTTTTAAGAAGAGCTAAGCGCTTGTTTACATTATTAGGTTTTTTGTGTGTCTTTGATGCCGTTACGTCTAGTAGGTGCACCATCTACTTACTCCCAAGAAACAAAGTTCTAGACATTTTAAAATAGGCCCTTTATGGCCTCTGTTTTCATCTTTACAGTTGGTGTCGCTTAAACAAACCTCTAAAGCACACCCTGTTTAACATACACAGGCATAGGCATTTTTTCCTTGTTTTTTTTCCATAGTCTTTTTTTTTTCCAGTACCATTTTTTTTAAATCAAATATTGTAAACATTATTTGAACTATAGAAATAATATAAATAAAAATAGTCATTGAATAAGAGGTGAAAACATTTGCCTGCGTTTTACATTTTTATCAACCAATCAGATGATACCTTTTTGCTAGTCTACTACAGTCTACTACATGTATCATAACATCTGATTGGATGCTACATATTTAAAATACTGGTAAAATGTTGCATCTCTTAATAAATAAGCCACTGTATGTTTTAGGAGTGCACAAATAACTTTTTACATTGCCTGCTTTTTGTTCTTAAACCTCATACGGTTTCAATTATAGTTATTTAAAAGTTATTAATTCAGAAGTGTAAATCTAAAAATTTTTTCATGTATTGAAAGGATAATTATACTCACCTCCTCCTCGTTCCTCTTCCTCCGTTCCTGTACCTAGGGTGAGTACCTAAAATGCTACGTCCTCACCTCTGGATACTTTACAGAAGTCCTGCACTACTTGCGGTCTGATCCTCCCCACTGACATTTTGATTGACAGTTTGTGTGTCAGCCGATGGGAAGACATGCTATGCAAGGAGGCATGTCTTCCCATTGGCTGCCTCGCTGACTGTCGCTGACAGTGCCAGTGGGGAGGAACAGACCGCAGCGTCGAAAGAATCTTCAAGCAAATTGTGCAGCACTTCTGTAAAGTATCCAGAGTTGAGGACTTAGCGTTTTAGGTCTGAACCCTGGGTACTTTACAGGAATGGATTGGGGAAAAGGTGAATATAATTGTCCTTGAATGCTAAAATATAAGTTGTCTGTATTGCTTAGCATTTATTGCTTAATCGTTTTGGACCCTATAACATTTTCTAAAATACAGAGGTGATGGCAGTGCCACAAACATGCTTCATAGTACTTGAGCTAACTCAAGTACTTTTTCTGCCATAAAATCATTTTGATGAGCCACACTATTTTAGCTCTTTCAACAGCAGGAACATTTTCTGCAAGACCTATACATGGGTGGAACATGTGGGGCCTGTATATCTGTCTTGAACAGTTTCCTCAGATTTTTTTTTAATGAGAAGTGGAAACTTAAAAGGATAGTTCAGTGGAAATTATCAATATTTGTTAAAGGACAAATCCACCCTCATAAGAACATCTTTTAGAAAGAATGGCTTCTTTAAAATATGTTGATATATCATAGTTTGTCCTATGAATTCATTACTGTATGCCTGCTATGCTTCTGGATGCCTCATGGAAACTGAGCCATTTAGAAACCTGTACTGAGCTTGTACTGAGCCTGAGCATGCTCAGAAGAGGCAGATAGGGGATTAACATTCAGTCATTGGCTGTGATGTCAACTGTCAATTCCATAACTGACAGTTACTAACTGGAAGAACCAGGAAGCAGAAATAGTGGAAACAGGACATTGTGCAGGATTTCAGGTTAGACTTATATATTTCAGATTTCAAACTATTACCGGTTAGGGTTTTGGGGGATGATTTACCTGTATGTAAGTTTTCATTTTGGGGCTGGACTTGCCCTTTAAATTGTTAGTTTGTGTAATGCATACTTTGTTATTCTACATATTCTCTCCCATTTTGAAAAATCTGTTGATTTCATACCCTTTGCTGTTCCCTGCTGTTGACATTAGTGAGCTGACATTTCAGGTTCTAACGGTCCTTCTTCTTCCCAGGATGCACCACATCCTTGGAGTGTTCCTAACAGTAATTTCTACTGATTGGCTGTTGGATGGGTCAAAGATGTTCAGATCTCTACTGAGCAACTGAACCAACCCAGGCGCTGGGTCAAGGGCAAGACCATAACGGTCTCTAATAGGGGTCCTGCAAACAGGAAGTCAGTATTTCGGTTGCATTTATTTCTACACAGACAAAATGCTGAATTGGCAGATTAAGGTCATTGGGATGAAAAATACTGCTCTTTTTTCTAAAAAGCATTTGTGTTTGTACTGAACCTCCCCTTTAAAGGAATAGTTCAGTGGTGAAAACAAGTTAGGATTGACAGACCACATAATTTAAACAGAATCCATACCTCTTAGATGCTTGTCTGTGTGATGGTCCGTTCTTAGAGAAATCTACCCTGGTAAAAGCTTCCCCCTTCTTGATCCTATTATAGTCTCTCTGCCCCTTGGCAGATTCTCGACTATCCTGGCTCCGTGGCGCATATGCCTTGAGATGCCACTGTAGTTGAGAAACAGTGACCTCTCTTAGCATGCATGCAGGCCATGTGCTTGCGCTGGTAGTGCGCTGGTGAAGGGAAGCGAGCGCGTGACACGTATGCGCGCGCACGTCCGGCGCAAGGAGGCAAATAGTAAAGTAAACAAATTAATCCATGTTCGGAAAAAGGAAGGAGGGGTGTGTGAGTGTGTGTGCCACCAGCTGTACATCCCTTTCTATGTTGGTAAACTAAGTAAGCTCTGCAACATTCCATCAAACACTGGAAAACATATCTGAAAGGGAGATTCTATGATTTTATGGCTACAGGCTGTAATGACAAGAGCAGCGTCAGTGAGCCTTGGCAATAAACTTTTGCGACACAGACACTTTTTAACGCACCAAAAACGCACGTTTTTCAGGTGCCATGCAAATTGTGCATCTGTTTGCGATACGCAATCATATGCGATTACCATTTTTATGTGCAATCGCATGCGATTTCGTATCTCTAAAAGGACAAATCGCATGCGCAAATGCACAGGAATCGCATGGCCGTGATGCATTTTTCATGCGTTTGTGCACGTCACTTGCTATTGCACATGTGATTACGGTTAGAATGAAAATTGCTGGAACACAAAAATTCATGCAATTGTGCTTCTGCTTCTGTTTTGCGATCACCTTTTTTTGTGCAATTGCATGTGGTTCCATAATGGCATAATGGAAAATAGCAAAATTGCATGCACAAGCACAAAACATGTTCTTTTCTTCCCAGCATGCGCACACACGTGCCATCAGTGCAGCAAATCTCGGAGGGGCGGAGCTATACATCCAACTATCCAGATTCTAGATGTCAGCAACATTAAAGCTGCAAATGTAGGCTCTGGAGGGGCATAGGGAGGGAAAAAATGCCAAGCTGTTGAGAAAGCCCTTGCACAGGGCGAAACACGTCCGGCGTCTCTTGGGCCACCACCCTGCTCCCTGCCCAAGCCCTCTGGTCTCTGGACCCCTCACTTTGACTTGGCTGACAAAAACGACCTGACTGTTACCCGGATCAGTTAAGTGTATGGTATTTTAATATGGAGCCTTACATGTTATTGTATGCTTTGCTTTTAAGTGATGGAGGGCTGCACTTGCACTAGGCACTTTGTATTTATGAGTCAGGGAGCTTTTTTATTTATTTGTATATAGTATTTTTTAAGTGTTTTTAACTTGACTGTTCACATCATACCCCAGTCTATCTTCAAATAAAGGGTTGTATATAGCTTGTACGCTTTGTGTGCGGTACCTTCTTTCTCTTTTTGATTTAGTGTACAAGCTGCAGCTTCCAACTAAACTTAACTTTGTTTTACAGCATACTTTTCCTTTAAAGGAATAGTTCAGTGCTGAAAACAACTTAGGATTTACAGAACACATAATTTAAACAGATCCCATCTGTTCATATCTACACTATGCCACACTGAAAGTGACGCGCAGGCACTAGGGCAAGAGGAAATGGCTGTGTGTGATGGATAACTATGCTTGCTACCTTCAATATGCCACAATGAAAGTGATGCACATGCACTATGAAAATGGAAAGGGCTGTGCATAATGGATGATTATATTTGGTATCTACACTATGCCACACTGAAAGTGATGCACAGGCACTATGGGAAGGGGAAAGTGCTGTGCATCATGGATGTCTGTCTCCTACCTACACTACTTTTCCACACTGAAAGCGATGCACAGGCACTATGGGAAGGGGAAAGGCCTGTGCGTGATAGATGGCTATCTCTTTCCTACCTACACTACTATGCCACTCTGACAGCGATGCACAGGCACTATGGGAAATGGCTGTGAATCATGGATAGCTGTCTCTCCTACCTACACTACTATGCCACAATGAAAGCAATGCACAGGCACTATGGGAAGGGGAAAGGGCTGTACACAAACACAAACACACTGACAGAGTCACACAGTTACACAAACACACTGACAGTCAGTTACACAAACACACTGACAGAATCATGCAGTTACACAAACACATGAATAAATACATATATTTTATTCCATTAACATAGGCCCCAACCCTCCCGGTTTCGCCAGGATTGTCCTGTTTTAGGGCGATTTTAAGGCATCCCGGGACATACACCTAAATCCTGCAATGCCCCGATATGTCTCGGTTTCACAGCAGTGAAGAAAAAAAAAACCAGAAGTGCATATGGGCAGGATTTCCAGCGTCCGCTCAGCCAATCACAGTAAGCCTCTGGTTTCCCAGCTGAGATGAAATCTCTCTGCACTAGATGATCTGCATGGCACTACCTGCTCTAGACATCAGCGTACAACTTCCTGCTTTCCGGACTGAGCTTGGACTGAGAGACTGATTTATTGCAGCTGCAGGGTGAGCAGTTAGCGGCCGGTGCAGATAAAGCTAAGCTGAAACAAGGCAGCTGCTGGGAGGAGAGACTTAATCAGTACCATGTGAGGAGTAAGTTGTGTGTAAGTAATACTTAGTTCAGTAGCTGAGCTGTGTTAATATTCCCCTCTCTGTGTGCCAGTATACTCTGTCTGATGCAGCAAAAATAAGTGCACGTGAAGAGAGGGAAAGTCTATTAGTCATGGGGACAAAAGGGGCAGGGTTATAACATGTCAGTCCAGCAGATAGACATCAAGCAGTGCAGAGTGAAGGACACTCCCACCAAAAACGAGTAGATCTTTACAAGCTGATTGCAGAGGCTACAAGCAGAATTTTTTCACAAGAAAGGGATCCTTGGGGCTGGGGCACAGGGGAGTTTATTATATAGAAGTTTGTAAAATATGTCATTACTGAGAGAACACTTCCTTTAACCATTGTATATTTGGAAATCCAGCTTGAATGGCTACTGCTCATGGCTATTTAGATTTTGATTTAAATCTATAATCTTCTGCCTTTCAATGTGAACTTAACCATTTCAAAATTCCTCCCTAAGGCAACCAACCCCTCTATAATGTGTTTGCAAATAATATATTATACCGCCAGACAGCTTTGCCTTACTTACTGTACATGGTCATAACTACCAACTCTATAGGGAAGGCTGCTGGCCGGTCAGGTAAATGTCAGTACAAAGCAGAATACAAGCAAAATAGGTGTTAAGAATTACAAAGAATCAAATATCTGAAAATGAGCTATCATCTAAGAATGGTTTAATTCACACAGTGGTGTATTTTGGTGGGAGAAACTTGGTTGTAATTAACAGCTAATTAACTTTTAAGAAGCTTTTACAGAACTACACAGGCGTAGGGCAGAGCTAAGTTTTAATCACTATTTAATTTTTGATAATTACGGCATGTTTAAAAGGTGTTTAGAAAATTTAAAGTGTCCACTGATTTATGTGGTGCCCAATATAAAGCACAAAGGTCAAACAACCCAAAGGCTAACCAAGAAAAAACAATCTATCTGAATGTTTCATCTGTGCTCTTCTGAGAAAGAAAGTTCAGGAGGTCATGATGATGCATTTACTGTGTGTTACACAAAGTCCAGGGTCAGGTTCTAAAAATATTGCTCTGGGGACAATGGTAACAAATAATTCCTGAAAGTCCACTAGAGTTCATAAAAATCTTACTGTAAAGCCTCGAGTGTACTTTTAATATCTGTATCTTAATCTACAATTGTGATGGTAATTACTGTATATGATTGCAATCGTATATTTACAACCATCGCAAAGATTGTTAATAAATACGGCCTATAAACCTTTGAAAAGTATCGCTTTGTAAATTAGGTAGGCTTTTTTGTTAAACTAAATCAATTCTGCAATTGCGCTGAACTTTCAAATTTGTGACATGGTAAAACACAATGAAACTTGTTTCCATGAAACTTTTTCTTTAAGCATTATTCAACTTTGTCCTACTTTACAGACAATTATTCTGGTTTGTTATTATGATTAAATTGTTACAACGACAGTACCTCTGATCAGCTTGACTATTAGTCATATCAAGATAAATTGTTATCTGATCAGAATGGCCATATGCTTATTGCTGAATAAGCTTATGAAAATAGCACGGTTCTTTTTCTCATAAAGAAAAGATGCAGTTGCTGTGTACTGTAGCAAACTGTATAGTCAGCACAGGTAAAAAAAACCCTCTTTATTCTCCAGTGCTACTGTGACTATGATTAGATCATATGACTAATTAAAATAAAATTTTCCAGGGTTCCCTGTTTTTTTTAAAAAGAGTTACAAATATTAATAGATGCATACATAATGCATGTGGTGCAGTGGACAGGAATTTCATTTATCTAAAAAAGAAAAATAACAATACTAACAAAAAAAAATATCTGTTTTGTAATAGTATAGTATATTATATGAAGCTAAATATAGACATATGTCCATCTAGTCCTTCCTACTCAGCAATACCCACAGTCTCTGCCTAACTGTTGATCCATAGGAAGGCAAAAAAAACTATGGGAACCCCACACCCATTACAAGGGGGTTGAGTATATACTTTATTCATGCAATAAATACTGTAATAATTTAACATACAGTACAATAGCAGTACCCGCCTTGCTATACATAGATAAATGTTGTTCGACATGAAGCGCTTCAAATGTAATATCAAAACCAAGATGAAACCTCTGTATGCAGTTTAACCCATTTAGAACAGCTAAAGTAATTGTATGTATTAACCTGGCTGGAGTAAACTCCTCTATCTAATCATATCAGTAGTTTTAATAACACATGAACAGATGCTGAATCCACAGGTGGTTCTTTCTCTGGTTCTGCAGCTTCTTGTGAATGGTTTCAGATATAAATTTGCACAGTGCATATGGTTCTAAAGAAGATATACATTTAGAAAAAAGGCCAAGCCACCAGTCACTTTTCATTTCGGAGTGTTTTTTTTTCATTGAATGACAATAACTGAGCACATGGCACGACCCACATTCTTTATTAAAGTTTAACTGTAGCAGAAGAAAATTCCATGTTCATACGTTCGCTAACATGAGCGAGTTGCAGGTGCACAGCAAACAGTATTTTTTATTAAACTGTTTGTTTTTTTTAAACATTAAGACAAGTCGTCGGTTAAGTCCCCTGGATATCATCCTTATATCTTGTCACTTCCCCATTGTGTTTTTTTTATATATTTTCAGTGTATTAGGGGCTATAGTAGCAGACCGGGCACTAAATATTGGCATAAAGTCTACCAGCTGCAAAGAGGTGTCTAATAGTGGCCGCGATTGGCCAATAATATCGATCTGTCTATGACCTCCCTAAGAATAGAAAATAAAAAAGGCTCACTGCAAGGATACAAAACCTATTCTTGCTAAGTGTGTCATTTTCCCTTCATAGCCATGAAGTGTGCAGTTAAAATTACAGAGCAAGGGGGCTTACAAAAATTTAAACAAATGAGAAATTAATGCATAAAAGCTAAAAATGCTGCATACTTATTGTGCTGAGCAACATATTGTATTATTTCATACAACTTTATTGTATTATTTCATGCAACACTAGCGCATTTTTCGCGCGTTTGCGCCCGCGTTTCGTGCTCGCGTTTGCGCCCGCGATTTTTCGCTAAAATGGAAATCGCGGGAACGCAAAAATTCCCGTCCGTTCGCGTTATGGTAACGCATGCGTTCACCATTTTTGGTGCGTTAACGCATGCGTTTCCATAACGTGAAAAGGCGAAAACGCACGCGCAAAACGCGAACGCGAGCGCGAAACGCGCAAGAATCGCGCACACAATCGCGTGTGATAACGCTCGCGATTTTGTGCGCGATTCCTGTGCGTTGCAGTGTGGCCTCACCCTTAAAGGGTATCTCCACTCGTATTTTCAAGATTTGGTAATCCAGTTCTATTGAGAAAGGAGGTAAGGAGCTGTGCCTTACCTTCCGTTCATCAATAGAACAAACAGGAGCCAGGAGAGAACGTAAGAAACTTACCCGCTCACTCGCTCCCCCGGCCTTAGTCTGACAGGTCCCGACGGACCTTGTCTTCTATGCGCATAGATCGCGCATGCGCATAGAAGACAAGGTCTGTCGGGACCTGTCAGACTACACGCCGGGGGAGCGAGCGTGCGGGTACGTTTCTTACCTTGGCTCCTGTTTGTTCTATTGAAGAACGGAAGGTAAGGCGCAGCTCCTTTACCTCCCGTTCTTCAATAGAACTGGATTACTAAATCTTGAAAATACGAGTGGAGATACCCTTTAAAGATTAAAATAAACGTGCTGGTCTTTTCTCAGTGCTTCTTAGTGACAGCTCAATTACCAATTACATTTCCTGCAAAAACAATTATCTGCTGGGGGCAGTGGACTTTTTGTGTTTCCGACTTATTTTTATTGATTATTCAGCAATAATATGCAATATATGCAATAATGCTTAAACTTGTTATCTTTTAAATAAACAGTCTTATTACAACTGCTGGTGCTGCTGTTTAGTTGACAATGGTATTTGGTAGGCTTGCCAAACCTTACTATATTTATCTAGCTTTACATCCTACCTATCTGGTAACCAGCACAGTATTTGATTGTTTTATTTGCACTGCATATAAACATTTATACCCATTCCATCGTATATGTGTGTAACCCACCTAACTACTGTAGATTGTAAGCTCTACGGGGCAGGGACCTCATTACCTCTTGTGGCAAAGCACTTCTATTTATATATGTTGTTTATGTACTGAACTATCTATGTATTTAACCCCCTTGTATGAATTTATTGTATTTTAATACTGCACAGCATACTGTACAGTTCTATATAAATAAACATATACATACATACATACATAGTTATGTTAGCGACTGGTAGTGGTAAATGGTTACTGATTTTCACCAGATTAACCCATAACTATTAACGGGTGACTACTAAGGGCTAGGCCCCACTTACGCACATGTAAAAGCACTTAGCGATTGTGTGCGTTTTTACATGCGATTTGATGCACTACTTCTGTTTTGTATATGCGTTTACATGCGCTGCAATTGTAATTTTATGCGATTTTTGTGCAATTGTAATTTTATGTGTTTTTTTGTGTGTTGCGATTGCGATCCTGTTTCTTGTAATTTTTTCTAATTTGTCACTTCCTGTCACTCCTTCGGTTGGTGTTGTGTGAAGAGAGTTGGTGTTGAGAGCTGGCCATGATGTTTCATGCGATTTTTCCTGATTACTCCTGGGAGTTAGTGACTTTGTTGCTGCTCTCAGTGATGTTAGAGTACAAAAGATGCAGAAGCAGCAGAAGGAGATTCTAGGTGCACCCTTTGTTGCTGGAGAGGGAGGAGAAGGGACAGTTCTGGACCCTTTAGGAAGATCTTCGGCAGCTTCCAGACAAGTTTATGTCTTATACTCGGATGTATATCCGAAAATACTCTGTTTTTCGGATATATGAGGAACAGCCGCATTTACAAGCCTCTTAGCTTTCTCTTTTATTGTGGGACAACCATAGACCCTCCAGGATGCTGGAGGAAGTACATGAAATCCATATATATTAAAATATTGGTTATATGAAGCCCTGGTTGGTTATGCATTCCACGAGTGGACGCATAGCCACTTCCGGTCCATCCACTTCCGGTCCAGCAATTTTTGCCGTGAATTAAAGGTATATAGAGCCATTATCCACATGGTGTCAAGTTATGATCCTGAGGAAGCCTGATTAAAGTTAAAACACGTAGATCTTCTTTTAAAATACTTTTTATGTACTCTTATACTCATTTTTAAACTAAATCAAAGTTTTTAAAGTGAGAATTATATAAAAAGCTGTTTTAGTCATCTATTCTTGTGAACCAGCCCATTTTTTCTGCAAAGCTGCATAAAACACTGAATGTGTGTGCTACCATTGAAGGGAATAATAGGAACACATTGATGACATCTATGCCCAACCTTCACTGCAAAGTGTAAGTTACATTTTTAATATATACCAGATGGCTTATTGATTGGAACTACATACTTAACCTTGATCTTAACAATTGGTTTTATTCTATTTTTTATTCAATGTATATGAGTACCCAGTACCTGTACACAAGATTTGCCATGAATATGTATCCTAATCATGCTGTGGCTGTTGTCAAGGCTGTCTGTCTCCTTCACAACTTTGTAAGAGAAAAAAGAAGGGGTTATTTTGCATGTGGATACAACTCATTCCATGGACAATCTTTATCAACCTGTTTGTCATGGTTCTACAAATGGACTTTAAAAAGATAAAGAATTTTTTTGACTCCGCAGGGATCAGTGGCTTGTCAGGAGAATTATTTCTGAAATTCTTTTTTTTTTTTCTATTCTGAATAAAATTTGTTATACTTCACCTGGTTGTGTATAGTGTTTTTATAGTTTTGAATAAAACTTGAATATCAAGCATCTACCTTTGCTAGATGCTTGATATATAAGTTTATACCTATTTTCAGTGTGGAATAAAATGAAATACAATTTTTGTCCTTTTTGGAAACAAATTTATATACTCTAAAAAATGTATATTCAACTTTTCCATATAAAAATATAGATTACAGCAAATGTTGACATATATAAAGTTTACAAAAGGTAAGCATAATGCCCTACATCCTGAGGTACATATTAATAATGTTCTGTCTGCAGAAAAAATAAACATGAGGGTAACTGAGGGTAAAGGTACATATAATGCCCTACAACTTGAGGTATATATTAATAATGTTCTCTTTGAAGAACAAAACCTGGTATGACATAATAAATATCCCTAATAAGGGTAAAGGTAAACATGATGCCCTACAACTTGAAGTACAGAAAAAAATTGTTTTGTCTGCAGAAGAAAACATGGTATGACATAATATCCCAAATAAGGGTAAAGGTAAACATGATGCCCTACAACTTGAAGTGCATAATAATAATGTTCTGTATGAAGAAGAAAACATGGTATGACATAAAAAGAAACCCTAAGGTTAAAGGTAAACATGGTGCCCTACATCCAGTCATCTTCGGCAATTATGTTAAACATTGGGACCAAACTTAAAGCATAGATATATGACTTATTTTTTAATAAATCTGCACTCTCTTGTTGTTTTTGACTAACAATAGACATTCCAGATTGCAAGAAATTGATAACTTCATCATCCTTTGATTTTTTTCGGTATTGTTCTATATAATGGTCGAACAACCAGAGCACGAGGACGAACTGGTGATGTGACCATAGCCGGTGCTGTAGAAGGTGCTGAATTTTCACCAGATTCAGAATCAGCCTCTTCAGTTCCTTCAATTGTCAATGATGCAGAGGAGTCTTGTTCATTATCATCTGGGGTGTTATCCTCAGAACTTGAAAAGAAACATTTTGTCCTAAATCTATAATCATTTTCAATATCAGTTTATAATTATTATTAATGAAGTACTCACTGAGCAAACTCCATGCTTGCACACAAAAAATCCAACATGCTGGCAAATTTATACTTTATTCTCCCTCTGCTTCCGCAGCCACTACGCCTCTCCTCACGTTCAGCATTGAGTTCCCTTTTGACTGAGCGCCATCTTGTTTTCATACCTTTTACTGTGGAAATTATAATTATAAGTAATATATAAGTATTTGTAAAGTATTTTATGTTATAAAAACAAATTACCGAATTTTTTTTTTTTACCATTTTGGTCTTTAATCTTTGCAGAATATGTGTCCCATTCCTCTTCATATAATTCTTTCCCAATATTCCTCCAAATCTGTCTGATCCTGTTGTTATTCTTGTATTGGCTTTATCATACATGTTTTATCATACAATTGTGGGTACTGCTGCACCTTGATTATTAGATCCTTGGTACGCAAGGATTTTGAGGTGGTGGCCATGATCCTTGCCACAGTCCCAACTCAGCAAAGAAAAAGATGCAAAAACAAGGCCCACAGTTCAAAAATACATAAGCACCAACCTTCTCCAACCTCCACAGCCCGATTACGCCCTAAACAGGAAATGGAAGTGACATCATTGGAACAATTCTGGTTAAAACGCAAAAAAAAGGAGTAAAATCACATTGATGACCTTTTTTTGCACTTCCATATACTTGCATTGTTGCGCGTTGCGGACACAAACGGAACAAAAATGGTGAGCACGCCCGTTGTGACAACAGATTGCAACGCAACACTCATAGTGGGGCATTCTTGTCACACTACATTATAATGTATGTGTCATTGCACGTAAAAACGCGTAAGTGGGGCCTAGCCCTAATAGGCAGCAAATTATTTATTTCACAAAACATCTGGTTTGTGGTCCCAGAAATTGCTTCACTGGTGGGTAAGAGTGAGAAACTTGAATCAACCAGACTGTCTGGAACACATCAAAAGGCTTCACATAAGTACTGTAGAACCAATCAGAAATTAGAGCAAAAATAATTATTGGAAGGGGCCTAAAATGTCAAGTCACAAGTAATGCAAAGTTGAGAACCTATTGCAATGCACAAGAAAGACATTTTTTCAATGTGTTTCTGCCCGATTATACGTGATTTTTCTAACCTGCGCTCACATTTCCTACAATGTTCCTAATAATGAAAGGCACGTGATTTAGATAAAAATAAAAAAATTATCATATGCGTACCGATATATAAAAGGAACACAGTACAGGTAGTGGGGCCAGCTACATTGCTGAGCATGCAGATTGCAAAACATGATTGGAAAAAGATGATGGATGGAAACAATAGCTTTTTAAACTTAATCTTACTAATAAAGGTTACACATTCATGTAGTATAGTACCCAGTGCCCCGGATGATGAATAGTTTTGTTCTATTTGATGATCTTTCCTTTAAATTTAAAGGGAAATAACAACTATTTCTTACTTACCAACTTCTTTCTACATACAGTAGTGTCCAAAAATACAAACATTTTATTTGGGGGTTCATTTCAATACATAATTTTCAGGACATATATTCAAACAAATGAGTGAGAAGGAAAATTGAAAAGGAAAGGAAATTGACATATGGAATTAAAATTGTCTGAGAAATAAAGAAATGCAACCTTTATCTCTGCAAGGGAAGCTTGCATGGCTTGGAACGTATCATACAGTAGGTCCTATGAGCATGTTATGTTTTGAGTTTAAAGAACTGAATAACCATATATTGCTGGATGATTACATTGCAATAAAATGTCTATCCTGATGTCAAATCATCAATGAACTAGAGTGTGTGGGATGAGCTGTATTCCAAAGTCAGTTATATATCATGTAATTGCCATGTGTAAAATAAAACTTAGAATGGCACAGAAATAAATATAATTTTTTTGCTCCATCAAAATTCATCATCCTTCCTTTTTTCTTCCTTAACCTTTATGTGCATTCCTACTTTGACTGATCCGTTTCTTTTGTAAGTGATTGCCACTGTCAGGCTATTATGGATTATTTCTCTCTTGAAAATGCAATTTTTCCTTTGCAAAGTAAAACGTAAAAACATATCATACCACAGCATGGCCTATAACACGTTATTACTTGTAGGAGGTGATTATGAAAGCAACACAATACATATAATAAGTAACTACAAAAATTCCATTAAGGAAGCAAAGAGGGGGATATGCACTAAAGAGAACAAAACACTTAAATTCCAATATAAATAAAAAAAAAACCAAAAAAACTAGAAACTGTATCTACATTTTATATTGAGGTGTCCTATGCATATATTTAGAGCACCAAACTTATTCTGCAGCTTATACGTTCACATCAGTCCATACAGTGAATAGCTTAGAATTATACCTTATACATACTGTACATATACATCATTATGTCTTTTATAATTGTGAGAGGAAACCCACACAAGCCACCAATCCATGACCTACCCCCTGAGCCACCATGCAGATGATGATTTCTATAGGTATTGTTTGACACCCAAACACAGTGCTAACTGCAATTAGAGACTGTTCAGTTGACTTTAAAATACCATAGACCAGTATGTTACATTGATTTTCTTTTGACATTAAGCCTCCAAACCCCCCTAACAGAATTTATTTATAAATATTTGAAATTCACATTTATGTGTCAACACAGCTAGAGTTTAGAATGATGGGGATGTAGATATTCTCTCAAGTATACAGGTCTAAAAAAAATTTTTCCTGTATTGCAAGAACTGCTAATTGTACCTGCACATAATGTAAGTACTGTTCACCAGTAAATCATTTTTGAAATTTCAATTTGTAAGGTAAACTTGCATTGCAATTGATTGGGGTGTGGTTAACTAAACACTACTGTCCAATCCAATGAGTTTTATCAAGATACCTTGGCAGTAAATCTGTCATGTTATTATTATGTAAAAAAAAAATCTGCCTTTGGCTTGAATTCTCATTTGTTATTTAGAAATAAGCATATTGTGATTTGGATTTATTTTCTCACTTTGCTTCTTCCTGAAATATGTTCATGGTTATATGGTAAGTGTTTTAGACAAGATGTGGAAGGGCAGGAAATGGAATATGGGTGGGTTAGTCAGATCTGTATAGCAAAGACAAAAGATAACAGTCACAGTGGAAGAGGTAGTGGAACAGGTATCTTGAATGGAGGATGACGAGGTAGGTGATGTAGAAGAATAGGAATGATTGCTGGCAAGGTAAGTACTGCTGGAGACCTGGAGAAGTGGGTGATGGATGAGTAGTGCTGGAGACTTGGAACGACAGATGACAAGGTAGGTACTGTTGGAGACCTGGAGTAATGGATGATGGGTGAGTATTGTTGAAGACTTGGAGCAGCGGATAGTGAGATAAGCACTGTTGGAGACCTGCAAATAGAACAGGTACCTGGGACAACAAGTAGGTATGATAAACTGGTAGAACAGGTAGGTATGCAGGACTGGAAACAAGCAAGTAGGTATGCAGTACTGGAAACAGCAGGAAGGTATGCAGTACTTGAAACAAGCAGGATGGTATGCAGTACTGGAAATAGCAGGAAGGTATGCAGGACTGGAAACAGCAGGACAATATGCAGGATTGGAAACAGCAGGAAGGTATGCAGGACTGGAAACAGCAGGAAGGTATGCAGGACTGGAAACAAGCAGGACGGTATGCAGGACTGGAAACAGCAGGAAGGTATGCAGGACTGGAAACAGCAGGGCAATATGCAGGACTGGAAACAAGCAGGACGGTATACAGGACTGGAAACAGCAGGAAGGTATGCAGGACTGGAAACAAGCAGGGAGCCAAACATTAAAGCAAGAAAACAACAGTCAGCGCTTATCTGCTTGAAGTTCCCGGCTTATGAAGGCTCTTCTGTGAGTGACATTGCCACGTACCGGCGGTGTGCAACATTACTACTTGCACCAAGACGTGTGATGTCAGTGCCTGCACTGGGAAGCACAGTGGAAACCCTTCCTGGCTGCCTTCCATTGACTATGGAGGCAGCCCGGGGAGATGCTATGGGTGGAACCTGACATGTTGGCATAAGACTGCCTAAGAAGGTTCCAGTGCTTCCTAATGACCCCATTTATAGCAGGACTCCCAATGGAGTAATCTGACTCAAATGGAACCCTGGAACAACTACAGCCCTGATGCACTTATCTTTTGGCTCCTGCAAGATTCTGTCTTGGTAACCCCTGTTTCTGATTATTCATCATGTCCTCCACCTGTTGTTCTATACATGACATTTTACTTGTGATATTTTGGACCCTAACCAACTGTCTGTAAGGTTAAGATTTTTTATATGAGCAGGATGTTAGCTGCTATACAACAGTAGTGGATTCCTATCTGTTGGTTTAGAATAAAACTCCATGGATAGGAGGAAGACGTTTTCTATGAATCTCCACCACGCTAAGCAGTAGCTTAAGAAATATGGAAGACCATAGATGAAGTCATCCTCTTGCTTCCTCCAGTAGAATTTGAAAAAGATTTAACTGCTAAGTTCCAAAACTTTAATTATACCTGCAACAAGATAGAGGATGTTCTTAAAAGAGAACTGTGGTCTATATACAAGTGGCCATTATATATATAAAAAAAAAACATTCCTACCTTTAAAATGACTCCAGGATCATGCTTCTAGCTACAGTCTAACCAAATTTACAGAAGTATAAAGGGTGCTTTTTTCTGCTAGCACTGTGAGCTGTGACATCATCAGCACCACTGTTCTGCACCAATGTCTCAGTAACATCAGCTGCATCATAAGCCCCACTCCTGAACATCTTAATCATTTTTAAAGTTAGCCATAAGCTTAAGAAATATTTTTTTCTCTCTCCCTAAGGTGTCCATATGTAGAGGAAACAACTGAGAATGTTTGCAGAACTGTAGTCTATATATGGCTTCCCATTACCCAAAGGATCCAATTAAGGCTGCTAACCTTATCCTACAAGGCTCTCTCCAATACAGCCCCCCATACCTCTCTGATCTGTTAAACAGATACTACCCAAGGCGTAACCTCTGCTCTGCTAATGATCTTCTCCTCTCATCTACTCTGATCAACTCTTCCCACGCCCATATACAGAACTTTTCTCAAGCTGCCCCTCTGTTTTGGAACTCCCTTCCTAGCTTTATACATCACTCGCCATCACTTCATATCTTCAAACGCAAACTCAAAACTCACTTCTTCAGGCAAGGTTACAATCTGGACCTGGACACTTCTACCCATCCTACTGACCCATCGCAGACCCACTAGTTATACTCCACTGACAACTTAGTTACAGCTACTGATCTGCCTCAGATCTGCCTTATGTTTCATCCCCATCTCCTCTAGACTGTAAGCTCTCAGGCAGGGCCCATCTCCATCCTATTGTACCACAGTAATGCTGTAACTTACCACACTGAATGCTGCTGGACCAGCACTTAAATTATTTGCACTTTGTATTACTTGCACTACCCTTGTATGTAACATGTATCTTATATATATTAATAAAACTGTGAAGCGCCATGGAAAATGTTGGTGCTATATAAATCCACAATAATAATAATAATAATAAATAGCTTCAGAAAATATTGATTTTTGAGGGCAGAGACAAGGAAGTGTAACAATACAAGTCTAGGAAGTTAAATCTCTTGTTCAATTGTTGTTTCAACACCTTGTTGCTATGATAAATTTATACTGGAAACTTTGTGATTTAATACTATTTAATCTCTTAAAAGCTTGTATTAACTGTTATCCCGCAATAAAAGGTATCTTTATATTCTACAGTACTCATCTGTTTATTTTTATATTATTTTTATGTTATATTAAAACCACTGCATTCTCTGATATTATACAGTACAGCTAAATGAAGCACCCTCTAACCAAGCTGATCACAAAAAATGTACAGATCAATATGCTGTAAGCTTAGTGATTCAGTACTGCTTGACCTGCAGAAGAGTGTGTATCTCTTGAAATACATCTCTTTTCTCTTATAATGTATTTATAAAAATTAACTGTTAAGTGACAATAAAATACCTGAAATGTCAGCTCACTAATGTCAACAGCAGGGAACAACAAAGGGTATGAAATCAACTGATTTTTCAAAATGGGAGAGAATATGTAGAATAACTAAGAAGGCATTACACAAACTAACGATTTAACAAATATTGACAATTTCCACTGAACTGTCCCTTAAAGAGAATAAAAGTAGTTAATGGATACTTCAACTGCATCTAGGGAAAACATTTAGTTGAAAAAAAAAGTGTGTATATTTGTCAAGGAGGTAGGAGAGAATACTATTTTTTCTATAGTAGACAAGCAGTGAGGTGACAAAGATGCTATTCCTTCACAGCTGACAGCTCCATTCCCCCAGTCAGCTGCTGAGACTCTCCTCCCATGTCTAACACACTCAAGGGAGATAGGGTGGCTGCAGGAATGACTGGCATTTTTGACATCTTTGTTTACTGCATGTTTTCCCAGGGTTAAAATATTGTCATTTAACTGTAAATACACTATGGCCGAAATTTCAGCGCAAATTGCGCATTATCAGACAAAACTTACCATCTGTTACAGCATTAATCAAACCTTCCTGCTCCAAACACCAAAGTATAGTATGTGTATATTCATAGTGACTACAATTACATTACAATTCTTAATTCTTGTTTGTGTTTAAGATTTGATACCATTAAAATAGTCAAAAACAAGGTGGTCTTAAACTACGTTATATTTTTAATATCTTTCTGGCAAAGGTATCTGCCTCCTCCCTCTTTTTATATACTTGAGCATGTGCAGAGGAGGTAGCTGGTGAAACAGCAGACAATCATTGGTTGTGATGTCAAAAATCACAGCCTTGATTGATTGCACAAAGGGAGGGGCCAGCTTATGCTGTCAGAATAGGGACAATCTACTTAATTGCAAAGAGATTCTTGTAAAAGTCATTCTGAATCGAAAAAGCCATTCCGACGGCTAGCAAAACATCTTCATGAACTAAAATTCAAGTCCAGTTGATCTAACTGAATACAACAGATATACCATGACCTGGATGAATGAGAACCTTCACAAGCAATAGGGACAATACTAATCCTTAAATATCTGGTTAGGAATGCGGGTAATAAAGTGCAAAATATATCAGTTGGGGTTAACCAGTTTTTATTTTAAGGGTGAACATGTTTTTTAACATTTCTTCTTACTCATTATCCATTGAAGAAGTAAGGCACTAAATAAAGGTTTCAAATTTGTCACAGTCCTTCCTTTCAATCCACTAAAGTGGGAGATTGACTTTTTGAAGTTTATTAAATGAATTAAACATAAAATGTGTTTTTAATGATAATGTTGTTAATATGCCTGACAAATGTCATAAACCTAGTAAATGTTTCCCTGGGGTTCAGAATGGTATTATTGATTCCTTTAAGAATGTAGTAATAAAAGATATTAAGGAACTGACCGTGCACAATAAACAGCCCATAAAAATAGCTTAGGTTTTAAGCCCTTAAATCTTAAAAGCATAACCCTGATGTCTTTACACGAAAAGCAGATACGGTTGGGGCCTATTGGTGTGATGAACAGATATGATTGTTTCTGTTCATTTTGTTTCCATTAATGTGGAAAAACAGTTATATGTTTTTGGTAATTATGGATTGTGTTCCCACCTGTGAAATAAAATAAAAGTTAAACATGCATTATAAATAAAAGTTAAACATGCATTATATGATTCGCTAAGAGACAAACACACAAAACAATCAGAACCCATTTGGAAAACCTATTGTCACAGGTTAGAAATAACAGGGCCCCATAGAAAACAGTTTGGTCCAGTCCAACCTAGTCTTGCCAACCCGCAGCCGGATTTTAAAGGCATGTCCACCCGCCTAAGAAAAATGTTACCTCAGCCCCACAAACCCTGTTTTCATTTTACTCCAAGGTTCAGATATTCTACTTATAAAACCCTGACCCCTCACGGCCACACCTCCACTGCTTCTTGTTCTGTAACGGCTATCAGCTATTGGCCTTAACGTCAATAACACGGCCATGACTGATGGCCATTACCACGATGAAGAGAGATCCTGTCTCCTGCTAATTTAATTAAAGAATGTTAGGAGGAATACCTCCTTTACATCCCTTTCATCAATTAAACTGAAAAAAAATAACATTTTTCATTTCTCATAATCCAAGCATTAAGTTGAACATGATAGTTATCATATTCCCCTACAATGTAATATGGGCAAAAAAATATCTCAGGTGTGTTTATGGGGACACTATCTTGAGGCAAGCTTTTTTCCTTGCAGCCACATACATCTTACCGTAATCTTAATGTGGTATAATGCTCTGCTTAAAAAAAACAACAAGGTACTGTACGTGAGGTTGGAAGTCTAGTTCCCCAGACTTTTATTGAAATTTTCCTTTTTATAAATCTATGCTGGCTAAGAAATAGACTGCAAAAATTACTAATTTTGTACAAAAAGCAAAGGAATATGTCAGTGTCAGAGAGAGAAGCGTCTGAGGATTTCCGAGATGCAACTTGATTAGATTTCAGCATCTAGGGGGCAGGACAGGCAGCAGCTTCCTTGTTTTAATCTGCTGTGCACGAAAGAGCATATGAAGTGTACTTTGACCACTTGAGCTTCCACCAAAACAAAGAGGGGGGTCATGAGAGCTGACATCTGGAACCCATCGGTTAACTTCATGAGACATCCACAGTAAAGGAAGTGGTGAGACTTTTTTTGTTGTGTTTTTCTGAATGTGTTCTGTCAATTGGTGCTCTGACAATGTTATTTGATAACTTTTAGATATGCAATTAAAGGGAATGTTTAAAGGATGCTAAACCTAGCTTCCTAAAAATAAAAGGACTGTAATGAAGATCCCTACTTGCATACATACTGTGATTCTATATGGGGCCATGGAATATGCTTCTTTTTTCTTTAATACTCCCATAAAATATGGAAATATTAAAGTATTTTATTTTGTCTGATGAGTGCTGTAACAGTCCCTCTTTTCTATACACATTCATCTTGACCCAACGTCAGGAGCAGATTGCCTCTGATACTGTTTCCAAAAGCGCGTGCAAGGCTATTGACGTCAATTTGATGGTGCCACACTCTCGTGATCAATAGCAGGATAGCTGTGACCTGATCAGGATTTTTAACCTGCTTCTTGGGAGCTGTGGCCCTGCCAATGGTTATTAAAGACTCAAACAACTGCCTTTTTGTTGTGCACAATGTGAGGGCCTAAAATTCAAAGATATCTTCCCTGGGAGGGTTCAGTTAACCAAACCCTTGCTCCACACCAGACTCTATATACATGCAATTATTATTATTGTGGATTTACATAGCACCAACATCTTCCTTGGTGCTTTACAATTATATTTATACATTCACATTAGGACCTGCCCTGAATATCTTACAATCCAAGCACATTTATTTGACATATACAACCTGTGAGTATATCTTTATGATTGTGGGGGAAGCCGGAAACCCATGCAAGCACGGGAGAACATACAAACTCCTTGCAGATGTGTCCAAGGGAGGAAATGAACTCAGCACTGCAGCTCTGCAAGGCATCAGTGCTAACCACTGAGCCACCATGCTGCCCAACCAATTTGGTAGATGGGCAGATTAAGATTATTGAAATGAAAAACTGGAAGACTACACAAAGCACCTGTGCTTTAACCTTAGTTGCTGGCAGCAAAGGCACCAAGCCTGATTCCCAACCTCCTGATTCTCAGCAGTGGTCTAGAAACCTGTAGAATTAAATTAAAATTAAGAGAGGAGAGATACAGTTATCTTATAGTTATGAACTATAAAATCCAGTCTGGCTTGTTTATATTTCATATTTAATTCTTGTTTAACATTAAAGAATAGCTTAAAAGATGGAACTGAAACAAATTAAAGACATAAAAGTATTTCAGAATAAATATGCTCAGCAGCAATGAACAATTAAAATACATTAAAAGAAAATGTGAAGGACCCAACCTGACTGCTAAATCAAATTGATGTAACTAAGGGTAACAAACAAAGCACTTTGTAAGAGAACATACACTGCAGCTGTACATACTATAGTTATAATTATATCAGCAGAAGCTGTCATCAAAGAGAAAGACAGAATCCATCAGGGAAACACAGGAAAGGTATGTAAACCAACATCAATAAAGGGAAATTTATCAAAAGTGCTAAAAGGATAAGCAAAGATTCTTTTAGTAGAATTTTGCAAGTATTTATAATGAGTTTTGCAAAACAATTTGCACGATTATATGTAAAAAAAATTAAGGTCCATCAAAGTTGATGTAATTCCTATTTAAAGATGTATAGATATAGATATAGATATAGGCATACAGTAGATATGTTATAGACCTGTCCTCTATAATCAATTACAGGAGGTTCAAACAGTCTGTAATTATGGAAATAAAAATGGTGTGCAAGATATACTTGTAATTTGCCCAAATAAAAAAAAATTGAGGGTCCAAGTAAAGAACAACATATTTATTTTACAACCTTTCAGCTTTCACCTGAAGAAGAGGTCACCTTATCCCCAGTCACATTGTGAGTTGATGTGTGGTCTTAAATAAATACATTATTCTTTCCTTAGAGTGTGACCCTCAATATGTTATCTTTTCTGATATTGACGTTCCTGTGAGGGAGGAATTACTGAGGTGTCTGCACCCACGTTTTGGATAAAAGAGTGCACTTACCTGTATATATTGTGATATATATAATTCACCCCTCATTGGATCCCAATCAATTGAGTTGTAAATAATTTCTTTATAATCGCTGTACTACTATGTAGTAGGACACAGATTATAAAGCGGTGTCATAACGGCACAAAAAAAGACATTAAGTGTCTGGTGTTGCCCCTTGGGAGGTGGCACAAGCATAGACTTCCATTGCAGGGGTAACCAGTGTCCTAAACAATTTTTTTAACTTGCCTCAGGGAAGGGGCACAAACAGGCAGCTGATGATACAAAGTAGAAATACAAACGGAGAATGAGTTTAGTGATTAATCTATGATATTTTAAAGAATAGAGCAGTGCAGAATGGAAGGATTGCCTACTGGGTGGAGCCATATACAATAAGTACTATCTGTCATTGATGAATCTGCAGGTGCGGATGTCCCACGTGTAGTCAACTCAGTGTAACTGATGCATGGACCTGGTTTCTGGCAGATGGCCTACAGTCAGAAGATCTTTTTCATTACATGCTGCATGTATAACAGGTTAAGTTAGTCTGGACCTCTCACTCTCTCCCAAGTCGGGGTTATTCATATGTATCTCTAAGCCACTGTGTACAGAATATCAACACTGGCTAATAATCTCAATTTTCCCTGTATTCCTTTATTTATTTAAAGTCAAAAGGTTAAGAGCCTAGACTACAAAACCACATAAAACATATAAGTCCATTAGAACTTAAACTGATATATATTAATGCACTGGTGTGTAAAATGAGGCTATGCATTAAAGTTGCACTTTAGAAGCTTAAAATCAATTATTGGTAACACAATGACACATTTTATTACCAGCAAAATATATATATAAATCTATATCAATAAGGAGTTAGGGAATTTCATTCCATCATAGGAAGGAAATTTAAAGCTGGATATGCACACGAGCAATTGATTTCATAGCAAATTACAAAGGAATATGTTGATAATTTGTGATGATTCACGTCTACACATTACTGGCTGATCTTCCTTTATCTGTACACATTCCACGATTGTTATAGGATGTGATATATATTTACACTGTGATGATTGTTCAGCTATTGGGATGGTTGTTTTCACACATGGCTGATAATTTACAAATTCTTTCTGATTCAATGTAATTTGCCAATTATCAGCCATGTGTGTAAACAGCTATGTTACCAGTACATCTATAATATTATCACCTTTTGCCTCTAGGGCATTAGACTGGATATATAATCTATACAAACTCCTTTTCAAATTGCTAAAAGTATTCTAGAAATGTAAAACATCCTCCTGTGCTTACATTCAAGGGGTACTAAACTCTGTTGCTATCTTTGTTTCTTCTGGATTTCTCCCCTTCTGATGTTGGCTTACAAAAGCCAACACTGGTTTGCAGCTGGCTCTCTGGTTCTGCATTTACTGTAGTTTATGGAATGTTTTTAAAAACAAGGTATAGCTTTTCTATATGGGCTACCATGCTAACATGGAAACTAATATAGAATATGCAGGGAGGCACACTCAGGTAGAGGCACACTCAGGTAGAGATTAATAGCAAACTTTCATTTATTGAGTGCTCAACATACAAGCCAGATACACAACGTTTCGGGGGGTCCACCCCCGTCCTAGGGTTGGACCCCCCGAAACGTTTGTTATCTGGCTTGTATGTTGAGCACTCAAAAATGAAAGTTTGCTATTAATCTCTACCTGAGTGTGCCTCCCTGCATATTCTATATTGATTTGATGCTAACCTGACGTGGCACAGGCATCAGGGGGTGCACCTCACAATTTACCTGTTGGGAATCCACAATTTGCTAACATGGAAACTATCCAGAAGACTCTCCTCCCCTTACTTGTAGATGGGAAAGGATCCTCTAGCTTTGTTAAATTTGCTGCACTAATGATTTCTCAACAAAGCCGAAACTGGTCTGTAACTGGCTCTCAGATTCTGTAGTTAGCTCATGGAATGTTGTCAAAGCCATTTTTCAAGGTATAATATTTTCATATGGGCTACCACACTAGCATGGAAACTACCTAGAAGGCCCTCAGTACTAGGAATAAACAAAACTAGTGAGTTTTGTTCTGACAGCAATTCTGCAGGACTTATATATGTTCCGATTTGAACTCTTTTAAATCATATTTTTTAGCGCAATTTTGAATATTCGAACACAATTCAGTGTTCATCAGCTACTGTTAGGCCAGCCCTCCAGTTCACCAAACACTGTTAGACCAGCCATCAAGTTCAACAGCAAGTGTTGTCAGAGTTTCAGCTATTGGCTAGTTAGAAATGATAAAAACCAGTCAGGTTTATTCATATTTTAGCTCTAATTCTACTTTTATGACAAATCAAACTTTAGAATTTTCCATTTCCCTTGTACAGAATAACAGATTTAACTGAAAATCACAGCCATATGTATGTTTGCAGCAGATTCTTGTTCAAGTTAAATAGTCACCTTGCTTTTCTGTAAGGGAAAAATCTACAATTCTTATATCCTGCAAGCCTGGCATGCATTGGTGACTGTCTTTATAACTTATATAATAATATATATAATAATGACAGACTATATTATTTTATACAAGTGATCTTTTTATTTGTACCTTTGTACGATATCCCAATAGATACAGATAATCTAACTGGCCTACTGGCCTTTCATTTTTTAGGAGCTAGTTTCTTGAATTTAAACTTTTTGAAACCTTAAAAATTATTTTAAAAGTGTGCAGACTGGCCTCTGGCTAACTAATTACCAAGGAATATTTCATGGCAGGTAGCAATTACCGTGGATGTACAGAAATAGAAAGGTGATATATATGTGTATCTATATATATACATAATTAGCCTTCTTTCTGTTGAGAGTAAAATCCATGGGAATCCCTTAGGATCAGGCTTGCAGACCTAAATTCAGCTCCCCAGATTTCCTTCACTTCTTTCCTTGTCAGAGGGGAGCATCCAACATTAGGAATCTTAGATGTAGGATTCTGTCAAGAATCAGGCTGACTAGTTAACTTTGACAGTGATTCGTTTTTCTACATGCTGCCTAAAAATATCATCTGCAATATAAGCTTTTTAGAAGGGAAAAACACATTGGTAAAAGATGAATACAAAAGTAAGAACCTTCCCTCAGCCTTGGACTCTATACTCTGAGAGCTATTAAAAAATCCCATTTTCTATAAGTGGCAAGAGATAATGCACATTTAAGTACAGTACAGTAACAAATTTAAATATTTGATTTTTTACTATTTTAACTGCACTTTAACATTATACAAGAATCAGATAAACCAAAGTATTGAAAACGTAAACGTGGTTAAAGGAAATCTATACACACACCCCTGCCATACTCAGACCTAAACACCAGCAGGGTTATTCAATAAAAGTTCTTAACATTAAAAATTGTGCTAATTTTGCCCCAACCTATCAGATGTTCACTTTCAAATGTTAAAGGATAAGTATACTAAAAAAAAAATACAGTTTAAATGGTAGCTGAATCCCTAACTAACCTTCCCCCCCCCTTTTTTTTTTTTTTTTAGGTTTCTTCAGAGCCTACCTGAGCCCTTGGAAAGTGCTGGCCATCTTGGAACATGAATGAAGTCTGGTAAGCTCCGCCCCCCAAGAGTTTCTGGTCCTTGTTTCCAACTTGTGTCCAAATATTCTGTGCCAGTTTGATCCGTGCATGCGCGCGCCACCCGCCGCGCGCAAGAGTGACGTCATGATTCGTGCGATGTGACGTTAGCATGTGCACAGCGTAGTGTACATGTGATGTCATCATGCCGCACACGCTTGTATTAGTATACTTAGCCTTTAAATAAAATCTGATTGGTTGGGGCAAAATTAGCACCATTTTTAACGATAAGAACATTTATTGAATCCCCCTGCAGGTCCTTAATCCTGGGTTCACTTTACATCGGCAGAATGATGTAACTTTGTCATTTCCTTTTCTGGCTTTATTAATTACCTTTTTCTAAATATACGAATATGCTTTGCCCTTAGTATTTTATTTATAAGCTCTGTCCTGAAGAGTTTACAATCCAAGTACCCTATCACACACAGTCATAGTCACAGCTTATCAGTAGTAATTTGTGGGGGGAAAAACACAACTGGAGAACATTAAACCTTCCTTTAAATATAACCCAGTGTGGATTAAAATCCACTGAGCCACCATTCTGCATAAGTCCACTTATTATTCTGCTATTCTTTACCACACCCCAACATTACTTGTGTTAACAGATTTTTGGGTATGTAACTTTCTCCACATCTTATCATTCAGTCCATGTGATATTTTGGCCTAAGCAACTGCCACTGAAGGTGTGCACATGTATCAGATTGTCGGCAATGGTCCCTGAACAAATGTTGCAGAAAACCAATTACCAAAAATAGCCACATAGAAAGGATGTTTTATCCTATGAGAAGCAGTGAGCAGGTAGAAGACCTTATATGTTGGGGAGGGGGATAAAGGAAATTGTTGTTTTACCATTTAGTTTGTGTTAATAAGGACTGGGGTTAAAAGAAATCTGGTTACTATTCTGTTTGTGATTGTTGGGACTCCTTCAATTCTGGATATTAAATTTTCCTACAGTATGTTCCAAAAAGTTACTATGCTGGGTAACAAACAGCTGAGGAAATGTAAATTTAATTATGTAAATATGAAAGATCAGATAATCACATGGACCACATGTTATTTTAAAAGAAGGTTAAAAAATAGGAGGACAATTATTTCTGGAGTTAATTATACTATATTGGACCCCTGCTAAATCAGACATACCTGAATACCATTCATTATTCCCCCCATGTAAAATAGACACACCTCAAGGATTTGGCTAAGAAAATGCAGCAGCCCTACGCTCCTGCAGCGTCCTCTATTGCCGGACGCCTTGGCTGCGATTGGCTGCCTCTCAGCCAATCACAGCTGCTGCTGCCAGTCCGGCCCCCTGCTTGTATTTCCAGCAAGCAGGGAGCCAGATCAGACCGCCGATAAAGCGAGGGCAGCAAGTAGCAGACCTCTGCTTCTTTTTTTAAAATCTAATATAGCGGTTGAGGGTGGGAAAGGATGTCTAAAAATTAGTTTGTAGGGTGGAGGTTCCCTTTAAGTATTCTTATAAATCAGCGCAACATTAAAACAGCTTAACATCTTTATGTTTAATATATATCAGTTCTCACATATAAAAATGTTGCTGCATTTCAAACCTGTATAATTAAACAAATATCTTAAACATTTCAATGCATAAAGTGTCCTTGAAAGCCCCTTCCAAAATTAATCCCTCAACTGGCTAATCTACAAATATGGAGGGAGGGAGAGGATAAATGTTCTGCCACAAGGACTGTAAGAGTAATATGGGTGAGTGCCCGTCCCTTACTTAGCCCCAGTCACAACTTTCCCAGTCACAACTTCCTTAACCCTCTTGCGAGACTTCCGCTTTCAGCCAATGAGTGTCTGCAACTTTATATCCCTGTGACCCCCACCCTGCAGGCTAAAGCAAACCTGGATAGGGAACCCGCTTTACACAAGTAAGCAGCTCTCCACTCCTGTCCCTGTCAAGACCCTATTCCCCTGCACTGAGGGGTTGATCTATTGGGTTGCCTTCTGCTCATATGTGGGATTTAGTTAGTAGGCTCTTTATAATCAAATGAACAATGGATGAGGTGTTATTAATGCATAGTCCTAAGACTTTTAGAGCAAAGTCTTTGTATGACTATAGAATGATAAATTCTTTTCGGTTCAGGTTATTTTTGCAACTTGTAAATTTGCCTTTTAGCAAAACATACAGTACATTGGTATTTGCTACTAGGGAAATGATGCAGCATTCACCCAAGATAAACTTGCATGGGTCACGTGCATGGAATTGTGGATTTAGTTTGCTTAAAGGATAACTATCATGTGTATTAGGTTTTTTAAAATGCAGTTAAACTTGAAAGTACTTGGGAGTGGACAGGGATACAGGACTGGTATTTCCTACCTCCCAATATTGTTTCTGTGAGGAGCATTAGCCCAAAGAAAACGTATTCTGCCAGTTTTTCTCCTGGATTCAGCGCTATCTTTAATAAAGAATTAGTCCAGGGCTAACCTGGCAAATTAAAACTGTTAGTGCTGTAGCTCCTTAACAAAATTATATTGTGAGCTAGTAATAATCAATCCTACCTCCCTGCCCCAGGGACTTACTGTGATGAACAGGCGTGCAATGTAAAACACCATAGACAATAGCTGAAATTGCACTCCCAATTTTCAATTATTTCACCCTATTGGCATGGTCCAGCAGTATGGCAGCTCCCACATTGTTCCCTGTCATGGGTAATCACAGGGTTAATTTATGTTAACTTGTAAGCCCTGCTTCCTTTCCCATAGCCATTGCCATTTGGTGTTGTTAGCTGACCTAGCAAGAGGTCTGACTTCAAAGGGGCAAGGTGTGAATTCCCTGTAATATACATACACTGTCACAGACTAGGAGGCACCAACACAGCAGGGAATCTCCTAGTAGAGAATTGAGCAGAAACCAACTGGCAGATCAAAGGTAATTCATATTCCTTAATAATTCAGGATGTAAAATTATTTCAGGTTTTCATAAATACCCCCAGTTTATCCAGTAATTAATTCTGCATTTATAGATACCTGATATAATATCATAGCCCGAGCCAAACTTGGGATATTATCCTTCCTAGGCCTATGATATCCCAGATATGTCCTATTTGGTCTTATTTTGTAGGGAAAAATTAGTTATGGACCATCATGATATTATTTTGAATGTGACATGTATGGTTCACAGATTATGGACTGGAGGGGAATTGGATATTTAAAATTCCCTCCAAAAATAGGAACCAACCTTCAGGGGCAGAACCAAGTCCACCCCCTCTACAGACCAGACCACTCCCATTTTCTGAAAAGGATAAAATTGGAATTGGGTCTCTGCTCAGGATTTCGTCATAACATCTACAATAACACCTAGCCAACAGGACGGACCGTATTGGCTTACCGCAGGAACTATTATTTGGACTTTTCCAATAACTGGATTATCAAGTTCTGGACTCTGCTCAGGGACATTTCAGATGCCAATTATCCTTAAGTATTCATTCTTTTACCCATTTCTTACCTGTGTGTTACTACTTTTATGTTCAGTAAATTATTTTAGTTTTCTTTATATTTTTATGCACTATTTTTGTCAACTTTTAATAAATGATATAAAATCATTTATAGGCTATTGTCCTATTCTGAGTATATCCCAAAACAAACCTGTGTCTTCGAAGTACGCTACTATAGAGAAGTATTGTGTAGGTATATAGATATACTGTATAACTGTGTATAGAATATTAGGGGGAATAACCAATTTTCTTACAGGTTGTTAGAAGTAGGGGTGCAGATATCCCCATAGATATAGGTAACAGGTCATTCCGCTGTTTAATAGGAATGTGCTGGCAGAGAGAGAGTAGGGTTTGTGACACTTAACATTATAATAAGTTCATTTTTAGAATATAGTTTTCCTTTAATACAATTACAGCAACTGAAAAAAGCAAGTTTTCTGCTTCCTGTTACTTCTGCTTCAAGTCTAACAGAAAAGTTGTCTAAAAATGGCAAAAATACTCAGCAGTCACATTTTGTAAATATTTACAAAACAAACAAAAGTAAGTGTTATCATTTTTTACAGGTATTAATAGGGTTCTAGTTTTATGAGTAGAACAAAAGTGAACCAGTTGTTCACTTTTGAATGAACCATGAACCAAATGAACCACATTTATGTGTATGCATGTATTAAGGCACACACAATTTTCAGGTTAGGTTCTTGTTTACATAACAACATAAAATTAACGTTTTCAAAAAACTTTCTTCCAACTTTACATGCCTTCAGGATACATTGAAATGGAATGACATCTCAGGGGAAGACCAGAGTATAAAGTAAATATATTTGCTGAACCACTTGATTTGAGTTCCCGGTGACTTTCCATCTGCTGAAATGGCAGTTTTTTGTGCCAAGCATTCTTCATGTGAGCAGTACTGATTTACCGCAGTGAGCTGATATTTTCAAAGCACAAGAGATCAATGATGGTGTTTAAGACATCATTCAACGTATACTTTTTACAGCACAGTGGGCAGCCAAATCTTGTTGAAATTTAACAACTTCTAAATTAAAATTTACATAACCATAATTGCTAACCCAAGGACATAAAAACATAACCCAAGGACTTTTGCATTTATGGACAACAATTTTGGTAATGAGCTTTGCAGTATTTTATTATGTTTAAAAAAGGCAGACTAGTATACTTTATTATAATCAAACAAATAATTAAACAAAAAACAGAGGGCAGTGGTTTGTATATATATATATATATATATATATATATATATATATATATATATATATATAAAATATTGAAAGAAGCACAACGCACTCACAGGTCTTGGTAACAAACGTTCAAAAAACAATTTATTCGGTCAACATGTTTCAACCTATATCAGGCCGTCATCAGGACTAATACAACACACCAGCCACCCAGATTAAATAGCCACCCAGTACCCACCCTCCTAAAAACACCCCAGCACCAGTGTATATTAAAACCATAAAACCCCAAAGTACATACCACCTTTGATCCATAATAAAAACAATAAGTGTCCTATAAATAGCAACACTCTCCCAATACCAAATGATAATACACCTCACTGTCGAGAGTGTCCAACAATCACGACAGAGTTAAATCGTCCAGCATAGCTAAGGAAGATCAATACCGGGCAGACTCCACTTCCGGGAACGTCAGCCGACACGCACAAACAGCCACGTGGCTGTTTATATATATATATATATTTTTTTTTTAATGTTTGTCCGACATCACCCAATAGTCAAGTAAGTTAGTAAGTTAGAGTGCAGGCTAGAACCCCCTCTGGTCTGCATAGTGACAAACTTCACCAGAGTCAGTCAAATGGCGCCTCACTATGCAATTCAGTTGGTATGCACTGACTGATATTTTTGCCCAGTCGACAGGCTGGACCAATATTTTGATCAATTGTACTGAGCCTGGGCATGCTCAGAAGAGGTAGACGGGATTAATATTCATTGTCATTGGCTGTCAAATCCATAACTGACAGGTGTTAAGTTAACTGGAAGAAGAAACAGGAAACAGGACATTGTGCAGGATTTTAGGTTAGACTTATATATTTCAGATTTCAAACTATTACCATTTAGGGGTTTTTGGGGGTGATTTACCTGCATATAAGTTTTCATTTTGGGGCTGGACTTGCCATTTAAATAGCTCTGGCAATTGGGAAATGGTCTGGGAAACATGTCCCTATCACCAAAACATGTTTAAACACCTCTTAAACATGAGCGGACAATTTTTGGGTTTTGCGCAAGCTACATTCGAGGGTTACGGCTAATTCGAGGGTTACCGAACGATACTTTCGAGGGTTAGCGAAAATAGAACCATAAATTCGAGGGTTACCAAAATCGAACGATACTTTCGAGGATTACCGAGAACAAACAATACTTTTGAGGGCTACCGAAAAACGAAGGCTACAAGGTTAGCGAACGATACATTCTAGGGTTACCAAAAATGAATGATACATTCGAGAGTTAGTGAACGATATATTCTAGGGTTAGCGAACAGACTGTAAATTCTATAATTATCGAAAATAAAGCCGCGAGTCCAGAAAGTTTGAGAAATCCGGGTCCAGGATAGTTGGTTAAGTTCCACTCGAACTTGGGTTAGAGTTCTAGTCTATCTCTTATGTTGAACTGATGATGGCTCATCAAAGCACAAACTCACACACTGGATCTGCACTTGTGCAATGCTGTTAAAAGCCTTGTAGAAGGTATTTAATTTGTAGAAGGGCTACCCAGAGGTTTCTTCTCCTAGTTTTGGCCATAGTGGTTTGTACACACTGACCGATATTTTTGCCCAGTTGACTGGCTAGACCAATATTTTGATCAATTGATCTAAAATATTCACTGAAATTTACAGTGTAACAAATTTAATTTTTTGCAAAAAAACAATGTCCATGATTTTAAATATTTTGTGCAGTTGGACACACCAAAAAAATGATGGTACTGGTTTAATTCCCAACACATTACTACCAATCAGTTTATTGTTAGTCTCTTGAAAGAATGAAAGAATGTTTTCTTAAATATTGTTAACTTTAAAATAGCTTGTTTAAGTGGCCTGTCAATACCTGTTTAACATTAAATCAAGATAGGCAGTTATATTTGTGAATGCAAACAAAATAAATTATGTCCTAGATCAATAATGTTGACTGTGTGGGACCAATCTGTACCAGGGGGCACAGGATCACTACCTGGAAATTTGTTTTGGAAACAAGATATCTCTGGGAGACACATGCAGCTAGTCCCCTTTCTAATCTTGGGGGAGGGGTGTGGGTTTGGGGTATTATTACATTAGTATGCATGCTTTCTCTTCCCCAACCAAAGTGTCCCAGGCTCTTCAATAACTCTGAGATTGCAAAGGACCCTAGTAGTTTGCAGCCACAATAGTTTTTGCCTGTTTTAATTGATACAAAGAACCTTGGATAATAAAACTTAAAGCCACTGCTAAAGATGAAAATGCTTAAGAAATTTGCAAATAGCAATCCCATCTATGTATGAATTGCTAAAATATAGTTACTTAGATAAGGTGAGAGGATCTAAAATTACAAAATATGTTCAGGACCATTATCAACCTGTCATTTAAATGAAGAATATATGAAAAATCTCTTTACAATGTGTCTGAAGAAAAGATTAGTTTGAAAGTTCCCTTCAAATCTAATCAAATTCTTTTTTTGTGTTTCTTTTCTGCATTCTCCTTGAACTCTCTCGGTTGCCCTTGATCTAGCAAAGGGTGGGTGTTCATTCATTACATTTTATGATGGAAGGGACACTGAGATCATTTGTATGGTAAGTTCACAGCAACAGCTCTGGCTGTCTTGGGCAACATCAATCCTTCACATCTCCTGACAGCCTGAGCTCACAGGTCTATCAACGTCACTTCTGCTGGGCTGGGTCATTTGTCTTCTACTCACTCGCTTACATTATCACCCCCCTCCTGACTTCTGCCAAGATAGGGGCACTGCTCTCCTCGAGCCATCACAAGAAAATTATTAAGTGTAATAGGAGCTGCAGACAGGATGGAAAATAGCTTTAGTGTCTTTTGTTGAGATGGAGGAAGGTCATGTATAACTTCTTGATGGGAGGTAGAGGATGATTTTCCAGGATATGAATGCTGTAAAGAGTTTTAATGTTAGGCATGATGCCTAAAATAAATCACCACCTGCAGACAATGAGGACTGACAAGCAGGGTACAGTAATCCTTTTGTGGAACTTGCTTCAAATACTATATCTGCAACAAAAGGATGACAATTCTGTTGGGTCCCAAAGTGAATTCATTCAGATTTCTTACAGAGAGAACTTTTCTTAACCCTTGTAATATGTACAGAAATTACAAGCTCAATGCCACTTGCCACTCAAGATAAAAAAAAAAAAATTGTAGCACATTTCTCCAATCATGCGTATTATAGAACACAACTATTTAAATTATCAAGTAACTTGTAAGGGAAGTTATCAAGCAAGCACATACACCTGTTCTATTACAAACAAACTATCTCTGTGTGTCTGTTCACTGGTAAATTTTAGAAACAAGATAATATAAATACATTTTCTAGGTTGAGTTATTTTTTTAAAGGGTATCTAAACTGGAAAAAAAATTATGATCAATACTGAAAATGATAATTCTTCCGAACGAACACATTTTTGTTTTGTAGATGTCCTTTTTCTTTAGATATACAATCTACATAGTAACATAGTAATTGAGGTTGAATAAAGACATACATTTAAATAGTCCAACCATTATACACTCAACTTTACACTGACCTGACAGGTGATCCAGAACAAGGAAAAAAACAGCTGGGGAAAAAAGTCATTACCTTACATCTCTGCTCCTTATGGTTCTTCTACAGTGCTTGTCCAAAGTCCAGGAAACTGAAGAATAGGAGCTGTCTTCGTGTCCAATAGGTGTCTGCCTCCCCTGGCAAGCACAGGGGAGCCTTTTTCCCCTTCCTCCCACCATCTGGATCCATCCATGGCTTGTCATCCGCCTGTAGTGTAGGGCATCCCTGTCCGCCCCCAACCACCGTGTTGTTAAAAAAAAAATGGATTTAGAATGCTACTTACAACCCTTCATTCCTGCAGTGCTCTCCATTGATGGTAGCCGCATCTGTGATTGGCTGCCTCTCAGCCAACCACAGATGCAGCTGCCGGTCCAGCCCCCTGCTTGCAAGTTCCAGATAGCAAAGAGCTGGATCAATGTGCCGGAGGATCAAGTAACATTCTAAAACCTTTTTAACATTCTAACATGGAGGTTGGGGGTGGGCAGGGGTGCCCTACATTATAATTTTTTTTTTTTATTAGGGTGGACATGCCCTTTAAATGAGTTAATTATAACATCCTACATTGGGTGCATATTAATATAATGGGAATAGCTCTTAAACCTGCCTAAATAGTTAATACTGCTAGGTACACAGTATGCTGGAAAGGGATCTTGGAGTTTTGGTGGATAGCAAACTTAAAGGTAGCAAGCAGTGCCAGGCGGCAACAGCCAGAGCCATGGTATTGTTTTGTATAAAGAGAGGTATGGATTCAAGGGAGGAAAATTTTATTCTTCCCCTTTACAAAGCATTGGTAAGGCCTCATTTGGAATATGCAGTGCAATTTTGGAATCCTGTGTACAAAAAGGACATCTTTGAAATGGAAATGCTTCAGAAAAGGGGAACTAAATTAATAAGGGTATTGGGGGAGCTTGAATATGAAGAGAGACTGGAAAAGTTACAATTATGTACGCTGGAGAAAAGGCACACGCATGGGGATATGATTACTGTGTATAAATACATTAACGGGCCATACAATAAACTATCTGGGGCATTGTTCACCAATAGAGTATGTCAGAGGACACGTGGACATCCCTTAAGACTTGAAGAAAAAAGGTTTAGGCTTCAAGTTCGGAAAGGGTTTTTCACTGTGAGAATGGTAAAGATATGGAACTGTCTTCCAGTGGACATTGTTATGGCAGGTATATTGATCAGTTTCAAAAAGAAGCTGGATGAGTTTCCGTAAACAAGGAATGTTGCAAGTTACTGGTATTGATACATAAAGTAAAGTTGATCCAGGGAAATTTACGATTGCCACTTTGGTTGCTTTTTTTTTTTTTTGCCTTCCTCTGGATCAACAGTTGGGCAGGAAATGAGGATATTGCTAGATTGGTTGGACTGGATGGCTGTATGTCTTTATTCAAGTTAGCATGGATGTAAGACAATATTAACATTTCAGAAAACATGAAAAAATAAGTCTGGGGAATTGAACCTGCAACCTTGTGTACTCGTGTCTTGCTAGAAGCAAAGCTTGATACTCCTAACCCAACAGAGATACTATGTGGAACACTGGTACATGTAAAATCTTTAACTTTGGCTAGAAACAAAACAGGAAAAAAAGTCTTGGGATTTAAACCAGTGATTTCGTGGGCTGTGTGTTTCTAAATCAAGTTCTTTAGTAGGTGAGCCACTATATCATATGCAAAGAACATAGGTACATTTAGAAGCTTTATCTTTTCCTAGGAATAGAATTAAAAAATACTTTTGGTAAAACCAGATGAATATTTTGTATTGCCCCAGGATGCGGTACGCTATTCGTGCTGTCTAAAAAAAAAAAATATACTGGATGGTAATAAGCAGCTTTTAAATTCGTATCAGGCACTTCAATATTTGTGGTGAGGTGATGTATCTATATATAATACAGATGTGAATACTGGGGTTAGGGGGCTTAGCAATAGGTGCAACATCGAAGCTTTCTTAGTTACAGAATCTATTTCTCTCATGTGCATAAATAGAACTTACTAGAGAAGAATCTTGCAATAATTCTGGCGAGAAAAGCTTTCATATTAGGATATTTAAAAAATTACGTTTGGTTAGGTTTAAGGTTAAGTGTTAAGTTTGAAAAAGTGAAAACTGTTCAAAATACAGAGCTGATTTTTTAATTGCTTTTATGCCTTTATTCTATTTCTGTGTTTACCCATGCTTGTGGCATACTGTATTAATTAGCAGATGCTATTCTTATATTTTTGTCTTAAACTGCTGTTTTAGTTTTGTGGTGTTTCCTTTACAGGAAAAGTTGTTTATCTATATCTGTCTGTTATCATTGTTAGAAATATGAGTATACACTTTTCTTCAAGTTAAATATGCAAAAAAAAATTGTAAAATTTTGCCTTTTTAGACATATTTCACCCAAACATTCAGTCAAATCTCCAAAAAGTTACAAAATGCTGTTGTTTTGTTAAAGGGCATGCCTACACCCAAAACTAAAATGTAACCCCATACTTGCCCCACTGTGTAGTTTAAAATAATCCTTACCTTACATCTCTGCCTCTTATGGTTCTCCTGCAGTGCCTTTTCAAAGTCCAGGAAAGTGAATAGTAGAAGCTGTCAGTGATTCATCCAGTGTTTCTTCACTAACCTCAACAAGGTCTGAGGCATGCACAAGGGAAAGCCCCCCACACACACAACCACCCCACCATCCGGATCCATCCTCTGCAGCCATGGCACCTAGCATGAATCCATTTGGACATAAGGTAGGTGACCCCTGCCCACCCCCAATCACCAAAATGCTTACATCACTACTTAAGGACCCTTCTCTCCCGCAGCGTATTCAATGGTGTCAGCCGCGTCTGTGATTGTCTGCACCTTAACCAATCACAGTTGTGGCTGCTGGTCCGGCCCCTGCCTGCAACTTCCGCAAGAAGGGAGCCGGATCAATCTGAGCATTTTATTAAAGAAATATTCCGGCGGTTGGGGGTGGTCAAGGGTTACCTACCTTAGGACTAAACTTCATTTTCAGGGTAGGGCTTTAAAGAACACGATATGCTAAAAAGCAAAACATCCCCCCCCATACATAATATTCACTAAACTAAACCATACATGTGTAAAATCATGAAAACTATTTTTTTACTGTTAATTTAGAAATATCAATAAAAGGTAAAATAAAGAACTAAACGATTGGGAAGATGCAAAACAAACAAACCAAAAAAAAAATCATCATTGCCCTCACTAATAAAGCATTTGATAAAGTGGATTTAGAAAGTATTCAGTATACAGTATTTTGCACCTTCTTGCTAAGCCCATTTAAGTTATATTTCCCCTCTTCAAATAACTTTGAATACCTTATAATGGTAAAATCAATGCAACTGTTTACCGAAAAATCCTGCAATTGTGAATTCTGATACCTTTCTCTTTTTGCTCAATCCCAATCTTAGTTTTGTACTGTACTGCAAACTTGAGTGGGCCTAAAATGATCACCCATAGACTATAACCAAAATTTTTTGTATGTATTTAATGTAAAAATATAGTAGTTACCATTACATGATCCTATTTTATCATGAGACTACAATAGTTCTCTTTAAATTACCATCTCAGAGACATTTCCTTGCTACTTTGCATGGTGAAAAATATCCATTTCATGGATTCACTGGCATCACAAGGTTGTCCTTTCTTGACTTAGCACTATTTATAAAGCGACAATATCCAGTGGCGTAAAGTGATTATATTTGCGTTTCGCAAATCAGCCCAAATCAGTTACCACTTGATCGGATTTATAAAGTGACAGTAACGGAATTCTTGCGGTAAGTTAGGCAGTTTCAATTTGCCAACTTTGGGGTGGCGTAAAATGCCCAAACTTAGTGCTGTTGGGTGCAACGGGCTTCTGGGAAGAGAGTGCACTCACGAGGGCTTCTTAGTTGCGGCATGACGTAAAACGTATGCGTCACTCATACCATGAAACAGCAGGAAGGAGGTTAAGTATGTGGTCATGATGGGCTATATCAGTAATGTCAAACCTTGGCAGTGCAGATGTTTAGAAACTAAAACTGCCAGTATGCCTTGTTTGCAGAATGTAATTTCCAAATATCTGGTGTCAAGGTTTGATGTCACTGGGCTATATCATTTACTGTCCTACCACCACCAGTTAGTTTGTAGCTGAAGGATAATTTGATCAGGGTGGGGATCAGGTTTAATCCAATTCCTACCCTTCCATAAAACTGCCCATGATGGGCAGGCTGGAAAGCTGGTAAATGGTCCTGAATGGCAACAATCTCACAGTGATGTCCTATTTACCATTCTTACAATGCCAACCTATTCACCATTCTCACAATGCCAGCCTATTCCCCAGTCTCACAGTGCCAGCATTGTCACTATTCTCACAGTGCTAGTCTATTTACCATTCTCACACTACCAAACCAACCTATTCACCATTCTCACAAGGCCAACCTATTCACCAGTCTCACAATGCCAGCCTATTCACTAGTCTCACAATGCCAGCCTATTCACCAGACTCACAATGACAGCTTATTAACCTGTCAAACAGTGCCAGCCTATTCACTATTCTCACAGTGCTAGCTTATTCACCATTCTCACAATTATTATTATTATTATTATTATTATTATTATTATTATTATTATTATGGATTTATATAGCACCAACATCTTCTATAGCGCTATTCACCATTCTCACAATGCCAGCCTATTCACCAGTCTCACAATGCCAGCTTATTAACCTGTCTCACAGTGCCAGCCTTTTCACTATTCTCACAGTGCTAGCTTATTCACCATTCTCGTAATCCCAGTCTATTCACCATTCTCACAATGCCAGCCTATTCACCAGTCCCACAATTCCAGCCTATTCACCATGCTCACAATGCTTGCTTATTCACCATTCTTACAATCCCAGTCTATTCATCATTCTCACAATGCCAGCCCATTCATCAGTCTCACAATGCTCGCCTATTCACCATGCTCACAGTGCTAGCCTATTAACCAGTCCCACAATGCCACCCTATTCACCAGACCCAATGCCAGCCTATTCACTAGTCTCACAATGCCAGCCTATTCACCAGTCTCACAGTGCCAGCATATTCACTATTCTCACAATGCCCACCTATTCACCATTCTCACAATGCCAAATTATTCACCATTCCCACAATGCCAGCCTATTCACCATTCTCACAATGCCATAGTGAATGCCATGGATAGTTTCTACATGTAGTGTGCCAGGGGGAGGGGCTGGGTGATTGACAGTACCTTACTGACTAGCTGTGCCCCATCCCCTTTAAAAAGTAAAAACCCCAGAGCTTAAAAAAAACAAGGGATAGGAAGGTCAGAGAAGAAAAAAAAGCAGATTTAAGATTGGTTGTAATTAATCATAATTACTGTTTGATTAGTTAAAAAAATATTTGGCACAGTTTACATGTACTTTTGACCTAACAAAAGGAAGTTTCCAGTGAGTGAAATGAACTAGAATGGAACGCGTCCCTTGCTCTTAAGGACCTTGATCTCAAGGACATAGAAAAAGAAGGACATTTAATCATTTGATGGTTGTGTGATGTGTGTGAAAGTTTGAAAATAAGGATTGTTTGTACTGTGTTAAGGACTGTGTGTGCAAGACTGTGTGTGCAATAAGCAGATTAATCTTCCTTTCTTCCAGTTAAAGGGGTTCCTGGCTTTTGCACTAATTGGTGTGGCGGCTGGGGCCTAATAGTTAAATAGGATTCACATTGGTTGGACCTGTGGTTTTGGACCTAACAAAAGGAAGTTTCCTGTGAGTGAAACGAACTAGAGTGGAACATGTCCCTTGCTCTTAAGGACCTTGATCTCAAGGACATAGAAAAAGAAGGACATTGAAACAAGAAGGGCAATTAAACAAGGTTTGTGCGTCACTGTACTGGTGTTGTGTATTAGAAGGGACAGTTTTGTTGGTAAAATGCAATGTGCATCCTGCCACAAGTATAGGAATCTGAAGCAGACATTCCAGGGAACCTATGTCTGTGTCAGGTGTGAGTGGGTTGCCCATTTGGAAGCTGAGGTGGAGAGTCTAAGGGGGCAGCTTGCAGCATTGCAGGAATTGGCAAATCTGGGGGGTCAGCAAGCACTGGCTGGGGCCAGTATAGAGGTGGGTGGAAGTGGGAAAGGGAAGGTTAAGGGGGGAGGTAGTTTTGTTAGGGTTACTAGGAGAAGTGGGGGACGGAAGGGTAGGGAGGCTTCTTCCCAGATTGCCCATCCCAACAGATTTGCCGTTATAGGTAATGAAGTGGAGGAGGACACCTCAGAATTAGCGTGTATGAAGGGGGCTAGTCCCTTGAGCACCCAGGGGACTGCCATCTCTGATACAAAGGAGGAGGAACTAAGGATCAGAATTGCTAGGCAGGTGGTAGTGGTAGGGGACTACATTATAAGGAAGGTAGATAGGGTAATCTGCCGCCAAGACCCTACATGCCAAACTGTGTGTTGCCTACCTGGTGCTAGGGTTTGGCATGTGGTGGATCGTGTAGACAGTTTATTGGGCAGGGCTGGGTGTGTCCTGGCAGTCTTGGAGCCAATGACAAAGTTAGAGGAGGAGGTGAGGTCCTAAAACATGATTTCTGAGAGCTAGGGGCCAAGTTAAAAGCAAGGACCTCACGGGTAGTGTTTTCAGAAATACTACCGCAGCCACGTGCTAAGCCAGGGAGACAGCGGAAGCTTAGGAGCATTAATGTGTGGCTAAGAGGGTGGTGTAAGGAAGAAGGGTTTGGGTTTATTGAGAACTGGGCAGACTTTGCTGTTGGCTACAGGCTCTTTAGTAGGGATGGGTTGCACCTCACTGATGGCGGTGCAGCTGTTTTAGGGGAGAAGATAGCTGAAGGGTTGGAGGAGATTTTTAACTAGGTTTGGGGGGGAGGGTATTAGCAGTCTCACTGGGATAGATAGCCCAGAAGGAAAGCAGGGTGTAGATAGGCCAGTGGCAGGCGGAATGAGGGTGGGGCTACCATAGGGAATAGGGAGGCATGTATATTAAAGTGTACGAATAAATTACAGGATCATAATCTAAAATGTATGTTTGCAAATGCGAGAAGCCTGGCTGATAAAATGGGTGAATTGGAAAATGATGGCGTTGAATAAAAAGTATGATGTAATAGGTATAGCAGAAACATGGTTTGAACAGTTCTCACAACTGAGCTGTACATTTAGAAGGATACACCTTGTTTAGGCAGGACGGAGAAAAAAATGAAATGGGGAGGAATATGTGTTTATGTTAAAAAAGAATTGAAGTCAAATTTAAAAAAAGAGAAAACTGGCGATATGGATGTTAAAGTGGAGGCAATATGGGTGGAATTAGGCAACAGGAAAGGGGGTAATGTCATTGTTGGTGTCTGCTATAAGCTGCCAAATGCTAGCAGAGAGGAGGTGAGTCAACTTCATATGCAGTTGGCAAGGGCTGCAAGTTTGGGGAGTGTGCTCATTATGGGGGACTTTAATTACCCTGACATTGATTGGTGTAGTGGAACTGCCATCACAGAAAAAGGTGATGAGTTCCTGAATTTGCTGCAGGATAGTTTTCTCTCACAGGTGGTTGAGGTTCCTACTAGAAAAGGAGCTCTGTTGGATCTGGTAATATCTAACACCGTGGAGCACATTATAGATATAAAGGTTTGAGAGGCTTAGAGAATAGTGAGCTAGAAGTAGTGGCGTTTGGACTTTGTTATCGAAAGGAAAAGTGCGCTGGGTTAACAAAGACTTTTAATTTTGGGAAGGCAAATTTTCCCAGGTTAAAAGCAGCTCTTCAGAATGTCAACTGGGATAATGTATTATCAGGTAAAGGTACTGAACTGAAGTGGACTGTGTTCAAGGGGATTTTAAGCCAGTTCACATCTAAATTTATACCCTTGGGAAATGAATGTAAAAATATAAATCAGTGCCCATGTGGCTGAATTCTGAGGTAAAGAGGCAAATGGAAAATGCTTGTGAAGGTTCTCATTCATCCAGGTCATCATGGTATATTTGTTGCATTCAATTAGATCAACTGGACTTGAAGTTTAGTTTTGCTAGTTTCGCTAGTCATCCGACTGGCTTTCTCAATTCAGAATGACTTGTACAAGAATCTGTGGCAATTATGTATCCTGGAAAATCCCAATTAGCATATCACAGGCAAGTGTTAAGGGCGTCATTGTTTAGTGGCTAAAAGGTGTTATAGGAACGCCCAGAGTAAGGTGTCAAAACAGCATTGTACATGGCAGACAGTTGGTGTTGAAGCCCCCCACCTCTATGCTTGGTTTCTTTATTTTCACATAAATAGCCTCCTTAACACCTTTCTTGTACCAGTCATGTTCCTTTATCCTTAAGATGCAGGTACACGGCTGAGTCCTGACCCGAGGAATTGGCTCTTCTGTGTTGGGCCATACGTTGATGCATTTGCTGTTTGGTCTCCCCACATACAAATCAGGGCATTCTTCACTGCACTGCGTATATGATGTCGCTTTTCTTGTGTTTCGGTATTGGGTCTTTCGGATGTACCAATTGCTGCCTCAGTGTGTTGTTCGGTTTAAAGCAGACAGGGATACGGTGTTTTTTGATAATTCTTCTTAATTTCTCGGAGACCCCTGCTACATATGGGATGACCATGTTCTTTCTCCTGTCTTGCTTTTCCCCTTCACTGTTGGTATTTGTTTTGTTTTCTTTCCTTCTACTTCTTTTGACGAAGGCCCAGTCTGGATATCCACAAGTTTTAAGGGCTCCTCTGAGATGTTTCATTTCTTTAGCCTTCGACTCTGTGCTAGTGGGGATGTTCTCAGCTCTGTGTTGCAAGGTTCTGATGACACCCAGCTTGTGATCTAAAGGGTGGTGGGAGTCAAACGTCAAATACTGATCTGTGTGTGTTGGTTTTCTGTAAACCTCTACTTCCAGTTTCCATTTTCCTTAAATTCTACCAAGCAGTCCAAGAAAGCCAGTTTGTTGTTTTGTACCTCTTCCCTTGTAAATTTGATGTTTTGGTCTACCGCATTGATGTGTTCTGTTAAAGCTTGTACTTCCTTCTGGTGATTTTAACCCAGGTGTCATCCACATATCTGAACTAGAGATGTCCGAACTTCGAAAAATCCGGTCCGCGCGAGGATCCGCATATTTTTGAAAAAATCCGTAAATTCGAAAATCCGCGAGCGGACCCGTTAAAGCGTATTAAAATGAAAGTTCGGCAAAATCCGAATTAAAAGTGGTCTAAATAGCCTTGGTAATGTACACTTAATCACTCAGGGACCTGGGTAATGTCCTTAGAAACACGTATCAATGCCTACAATACCTAAAAATTACAGTCCGCTAGCGAGAACGGTATTTTTCGAAAATACGAGGATTTCCGTAAAAACGAGGATTTCCGTAAAAACGAGGACCTCCGTAAACCCGCGGATCTCCGAAAAACGAGGATTCCCGTAAAAACGTGTAATCATGTTAGCTGCCATTGGCTAATTTGGGTCATGTGGCTTGCTCCGTCTTGAAAATAATCCCCAAAAATTCGAATTTACAAGAATTTCTCGTTTTTACGAAAATTCTCGTAATTACGAGAATCCGCGTAATTACGAGGATCTTCGGTTTTTCCGGGTCCCGGAAGATCGCAGATTCTCGTAATTGCGGAGATACTCGTATTTTCGATAAATCCGCGGTGGATCCCGGTTCCGGTCCGCGAACCGGCCATCTCTAATCTGAACCAGTGGTTGGGTGCTATGCCCTTAAAATTCACCAGAAGGAAGTACAAGCTTTCACAGAACACATCAATGCGGTAGACCAAAACATCAAATTTACAAGGGAAGAGGTACAAAACAACAAACTGGCTTTCTTGGAATATGCAGTGCAATTTTGGAATCCTGTGTAGAAAAAGGACATCTTTGAAATGGAAAGGGTTCAGAGAAGGGCAACTAAATTAATAAGGGGATTTGGGGAGCTTGAATATGAAGAGAGACTGGAAAAGTTACAATAATGTACGCTGGAGAAAAGGCGCTTGCGTGGGGATATGATTACTGTGTATAAATACATTAACAGGCCATACAATAAACTATCTGGGGCATTGTTCACTAATAGAACATGTCAGAGGACACATGGACATCCCTTAACACTTGAAGAAAAAAGGTTTAGGCTTTAAGTTCGGAAAGGATTTTTCACTGTGAGAACGGTAAAGCTATGGAACTGTCTTCCAGTAGATGTTGTGATGGCAGGTTCATTGGTCAGTTTTAAAAAAAAGCTGGATGAGTTTCTACAAACAAGGAATGTTGCAAGTTACTGGTATTGATACATAAAGTAGAGTTGATCCAGGGAAATTTCCGATTGCCACTTGGAGTCAGGAAGGAATTTTCTCCCCTTCATAAATTTGGTGTTTTTTTTTTTTTTTACTTCCTCTGGATCAACAGTTAGGCAAGGATATTGCTAGATGGGTTGGACTGGATGGACGTATATGTCTTTATTCAACCTCAAATACTATACTATAGTATACATTTAATGAATCACCCCCAAACACCAAACACCCCCCCTGGTAGCGACCACTTGCGCTGCACACACACATCCCAGCAGTGACCACCCACCTTCCCAGCAGCCCCTCGCAACCTACCTTCACCCCTCCCCCGTGCGTTGTCGCGGCCACCCCTCACGCAAGTGACATATTTTTTTTTACGCAAAACTATACTTAGCGCATCAACATTGACATTTTAAGCACATTATTGCGGCAAAAATAGAAAAATTTTCAGCTGCGCATCGCTGCTGTGATACTTTTCTCCCGAAAAAATGTTCGGCTTTATAAATATGCTGTTAAATGGTAGCATCGTTGTTAATGCACCTTTATAATTTGCCCCAAGTAGTAAAAGCATATACAGATGGTGGGTTATTGTTGCTGAAATTAAGCAAACCCAGGGAGACTCCTTCCTCCATTACTTCTACATATGTAAACTTGTTAATATGTAAAAAAAAAGTTAGAACACTGTAAGCAGCCAAAGACACCTTCTTTTCATTTGGAAAAGCAATGCTAATCACAAACGCTGTCTGTCCAAAGCTCTTCTCATTTTGATTTTGAGTATGTTCCCACCTGCACAATAGAATATATTTAAAGAATAGCCACACCCCTTCTTTTATAGCCTTACTCTAAAACATATTCAGGAAGATTCAATAAAAGTTCTTATCATTAAAAATGGTGCTAATTTTGCCCCAACCAATCAGATATTATTTAACATTTGAAAGCAAACATCTGATTGGTTGGAGCAAAATTAGCACCATTTTTAATGATAAGAACTTTTATTGAATCTCCCTGAATATTATTATATTTGTTACCCTTATCAGAGTCTTTTCTTTAAAAAGGAAAGTTATTTCAATAAAATGTGCAAAAATAAAATAGAGAAGAAAAAAAAATAAAATTAGAGAAATAAATACAATAAAGTTTTCCCAAGAAGCTCTATAAGTAATTAAAAAAGCAATAATGAAAAAAGGTTTAAATACTAGCTTCAACAAAGCAGGGTACTAGGACTTGATTGGCAGGGACAAGATGACAAACTGTGTCATAGGCACACAGGGTGCTGAGTTCATGCCCAACAAAGCTGGCAACTGCTGGGAGATGGGAAAGGAGGGCAGTGTCAGATGTTTAGCTGAAGCTCCCCACACAAGAAATACAATGCCCTCACAAACCTGCATAAACTGCACTTTACTTCTCACATGAAATACACAAGACAGATTATTCGGTAAAGTAGTGAGGATAAAAAAATATTATTTTTGTAACCTAAAGTCCTTTACTATTCACTCTCTGAAGTTAGTAACCCGAATAGAAGAAATGGGTTTAGAGCAAGTGCAGAAAAAATAACCATTACAATGTTCATTGAATAATAATATGTATGAGGTACAAGTTAAAGTTAGTTCTACAATGAGTTACCCTTTGTGCCTGAGAAACCTTCATGGTTATTGTGGATGGTTACAATAAAGATTGTTGTCTAGACAACAACTTATATTAATCTTATACAACTTACAGAATCAAGTTTATACTAAACTATAAAGGGGTACGTTCATGCAAAATCTTTAATACCAGTAAATAGAGGGACTTATAGATTCTGAATGGGTTATCCCATTCACATGAATTTGCCACACTGGTCCAGTCTGCCCCTCAGCTACTGTAAGTAATAGTCCATGATCTGGCCAATGGGAAAACATACTTCTTTGCAGAGCGTGCCTTCCCATTGGCTACATTGTGGACTCAAGATACAAGCAGAAAGAAAGCCGAAACAGTGATAGAAACTTCATGTAAGTATTCCAGCTGTTTGGTAAAGTATCCAGCGGTGAGGACTAAGCAGTTTAAGTCCTACACCCTAGGGACTATTAACAGGTGAAAGAAGAAAAGTAAAATAGAAGTCTGTACAATTGTCCTTTAATAATACTCACATACAGAAATGTTCTTACATTCTCTGGGTGTTTCTAAAATACTAGAATTAATAAAAGGACATGTCCACTGCTGTAATAACCATTACCTACCTTTCCCACCCCCAAACCTCAAGGTTTTGCATATCTTCCTACATCCCCTGAAGCTTAATCTTATATCTCAGCTCTTGTCCTTCTGGTCCTTGCCTCCACTGCTAGCTCAATGAAATCTTACAGAGAGCACAGAGACAGATAAGATACATTGGTATGCAGAGTCAATCAGTGAGTTCACAGTCATGAATGACTGCTGCAAACCTGAGAAAAGCTGGCACCTTTATTGGAGAGAGGTGGAGAGAGGATAATATGCTTTAGGGTTCTGCGGTGAGGTAAGTAACAGTGACCAATAAGATATTACCTTTTTACTGGTCTACTACATTTAGAAAAAAATGTACCTCTTATTAAACAAGCCCAATTTTTGTCCAAGAAAAGGAAGGAATTTAAAAGGTAAAAATATTCTTCTTTACTATGATGTACTTTCTTTTATGGATATGCACATGCGATATCATTTTTAGGTCTTTAATCCTGTTCTTTAGCAGGACAATTTCTAGAGGACTTAAAAGAAAAAACAGGTACTTCTAAAATATCAGAATCAACAGAGGTATATGCAGTAAAGAGTGTTATCGCCCAAATGACTATCGCTGACCGGATGGAGAGGAGATGTGCCATGGCTGCCCACTGGGGCACCTTCCTTTCAGGTCCTGGGGAGGGGGGAAATTCAAACCCTTCCCCCTTTCTCTGATTGTCCGGCTCCTCCCACGCTTTCCCCTGTCTTTAGAAGTCCCTGCCCCTGGGGTATATAGGGTCACTTCCGCTGTTTACGGAACTAGTGGGGTTGTAGGCACCAAGTAGTAGCTCCACAGCTATATGCCTGACTTTAGGCCAAACTTGAACCCTTACTCACCGCTGTGTCTCTGGAGAACCTCATCCAAAGAGTGAGAGAGTCAATCACCACTGACGGAGTGGAATGGTTGCAGTGCTTGTTGGAAGCACAGACCGGGTCAGCACAGCTGGCTGTACCTGGAGATACTGCTGTACAGAGCATTGTAAGGTCCCGGAGGTCTAGACCTACCAGGCGCCTAAGCCCCAGGCTTCAGGGCCATCCAAAAAGGGGGCATATCCAGAGCCATGCACAGACCAGACATCCATCTCCAGCTGCCAACCAGCCTCACAATGTGCACAGAGCAGGAGACAGCAGATGCCCACTATGCCTCGTCCTACCAGCAACGAGTCAACTCAGCTATAAAGGACTCGCAGTCAACGTTCCACTTCCCATCAGCCAAAATTCTCAGCACATCCAGCCCTCCCAGCAGATCCTCCAGCGCTGTGAGTATAATCCAGGTACAGTATGTGGGACTATGGGCCCTGATAGTAGTCCACAAGGGATAGGGGATAGCTCCATGCTACAAGCCCTAAAGTTAATTATGCAGAGATTGGAAAGTGGGGACAGACCAGTAAATAGAAATATGTCCCAAGTTTTTAGTAATCCCTCTACACATCCAGCAGTGGTTGCTAACATCCAGACACCTATCCCCATCCATACTAGTACTCCTACAGCTACCAGGTACACATTCAGTCCAACAAAGTGCTATCCCACAAAACCCTACACTACAAGCTCAAATCGGAACATTCCCAACCAGTAATGCGGCTTCCATCCTCATTCCCCAGGGTTTTCTCTCAGCATCTAATATGGCAGCTCAAGGCTCTTTTTCTACACAAACCACAAATTCAGGCCCTACCATACCTTAAAAACAATTCTGGGAGCCCCCCCCCCCCCTCTCGGTTTTCATGTGGAGGCTTCAATAAAAGAAAAAATATGGGCAGGCCAGTTCATAGATATTTTTACCTTGATCAACCCTGATAAGGAATACATTGATAGACCAATCAAGTGTCCAGGGGACAAGGACAATAAAGCAGAACCTTACCCCCATACCATTAATAACTGGCAACATGCCTTTTCTATATATATGCTTCCATCTTGTGTGAGCGCTTTCCACAAAATGGTGTGTCCCTTTTTTTACACCAAGAATTAATTTGGGGAGCTTACAAAACTTACGGAGGAGTTTGCTGGCTCTGCTACGATGGACAATACCGGCATAGACTAGCCGCTTGCTTCATTATCCAATCTGACTGTCAGACCTTCGCTATTGAATCAGACATTTCCAACAGGAGCCGGCTTTCCCTCTATAGGAGGGCCGGCCATGGGGGGCAGAAAAGGAGTATGTTGCCTCTTGAATGAGTCCCACTGCAGATGGTTTACAAATTGTCATTGTCAGACATGAGTGCTTCTCATGTCTGGGAGCAGGTCAGGGAGCCTTGCTGGTGAAGTTGGACATAGAATCGGCTTTTTGGCTTCTTCCAGTGCATCCCTCCTGCTTTCACTTACTGGGCTGTTTTTTTCAGGGGAGATATTTTGTTGATATGAGTCTTCCAATGAGATGCTCAATTTCTTTTTACTATTTCAAGGTTTTTTCATCCTTTCTGGAGTGGGTGGTCAGTCAGTTTTCCCACCAAACTTTCCTCTTGCACTACCTAGACGACTTCCTTTTTGTCAGCCCTCCCTGTTCACCAGTGTGTAGCCATCTCCTGAACAACATTCATAACAGTTCTAGCATCGTTCGGAGTCCCCATCGCAGAGATGAAAACAGAGGGTCCTAGCACCTCTCTGTTTTTTCTAGGAAATGAAATGGATTCCTACGCAATGATTTTCCACCTGCCACAGGAAAAAATCACATCCTCAAACCTACTAATAGATAGGGTCATAGGATCTAAAAAAGTTACACTAAAGCAGCTTCAATCCCTCCTTGGTCACTTGGTTTTTCCCTGCCAGGTCCTCCCCATGGGGAGGGCCTTCTGTAGACGCCTGCCACTTACCACAAAAGGGGTCTGAGCCCAACACCATCAGGCTAACTAAGGGTACGCGTGATGACCTAAAAGTATAGCAAGCATAATTGGCTGAGTACAATGGGCAAACTTGTTGGCAACCGAGAGAGGTTTCAAACACCGAACCAGAGTTGTATACAGATGCTGCTGGCAGTTGTGGCTTAGGCGCCTTTTTGCAGGGCATTTGGTGAGCCTAAAAATGGCCACCTACATGGATGAGAGCCAACCTAATACGCAATATTCCACTTTTAGAAATATTCCTAATATATTTAGCAGTCACCATATGGGGGCAACAATTGTTCCCTTTCTTGATAACATTATAGCTGACATCCTCTCTCGATTACAGCTCCAGGAGTTCTGCCGGCTGGTTCCCATTGCAAACACGGAAGGTCACCAGGTTTGGGAATTTGTTTTCCAGGACATTTAAAACTTCTCACCCTTTCCCCTTCCCCCGCCACACACCAATCCTATGTCAAGGTATGGCTCAACTGGTTAAGCATAGCGGAAGGTCATGATGGTATAGGGATACCAGGCCACATATGCATACTTTTCATGGCTTCATCAGTCGGGTTCTTCTGGCACCACAGCAGTAAAACATTTAGCAGCCCTTTCCTTCCTTTTTCAAATCAAAGATTGTCAGAATATCACCCAGGTCTTCTTCATCAGGAGATGATCATGGGTTGGAAGTCATCATCTAAACAGCCCAATGCTAGACACCCAGTCTCCCCTCATTTACTAGGGGGCATATTTATAAAAAAAACGTTATTAACGCAAAAAAAATTACCGCCTCACGCAGCGGCGGCGAAAATAGCGATATCGCCGTATTTATAATGGCGAGTGTTATTGCCGCTATATGTATCGCGGCCGCGATGTCCTGCGGTAAATTTAAGTCTCTTCGCGGCGATACTGCATTTAGCGCAATGCGCTAAGTACAATATTGCTGCGAAGGGACTTAAAATCCCTTCCCGGCGCCTCTGCTAAGGGGGCGGGGCATACGCCCACCCCACCCTCGACCCCCCCGCAGCGGCGACCACAGCCCCTCCCAACCCCCCCGCTTCCCAGCAGCCCCTCCCAACCCCTTCCCCGCTCGCGGCAATCTCGGAACAGGAGGCTAGTAGGGGCTGCTGGGAAGGGGCCGCACCCCCTCCCCAGCAGCCCCTCCAAGCCCCCTGTCCCTCCGCTGGCAGGGAGGGGAATGGAAGGGCCCACTGGGAGGGGTGGAGGCACCCTCCAGCGGGGCCCTGAGAAGGGCCTTTTGGGGCTTAAGGTGTCCAGCAGCTCGAACCGGGACCCCCCTCCCCGGCCCAGTGTGCGGCTCTTAAAAGAGCCCTTGGGCAGCGCCTTCTTTCTTCCAGTCCCGGTGACACCAGCTCCGCTAAGGCCGCCGACCCCCGAGAGGTACCCCCGGCAGGCGCCAGCGACCTCAACGAGGCCGATGTTGCCGGCATCTTGATCAGATGCGACGTCTTCGGGCTGGCGACATAAACCCCACTCAGGTCGCCGATGTCAGGCAGGCTCACTGCGGCTGCCAGTGAGCCCGCTGGCACCGCCGGCCTCAGCGGAGCCGATGTTGCCAGCCGCATCTTTCTTCTGTCTTCAGCCATCTACTGTGATGGCATCTGAGTTCCGCGGCGGAATGCACCTCCTTTTATAGGTTTGCAGAAATCCCTAATCCTTTAATGCTTGGTTTACATGCTTTACATTAACCAATCAGATTTCTGGAAAGTTCTGAAATCTGATTGGTTAATGTAAAGCATGTAAACCAATCAGAAACGGATTAGGGTTTTCTGCAAACCTATATAAAGATGTGCACTCCGCTGCGGAACTCAGATGCCATTGCTGTAGATGGCTGAAGATAGAAGAAAGAAGCGTCTGGCAACATCGCCTCTGCTGAGGCTGGCGGTGCCAGCGGGCTCACTGGCGGCCGCAGTGAGCCTGCCTGGCATTGGCGACCTGAGTGGGGTTGGTGTCGCCAGCCCGAAGATGCCGTCCAAGGGCTCTTTTAAGAGCCGCACACTGGGGGTCCCGGTTCGAGCTGCGGGACCCCCGCCAAAGGCACTTGACCTTACAAGAGCCGGGGAGGGGGGTCCCGGTTCGAGCTGTGGGACCCCTAAGCCCCAAAGGGCACTTGTAAGTGCCGCAAAGGCCCTGATAGGGAGGGGGGCCTGGTTCGAGCCACGGGACCCCTTAAGCCCCAAAAGGCCCTTCTCAGGGCCCCACTGGGTGCTTCCACCCCTCCCAGCAGGCCCTTCCCCTCCCTGCCAGTGGCCGCCGCGGGGGGGGCTTTCGAGGGCGTGGTGGGCGTGCCTCCCGGGGCGGGTGCGACCACCCGCCGTGGGTTGTCTGCCCATCTCCACAGCAGGGCGGCTAGTATAGGCTGCTTTCCCCACCTTGAAGGTGGCGAAGTAAAACAGCCGATACTAGCAATGCGAAACTGTTACCGCCGCTTTATAAATAGAAGTGGCGGTAACAGGTAAGTATCGGCGCAAAGAGTTAACGACTCTTTTCCCGACATTAATAAATCGTGTTAATCGCGATTTATGCGGAAAGGTCGGGGAAAACGGCCGCGAAAAGTTAACAATGCTTTATAAATATGCCCCTAGGTCAGTTAATCCAGGTCCTTTAAAACGTATGCAACACCATTTCTCCTTAAACCACTGCTTAAATTCTCTACTAATCCTCCCTCCTTATTAGGTCACTTGTAAGTTAATGTTCCTTTTATCTTTAACATTGAGAATTATCCTATCCTTAATTGTAGGTCACCCCCTGGCCACAGCATGGATCTTAGGCCACTTCTATGTTTTTTGGGCCTCAAAATATGCCTTGAAACGCTCGTATGGCAGACAATTGGGCCTCCCATCAACAACGACCAGGGTACGTTGGAGGGGCATACGGGATATGCTATGATTGCAAGTGCTACAGGAAGTTTGCCAGCTCAGATACATAGTACCTGGACCTACTATACTGATTATTCATGTGGGTGGCAATGACATTGTTTACCAAAAAAAGTTGATTTAATAGGGAACATCAAATGTGAGCTAGCACAGTGCTTTGCACTGATCTATGGTTTGATACTCATCTGGTCAGAGGTAATTCCTAGAGCAGTTTGGAAGGGGGCCAGGGACAAAGCTCCCATAGAAAAGTGTTGTAAGAAGCTTAACATGTCAGTTTCTTTGTTTGTTTGTGGGATAGCACTTATACACAGGGAACGGGAGGGCAATAAGCATCCCCTCCTTCGAAAGGATGGCATACATTCTTCACCAATAGGCCCAGACAACATCAATAACTACTTCCAAGATTTTATAGAGCTTGCCCTATCTCGTTTAAGGCTCAAATCCACCTAAGACTCTCGGTGGGGTTGTTATCTGGTACAGGATGGTGTTAAAGGCAATGTTTTTAGGGAGTTAAGTAGCAGAGCGGGCAGCAGCCTATGGTTCAGTCCATTTTGTGGCTGGAAACTCCTGGAATCATGGGTACTTTGGGCCAGATGACCCTCTTGGGCAGCCGCAGGCCTACTGTGTTTCAAAATTATGTTGTCATAAGTTAATAAAGCTGTGGCCCCTTTTTACCACCAACATTGGTCTTTGGTCTTCTCATTTATCGGTTAGGTATCTATATAGCAGCGTTAGGGTTATCCAGACTCGTTAGTTATCCCGGGGTGTATTAGCAGCCATGAAAAACCCAGGCTAACCAATGCAGTGGCTGGACCATTTTTTCGAAATAGCGCAGCATGCCCGATGCAATACATTTCTAATATAAAGTGCAAAATCAAAGTATCATTGTATAAAATACACACTAACCTTTGCTTCTTACCATTAAATAATTTTACATCATCCCCACAGTGTCTTACATTCACCCCCATGTTTTGCATTCTTTTGAGCATTTCCAAAAGCTGAACCACTGGAAAGCAAAATGGATTTTGAAAAGGTTTGATAGCATCATAGGATAGAACTTCACTGCCCTCTAGCAAGGATAAATAACCCCCTATAGCAAGGATGAATAACTTTAGCTACAGTAACTGTAATGTAGAAAAGATTAATTCTGGATCATTGGAAAACATTACAGACAATAAATCATATAATGTGAACTGTACACAGTGAAAAAATATGTTCCCTCTATTTCATGGTCTGATGAGCATAGTGCAGTTTTGCACATGAAACCAATGAGATATACTGTGAGCATAGCCCAGGTTTGCACTTTGGGGCAATCAAGTATGATTTATAACTATTTGGACAAAAATATTTTTTAATTGACAGTCGTAAAAGCAAACATTACAGTTTAATGTAGGAACTGAGTGGACCAGATATCAGATTTTCCCCATGTAGTTATTCTGCCATTGCTCTGTCCCATTGTAAGAGATGATCACTGTGCCAACCAATCATCCAGCAGTTGTCGCTTGCTACACATTGGGGGCAATGTATCAACTTAGAGACCAACATTTTTGGTTGTGGCAGTTCATGATGACAACGCTGCATGTCTGCCACCCGTTAACAGGCAGAAACATGTCGATGTTGCAATAATACTGTTCTAAAATAAAGTTTGTATCTTGCGAGTGCGTTTAATCATACTTTAAGATGGATACATATCAGTGAACAAGTACCGAAGCAAGAGTACTAGGGAGTGGAGTGCTTTTCAGTTTTTTTTAAATGAAAATATATATTGTAAAAGTAAGTGAATAGTGATCACAGTGTTATTTAATTAATTGAATAAAACGGAGATCACTGTCCAGGAATTATATGTGCTATATGTAATGTGTCATCATTCTGACTGTCCTTTTGTCCTTCTGATACATCTTTTGGTCTGGACAAAACAAGCTTGACAGGTCCATCAATCTGGCTGTCTATTTACAGAATCATGTTAGAATATCAGGTTTTGAGAATCTTAGCAGAAGTGTGCAGCAATATTTGGTTTACAACAGGTAAAAGCTGTTGGTTTGTATGGTATTTGAAGCTATATTATAGGCCCTTCCCCAAGTTAGAAAGAATAATGCGACCTCTAGTACTTTTGGTGCTAGTTTAAACCTATTGTAAAATAAGCCCCATTTTCACTGTTTTGTCGTACAGTATTTTTGCCAATCCTAAGTTGTGATAGAGATGCACTAAAACTCGAACCGAACTATTCGAATTCGAATGTATTCGGACTTCTCCAACTATCCCGGACCCGGATTTTCGATATTTTCAGACTTTCGATAAATATCGAATGTTCGACAGTTCGAATATGCGAGTAAAATGCCTATTATACTTATCTGCGAGCATCGAATCCGAGAGTAAAGTGTCCATTAAAACCTATACGCGAGCATCGAATCCGCAAGTAAAATGTCCATGGTATCTAGGCGCGAGCATCGAATCTGCAAGTAAAGTGTCCATTAAAACCTATACGCGAGCATCGAATCCGCGAGTAAAATGTCCATGATACCTAGGCGCGAACATCGAATGTTCGAACGCGAGAGCTCGAAAATAGCGCGAGTGAGAGTAAAATTGATTTTTCGAATGTCCTGGATATTCGAACATGTTCCCTAGACCATTTCCCAGGTCCCACAGCCATTTACATTAAGTTACCATTAATATTTTATTTGTATTTCATTAGAACTTTTTGAACTATTTGACTCCCATTGACTTTAATGGGTCCGTTTTTGAACTTTCGAACTTTCCATATAGTTCGAAAGTTCGTAAACGGACCAAACTTTTGGCCAAACCGAAAGTTTGGCCATCTCTAGTTGTGATGCTATCAAGCTAAAAATTGCCAACAAAAATGCTTTGTAGTGCAAATTCTGTAAAAAAAAATGTTTTTCAGTCTCTCTATATATAATTTATCATAATAGTATACGAAAGCTTGTTTTTTCTGTGAAGCAATATCTGCACTCATATCAACAATGAATATGAAAATTCTATGGAACTGTTAGCTTCCATTACCGTCAGTGTTGTGACATTTCAGCCTAGCTGATTATTACAGTAATAGTAAATGCAGACTTTATATAAAAACACCGGAATATATTACTTCATTTCCGGAGTGTCGCCAGTTACCATGGAAACTGTACTCTTCATGAGAAAATTTTATTATTATATTCTATACAATTGACAAAAGGGAAACATAATTGAAATTAAACTGCTAGAAAAAGCAATGTATTGACATCTGAGAAAACAAATGCTTTAAAAGAATTTAAATTAGAAAAAAAGAAGAAAAAAAAGGAAAAGGAAAGAACATTAGCTTGGTGTTGATGGTGGAACAACCCACTCAAGATGACAGCTTTCTTATGACATGGCTGACACCAATATCTGTTTTTAGCGAATTTTACACAATGTGTTTAATGCTTTTTTTTATGACTTATTTTTTCCTGGTTTGGATGGCTAAATGTCACATGCCTGTCTACTGAGTTTTAGAAGTGACTGTTCCTATTGATACACTGTAATGCTTAACTTACCTATTTAAATCCAATGTTTGAAAATGTCACTCTATTTACATGTGGATAGTTAGCAGTGATTCAGTGACTATATACTGTAGAAGTTTAACTGTTTGTTTAAAGGGATAGCTATACAGTATAAATAGTAACTGTAAATATAATGAGGCAGTATTTAAAAGTCTTATAGGTACAATACAGTACAAATGACATGTGGGGAGGCAAACTTAACCCCCTTTCTTCAGTATAAAAGGAGAAATGGTACACCTGACCTGTCTGAGGTCCATTTACAGGTCCATTTAGAGGCATTAGCTACTGCTAGGAACAGAATAATTTTTTTTTTTAAAAAGTCAGTAAAATGAGCTGACTATTTCAGGGTTTCTCAAATGGTGTGCACTCAAAGAGCCAGAGGTTTGCCTCTGAAATTTGGTTGTGTACTATATTTTTCACAAGTATAACTTAAATTTTTTTTATATTTTGCACATAAAATATATATTATGATAACATAAACTGCAGGGTAACAAGCAAATTTCAAAGTCTTATCAGGGACTTCCATATTCTGTTTAGACATTTTGTATAGAAAACACTTTATGCATACATAGAGCCTAGAGATGGCCGAACTTTCGAAAGTTCGGTCCGTTTTCGAAAACGGACCCATTAAAGTCAATGGGAGTCAAATAGTTCGAAAAGTTCTAATGAAATACAAATAAAATATCAATGGTAACTTAATGTAAATGGTTGTGGGACCAGGGAAATAGTCTGGGGAACAATATCCAGGACATTCGAAAAATCAATTTTACTCTCACTAGCGCTATTTTCGAGCTCTCGCGTTCGAACATTTGATGTTCATGCCTAGGTATTATGGACATTTTACTCGCAGATTTGATGCTCGCATATAGGCTTTAATGGACACTTTACTTGTGGATTCGATGCTCACGCCTAGATACCATGGACATTTTACTTGCGGATTCGATGCTCGCGTATAGGTTTTAATGGACACTTTACTTGCGGATTTGATGCTCGCGTATAGGTATAATAGGCATTTTACTCGCATATTCGAACGATCGAACATTCAATATTTATCAAAAGTCCGAAAATATCAAAAATCCGGGTCCGGGATAGTTCGAGAAGTCCGAATTCGTTCGAATTCGAATAGTTCGGCTCGAACTTGGGTTCGAGTTCTAGTCCATCTCTAATAGAGACTGAAAACTGGGGCCATGGGGCATGGCTTTTTGATGACTTCATGGGCTGTGAGTTTTACAGACAATAACATGGAAGCATTCTTAGTTATATATTTATTACTTACATGTACTAAATTGAACTTACTAGAGAAGAATCTTACAATGTATAGGTGTTCTGGTAAGAAAAGCTTTCATATTAGGATAAAATCTTTTTTTTTATTTCTTCTTTAATGAGTGGGTGTGTTAAGTGTGCATGGTGGAGGCTATAACAAAAAGTTACCCTTGCATAAATAAAAAACTAACTTAAGAAACGGATCTAGGTTAGTCAATCATTATAGGCAAAAGCCCATTACTTAAGGTTCCAACTTCCTCATTAAAGATGGTGTTAGAGACAAAAATACTACTTGTATTATGAGTTGAAAGACAACTCAAGTGTCCCTTTTTAGCACTCGTGGAATCACCTACTTATAAAGTAACAAAAACACATAATCATATGTACATTTACTACACTTGTGTAAGTTTATTACACCATACCCTTAACTAGACAAGCTTATGTAAAAACAATGAATAAAAACCGTACATAACATAAGGCCTGTAGGCTAACCTGTCTGCAAGTTTTATATGTTACAGATTATCACACTATGGCAGATATAAAAACAAACTCACAAAACACATGTTACAAATGGATACATTGTTCTTGCAGGAAAGTAAGAATGTGTTTGTAGACACAAATGAAGCCAGTTATCCAAGGGTCCCAGTCTAAACGGATTCATGCATCGCCATGGAAATATGTCCTTTAAAATACTTCCACACAAATCATAATCCATTTATCTACAAGAATACTATTCATATACGTTTCCAAAAAATAGCCAGCACGGGCACCACTACTCACCGCAGTTTCATCGGCAGTGTGACCCCCGCTACCTTAGATGTTCGCAGTGGGATTTAACCAGGACTGTTCTGCTCATCTCCCCTCTACCTCTGGCCTGGGTGGGCCGTTTTCCCCTTACTGCTTGATGCTATCGTCCGGTTTCTCCGGTATAGGCTTTGGCATTCTCAGGTTTATCACGGTCACTGAGACGAGTACTTCCTCCTCTTCACCCACCTACATAAAACAGGCATTTCACCTCATATTTGTGGGCGGGGCTTCTTCAGGGATACAAAATTACAAATGAGATTGATAAGGTTTTTATTCACTGTTTTTATATAAGCTTGTCACGTGTGTAGTAAATGTACATATGATTATGTGTTTTTGTTACTATTAATAAATATGTTACCCTTGCTAAGGAGGGTACCTTCATACACTGCTATCTGTATGACTGTATTATCTACATATTTACTTTATACATTTTTTATTATTTCATTTGGACTTTGAGTGATATTTTTTGGTTCCATTTGGGGACCCCTGCCAAGTAACCCGTCATTTCTGTAGTGAAAGATTTTAATATCCCTTTATTCTTGTGTCAGATGGGACTTAGCACATGGCTTTATTGGTATAATTCCCTGAGGGTTCTTGCTTTAATTTTGCCCCCTAACTTTTGGAAATATATTTAAGGACCTTAGACACTCAATAGACACTTAGACAATAACACTAAGTTAGGCATGTTGGATACTGGTTGATACTCGTATACAATTTTAGTGGATTGCATATGCTGGTCAAGACAGCTAAAATGTTGGAATTAATTATCTGGGAAGAAGCCATCTTTCTCTTCTATTCTCCACTACTTCTAGAAACTATTGAAAATCAGTATCCCTACTGTCCCTTATGGTTTCAATCTAAAAATCTAAAAATATTCTCCAAATAATTTCTGTAGAACAATGCTGTTCACCAAATAATTTCCATTGAACAATTCTATTCACCAGATTATTTCTGTAGAACAAGGCTGTCAATTCAGTTAAGCAAACAAAAATTCTAAAGAGCAATTCTGTTCACCAAATAATTTCTGTAGAACAAATCTGTAAATTTTGTCCATTTTTTACATTCGGTCAAAAGTTCAGTGAACCAGTAAAATGACACTTTTATTAGTAACCATCAAATTAATGCATAGATTTGCTTTATTTTACCTCAATTAGTAAGTAAAATGGTGAAAAAAGTTAAAGGACAGATAATGAGAAAAAAAGATACACAGTCAAGCCATTGTGGCAAATATATTGGTTCATTTGAAGGATACTAGTATCATTTTACTGGTTCACTGAACTTTTGACTGAATGTAAACAATGGACCAAATGTACAAAATGTGCAAAATTTACAGACTTTATTATGTGGTGAACAGAATTGCTCTACAGATTTTTTGGGGGAACATAATTGACAGACTTGTTCTACAGAAATTATTTGTTGAACATTATTATATTGTTGGGAAGTATTTTACAGACATAATTTATTTAGTAAAATGCAGTCTTTCTTTCTGTGATGATTTGATAGAATGACAGACATAAAGGCAGGCAGACAGACAGATAGATAGTTGAAGTTGTTGTTGGTTTGTTATTCATCTGGTTTCTTTAAGAGAAACTTTAGATCAGAACAAATCCAAAGTAAGGAGATGAAAAGAAAAAAAAAATCACATGTCATTTAGTAGTCTATCCTTAGGCCTTGGCCTCACTGTACTGCTGCAAAAATAACAACATGTATAGTTGCCATTTGCCAACAGTCCTGGAGAGTCCCAGAATTTATGTGCAGCATGTCTTGACACATTAGGAATGAGATCCCTGCCCCAAATAGCTTACAATCTAAGTGGGTGGGACAACATACAGATACAAGTGGGGGGATAGGTACAACATGCTTAAAAGGGCTAACAATCATTTGTTGTGCTGGTGCTCAGAAAGGTAGGATAACAGTCTAGATTTGAAAGTATTAATGCATGTCACCTGGCAAAGCGAGAGAGAGATTTCCATGTGAGTAGAGTTGAGCCCAGACAAGAACATAAAGGACCAAGAGAGTAGATAAGTAGGGAGGTACAGTAGAGTGAAGGGATTTAAAGGTTAAAAGAAGGGTATTGAATATGATTCTTTGTTTGATGGGAAGCCACCCTATGGACTAAAGTATCAGGGTTGCAGGTTCTCTTTTGGAGGAGAGCGAGATGATCTGAGCTGCCGAGTTTAAGATAGACTGGAAAGAAGAGAGATAACAGGCCAGGAGTCCAAGTAGTAGAATGTTACAGTTGTCAAGACAGGAGATACTAAGGGCATGCATGAGCATTTTAGTAGTGAAGCGAGAGAGAAAAGGGCAGAGAAAATGACACGTCGTAGTGACATTGTTAATGTGATGATAGAAGAAAAGAGAGGAGTCAAAGATTACTCCAAGACACGTGCAGATTCAACTGAGTTGATGACAATTTTGTCAATAGAGATGGAGAAGGGTGGAGTAGATCCCAGTTTAGTGGGGGAAATGATTAATTCCGTTTTAGATAGATTCAGTTTAAGACAGCGGTGCGCCATCCAGGAAGAGATATAGAGCAGACATTTAGAGATTTGGGATTAAACTTTAGGGGTTAGCGTGGGGGTGGACAAGTAAATTTGGGTATCATCAACATATAAGTGAAACTTAAAGCCAAAAGAACTGATTATTTCTCCTAGAGCGATGTAGAGGGAGAACAGGGTCAATAAGATTAAGCTTTATTAACAAAGATAGGTGTGAAACTAAAAATAAAAAGAATAACAATACTTATAGTACACAGCACAATATATGTCTTTAAACTGCATTATAATAAAAAATAATGCAAAGTACACGCTAACAATACTGCAAAGTATACTACGATTACAGCAAGATCATTTAAAACATGAAACATTATAAAGAGACAGAGCTAGGATGTCTGGTAGATTAGCTGAAAAGGAGTAATACAAATTACTAATTTGTATTACTAAATAGCAAAATTATTAAACCTGCAGAAAAATAATATACAAGGATAAACATTTCACACTATGAGATAAATGATAAAAAGCAGTAAAATATACCAATGATGCTAAGAAATGCCTAAATTTATATGGAATAGAGCAGATGGAATGCTGTAAAGATGGCACTTGGAGTGGTCACATGGAACATTATAAAGTAAGGCAGACTAGAAAGGACAATTCTCAAAATATTATATACTAACTAATATCACTAGGTGGTGCAATAACAATGCTAACTACTGTATAAAAAAAGTGCAGAAGGCATAACAGGGTCATATACCCAAAGTGATGTCAAGACAGCAATTTACATGGCAGACAAATGGTGTAAAAGAATAGCACATTGGTAGCTGAAGATGTATACATTCCAAAAATATAGTTTGTGGGGGTATTTGTGAGGTTGAGGTTTGTTTTCAAGGTTTGGTGTAATTGACTTTATGCATTGGTTCCTTCTGGGTTAGTTAGTGGCCATGTCACAGTGTGCATCCATGTAAGTGGCATATCACTTAATTCAGGACATTTAAGATTGTGATATTAAGGTTTTTCTTATTTTCATTGCAGTTTGGTATCATTTTCTAACGTTGAATCCAAATTTTCTACAAGCATGACATTCTATTAAGGACTGCGTAACAAATTCTACTCATGATTATGAAAAATGGCTGGTTTGCTAGCTAAGTGTGTGTACATTTTAAAAAAATATATAGTTTGTGGGGGTAATTTTGAGATTGAGTGGTGTTTACTTTGAAATGCTGAAAGCTTTTTAATTTGGTGTAATTGCACTTATGCATTGGTTCTATTCATGGCTAGTTTGTGGCCAAGTCTCCGTGTACACCCACACATGTGGCATATTTGTTTATGACATGTGGTAGATCCATATTTAGTGGAATTTTTTATTTGTATAGTCTGTATCTAAGTTTGAATTTTCTTTGTTTAAGTTAAGTTTAAGTTTGAAAAATAAATGCAAAAAGTGCAAAATTCTACAAAGAGCTGGGTGTAAAATTCTGCATGTATGAAAGCATTGCACCGTAATATAGGTGACGATATGTAGATTCTAAAAATATAGTTTTGTGAGTTATTTCCAAGGCAAAGTTGCATAATCACCCTTTACAATAATGCCTTAAAGTTATGCATTTGGTCCTAATACCCAAAACATGTTGTCTCATTCTACCACCATTTGCTTTCAATATATGAAGAGTCCTGGTGTTTTTGCACTTCTGACACTTTGGATGATGGAGGCTACTGTGCTCATTGGGACCTTCAAATCAGTAGAAATATTCCTGTAACCTTCCCCAGATTTGTGCTTCAAGACAATCCTGTCTCTGAGGTCTACAGATAATCATTTTAACTTTTCTCATGTTCATGTGATTTCTCTGTTTTTCTACATTTAAAAGTAAATTTTTTCACGTTGTCATTATGTGGTCTTGTGTGTAGAATTTGGATAGAAAAAATAATTGAATCCATTTTTTTTTTAAAAAGCTGTAACATAACAAAATGTGGAAATATTAATGAGCTGTAAATACCTTCTGAATGCACTGTAAGTCTTGGTGAACAAAATTTAATTGTAAAGACAAAAAATACATTTGAGTATAAAATGTTTTTTTCTCTGACAAAAATGCGTTTTTTACACAAAAATGTTCTTGTTTTTCCTTAGCGCATTTTCTGGGAGAATTAATAAAAGTTCCTATCGTTAAAAATGGTGCTAATTTTACCCCAGCCAGTCAGATATTAATTAATATTTAAAAGCTAACATTTGATTGGTTGGGGCAAAATTAGCACCATTTTAAACAATAAGAACTTTTATTGAACAACCCTGTTTGTGTACTAAAAGCAAACCCTTTTTTAAGTGTTTTAATGAAAAAAGTTCTTGTTAAAAATGGTTTTAATTTTGCTCCAACCAATCAGATTTTATTTAATATTTGAAAGCTAAAATCTAATTGTTTGGGGCAAAATTAGCACCATTTTTAATGATAAGAGCTTTAATTGAATAACCCTTATAGGCTACAAGATATATAGTGGTCTACAAAATGTTCTTTTTGCCAGAATGTTAGTCTTCATCACTTTTTGTATACATAAAATATTCTGTTTCAATATCCTGTACATTTGGTTTACCAAAATAGATTTTTGTCATCAAAATATTTTGGGGCTGCACAGTTGTGGTGTTTTGACTACATGTATGTTTTGTTACCACAAAATTTCTTTTGATCAACTAAATATAGTTTTGTCGGTTACCGGTAAGTGTTGTTTTTTGCTTACAAAATTATCTGGGAACAAACCCCTTAGTAGACTTGTATTTTTTAAATTTTGATTTAAAAGGCCACAAGCTATTATTCACCCACAGAATCAAAAAGCATATCTAAGGGCATTGGTTGATCAAATCCCAGTTGTAAACTTGTTTTACCCTTGTCAGAACTCATCAGTGTAGCACACAAGTTTTTAAAATCAAATGTGAAGCCAATCCAGTGAGATTTCAGGTCATTAAAAGTTATTTTCAATAAAACACAAAAGCAATACAAGAAACACATTTTTAAGCCAAAACACATGTTGGAAGAAAATAAAAAAAAGTTTTACATATAGGATAATGCTGATCCGCTTGGTTTTAAAAATAAATATCGTGACATTCTATGTCTAAACAACTTATGGTTATATTAAAATGAATAAATATTGCACTAAATGAGTTTTCACTCAAAACTCATTTGATTTTAGCAAGAAGACAAACATGTATGTCAAGAAATACATAGATAAAGGCTGCAGAATGAAGACACATTAAGGGAGATTCAATAAAAGTTCTTATCATTTTAAATGGTGCTAATTTTGCCCCAACCAATCAGATCTTATTTAACATTTGAAAGATAACATCCGATTGGTTGGGGCAAAATTAGCACCATTTTTAACGATAAGAACTTTTATTGAATAACCCTGCTTGTCTTTTTTATTTGCTGGCACTTAAATCCTGACAATGGGGTCACATCATCAGCTTCCGGGTAGTGCTTCAGACACAGGGAATATGGAGCTAGGTTTCACTCAGACTCAAACATTTAATGTGATGAAAAACAGACTTGGTGAAGGCTGCAAACTATGCTATGACACCAAATACAGTATCCCCTAATAGACAATATTGCAAAAAGAAGGCTACAGTTTGTGTAATAGACTGCATCCCTTTCTCCTTTTTCATGCCACATGGTTACACACAAACACACACACGCACACACATGTATATATACAGTATATATAAAGTGCAGATTTGTGTCAATCAACAGATGCTTTATTTTGTATTTTTGCAAGCAGATCCATTATTGTTGTCATCCTCAATGCCTCAATTCATTTTAGCAGATAAGTAACATGGCATAAACGCATGTCTTTTTCACACAAGGCTAAGTTTGTATCGTATTGTTCTTTAGACAACACACAGGCTTATCCTGCCCCGATACTAGTCCAAACTGACTCACTGACTGATCTGTCAATAAGGAAAAGCTGGAGGTCAGCTGATATTTCTGCTTGTTTGGGCTAGGTACAATCGCCCGTGACTTACCAGCATGACTAATTGCAAACTCAATAAAAATATCAGACCACTCATTATTCAGGATCAAATAGGAGGAGCCACTATACTCACCCAAACAACTTTACATTATCTAAAAATGCAATTATTAATCTTTATCTAAAGCTACAATGATTAACTTAACACATTATTAATGTTTAGTGAGTTCTCCTTATTGCCCTCCACCCTCCATTACTCACTGCCTTCTTGTAGTGTCTGTAGCACTAAAAAGTTCTGCACAGCCTAACCCTGGACACTGCTTTGCTTACAAATTTCCACTTCCTTCTTTTCTCTGCTAATTCTTTTAATTATTGCAGAAAGTGTGCTGGCAGGTAGTCAAATATCCTAGTAAGAGGTTAGGTGAGGGGCACATATTTTTTCTTGTTTGAGTGACATATATTAAATATGCTGTGATTTCAAATGATGATTTCACAAATTTTTTAGAGCAAAGATACCCTTTAAGCAAACCTATTATTTAAATGGTATGTCCACCCCCCAAATTAAAATTTTATATGTTGCAGGAAATGGCCATAAACCTTGACCTCGCGAGGTTTATAGAACTCAAAGTTGTCCCCAAATGTCCACTTGCTGCCTTTTGCTAGTCTTCGGTGCTTGCAAGCAAGCAGAAGGCGCTCAACCGACATCCGCTCCTGTGATTGGCAAAGTCATTTAGGGTTATTCAATAAAAGTTCTTATCGTTTAAAATGGTGCTAACTATGCCCCAACCAATAAGATGTTAGCTTTCAAATGTTAAATAAGATCTGATTGGTTGGGGCAAAATTAGCACCATTTTAAACGATAAGAACTTTTATTGAATCTCCCTGATTGTGCCTTAGCCAATCACAGGAGCGGATGCTAGTCAAGCCCCTTCTGCTTGTCTTTCGTGCACGGAATACAGGCAGAAGGCAGCAAGGAAATGAAGGCTGGTAAGTACATTTGGGGACAGCTTTGAGTTCTAAAAATCTCTTGAGGTCAATGTTTATGGCCATTTCCTGCAACATATACATTTTTAGTTTGGGGGGTGGATATACCCTTTAAGTTGTTTTCTATATTTGTATCATTAAATATTTTTCAGTGTCAGGCAAAATGCTTTATAATTAAGAATGTCTTTACATTATTTTAATTAGCATTGAAACCCTATACAATTTAATGGAAAGTGTACCAAGATCTTTCATTAATGGAGCATTCAGTCCTTAATAAAAAGCATAGTTCAACATGGAAACAGCTGTTAATGAACTTATAAAACCATAACAAAAAAAAGTATTAAATGTGTTTCTTCAAGGCAATCAGAAGACATACAGTAGTAGAACCTATTACTTTTCCTTCATCTATATTTCACAATATCCTATAGACTTTAGAGACAGTTGTCAATCGTAATAATGTATATCCTGTTCTATGGAATGTCACCTTGTACAACATTATAACAACTCTGATGAATGGATATAATTAACTAAGGGCTGGGCGAGAGGGTGATGGATCAAAACCTCCAATTCTCTACTCATATGACCTCTGTTTTGCAATCAGGAACTCTGTCATTCTATCTTCTCTTGTATCCAAAACCTATAAATGCTTCAATTAATATCTATGCCAATAAGACATAAAGCAAATGACTATAGATTTACAGATGATGTTCTTACCATGAAACCATAACACTGGTTTCTTTTAAACTGCATTTTCTCATTAAAAGCTAAATATATTTTTACAACTAAAAAAATGTATTTTTTAAGGTGAGCACACACTGCATGAAAATGTCAACCCATTGAAATAATAGGTGAAAAGAGATCTACAATCTGCACTAAATATAATGATAATTTAATTTTGCCCATGCTATTAATTTTCCCAAGCTGTAAGTTTGCCCATGTTATTAATTTGTTGCTACCAATCAAATGAAAACTTTTAACAGCATTGCACTAAAACTAGTGCAAAGCATAATATTGAATGCCTTGCAGTGGCGGCCTTTTGCTATATCTGTGCATTCCCCTCAAAAAAAGTCTATAGATAAATGAGCCCCACTGTGTCTTATAATTTTACAATTTATTACCTCGACAATCTAATGACACTCCATGAGGGATACATAATATCTAAATGGTACTTTGGGTGGCCATACACATGCAATGTCAATCGCAATGTGGCGACAGATTACATTGGTATCTGTTGTCACATTGCAAATTGCGATGGGAACAGCACACATGGACCCCACGGATCACCCATACGCGTTATGAGGATCGATCGGCAATGTGGCCATACACGGGCTGATGGTATTGGCTCTATTTACTTTAAAGTAACTTGAGCTGATACCGACAGACAGAAAATTTTCAGCCCCTGCACATGCTCGATATTAGGTAAATCCTATCTGTCCACAATGGGATTTACTTAATATAGCTAACACCACCTTTAAGCATAAACTCAATGATGGACTGGGGTGTTGGGGCTCACCAGGTGATATAGGACCAAGGGTCCACCAAGAAGGAAGCATTAAGGGTCCTACTCAAATTCATCTGTTCTCTTCTCACATATATCTGTTTCACACCTCCTGACTCCTTGTGTTAACTTAATAAATTTGCCTTTTTTTTATTCTTCCAATATCACTGTATCTAAACTTAACATTTTCTCTGTTTTTAGGGGTTAAAGAACTCTGGGCCCACCAGGGATCTCCACTATATTTCTGTGGCCCAGTCTGACCCTGGACAAGCTATATAAAAATAAAAACAACACCCACATATGATCTTTCTATCAGCTTCTTCTGAAGCTAATAAAGGATTAAGAAGTACCAGTGGACATATTGCCCTTCAACCCCTCCTAATGGGTGTGCTTTTCTTTAACCTGATGTAAATACATGTTATTGTAAAGTGCTATGGAAGATGTTGGCGCTACATAAACTCACAATAATAATAACCTTCCCTTTAATTTGGTTAACAAAGCCATTCTGTAGAATCTACAGCAGATAGCATGAACAAGCAAACATATAAAAAGTAGCAATTTTGTATTTGTACTGTATTGTTTTTCTTACAAAAACTGCATGTAATATAGGTAAATTACTAATTACTACAAAGACAACAAAACCATTATGACTATATAATTAACCTATCAATCAAATATATAAATATTAACACATGTAATTATCTTTTACTGACAGGGAAAAATATTAGCAATGTGTCAACTCATATCTGACCATTTAATAGAGTTTTTGTCTACTTTTTCCTTGTCGTAGATCTCTGGTTAAACTGATGGTTCTGCTATACCTGGTAAATACTTTAAAACAACGTTAATGTCCTATCAACATTGTGCATCAAACAATTATTTTTATACATTAGATCCTTGATTGCATTAGCTGATTTTTTTTTATATAATACATAAAAAGGCTGCCACTTATACAAAAAAAAGCAGTGTTCTATGTCCATACTAAACCAGTAATCTGTGAGAAGGAAAATCCTCTGTATAAACTGTATAAAGTGGTGTACCCTTTGGTAGAGGGATGATGAAATCTATCTGTGGCATGCCTTGTACAACTGCTATGTTGTGAAATAATTTGGTACTAGAAATCTGCCATGCTTTTGATTTGCAAGCTTTGATTCCAACATACTTACCCTGGCACCAAAAAGGTCAGGGTCCCTTTACCTTCTATTGCTGCTGGATCCTGCTGTTTTCTGTCCCATACACACCAAGTAGAGGGAAAATGTAATGGGTTGTACCAGACATCGAAGACTCACTTTTTCATGTTTTATTATCACAACAATATATTTCGGATGCTTGGTACTTTATCAAGTTTACTCAATAATTAGTGACTTCTGCAATGTTATATCAGGTTAGTAATGGGTTTGCACAGATTTGAGCCCCCCCCCCCACCTCCCCCCCTTTTAAGTTGCATTCTCTATCCGTTTTTTTCTATTTTGCATAAAAATGAATGCACATAAAAGTGGGTTTGAGGGGCTCCTTTTTAAGTGTAGAATTTTTCTGACCTTTAACAGTGTAAATAATTGTCTGCTATTGACTGTTATGGCCATTTAAAGAGCTTTTATCTTATTGACCTTTAATTTTTGTAGAGCTATTGTAGCTATATTATATTTCTGAAATTTCTTTGAGATGTTTTATTCAAAAATAAAATCTTATTTTTTACTTTATATTTTACAATAGAATATAAGAAGTCAGAATGGGACAATCTTTCCCTAATTACCTATTCTTGCCTATGGCTGTACAGTTTAGAAGAAACCCTTGAGATTTCTAACTGTAAAATGTTTTTCAAAATAAATCTTACCTGTAGTAATTTTGGGGAAAAAAGTGCTATAAATAACACTTGCCTTGTATTTATTTAAAAGAATGTATGTATGTATATATAAATGTATGTGTGTTTGAAAGGAAACAATCTTTTTATAAAACTTAAACTCTCTTTAGGGTAAACAAACACCATAGAAGTCCTTGAGCTTGTAGTAAGAGTTATATAGGATAACTAAACTAATCAAAGATAGACGTTAAGACATGCAAATCAAGTTAATAAATTTAGCTCTTAACACTTTTTGCTGCTTTTAAAACAATCAGGGTTATTCAATAAACGTTCTTATCGTTAAAAATGGTGCTAATTCTGCCACAGCCAATCACATGTTAGCTTTCAAATGTTAAATAAGATCTGATTGGTTGGGGCAAAATTAGCACCATTTTTAACAATAATAACTTTTATTGAATCTCCCTGAATGTTTTTTACTCACCAAGTTATTGGCCAGTATTATCATTAAACTGTCATGGCATAAATAAAAACTTCAAGTGAAAGTATTCATATTAAAATAGAAAGTAACAGATGCACACAATTTGACAGATCTGACCTTGGAAGGACTCTTCAAATTACTGAAGTTGGTGAGAAGGAACACTTGAGGTTTGAAGAAGAAAAAAAGATATACAAGTGTGATCAGAATCAATAATGAACTAATTAGTTGCAAGAAAAGGTTGTCATTGGCTGTGAAAATCATACTTTGATTCCGATCGTCATCCTTTGATATGCAAAAACCGTCAAAAAGCTGTGTTTAGGCCTTTTTTTGAGATACACAGTAAATGTGTTCAATATTTTCATGTATCTATCTTTTCATCATTATTGTTGTATTTATTTCTGTAAAATAGTTAAGCCCACAACTATAATCATAAACCTTTTGTTCACCATAGTATATGCATTTTATATTTTACAATTGTTCCAAATTAATATAATATGGCATTTGTATGCTTAATATATAAGACTCTTGACATGTATGATCTTAGCCCATTGTTTTTACTAGGTAAACAAGAGATGAGAAATAGTACCCTGCTGGTGAATACGTACAAATGGACTGCTAAACACTATATATATATATATATATATATATATATATATATATATATATAATTAATATATATATATATATATATATATATATTATTTAATTATATAAAAGAAAAAACAATTATATCAAAATAATGCACAATACAATATAAAGCGGGTCAGCTACAATATATATAATGGATCAAATAAAAAAGCAACAATAACTTAGTTACATAGTCTCATGGATAACAAGCAATAGCCGTGAATAAAAAACAAGGGCCAAAGGGTGGCAACCATAAAATAAAAAAGCAACCTATGAATAAAAATAGTCCAGTGGATCAAACCTTCCAGCAGAAAGTGAGTTCCTAAAACAAAAGTCTAGGTAAGAGGATTACTGAAGTTCCGTCGGTGTGCGCACACCAGAACCAGAGGCAAAAGGTAGGTATAGAATATACTGCACCGTGATAATAGCAGTGACCGGATTGCAGACTTCCCCGTAAAGCTGGTCCCCCGGACTCTGATGCTTACAAGTCCGTGGCTCTGATAGCTCTTGGGATCCAAAGTACAGCAAGTGGACCGAATTGCTGGCGTCCTCCCAAAGTGGGTCACCTCTATTTAACTCCCAGTCATATGGGCAGGTGAGCTCGAACAATCCGCGGCTCTCCCGGTCACTAGGGCAGACTAGCCCCCAACACTCCACGGCTCTCTCCAATGCCCGGAATATAGCGTCACTTCCAATGCCATTTTTTTGTTTAACTAAGTTACAAAAAAACCCAATTTTGACTAATTATCAAAATTGTTTTTTTTTAAACCCCCAACCCGACACAGGTATACATAAATTACTGTGTTACTATGGCAGCCATACTTAAAGGGTAACTAAAGTCAAATTCTTTCTTGATCAATAACCAAAGTTTGTTCTTTTAACCCCCACGTGGCACAGGTACATATACCTACTAACCTACCCCTCCATTACTGTTGCAGCCTTACCTAAAGGGTAACTAAAGTCAAATTCTTTTTTGATCAATAACCAAAAAAGTTTGTTTTTTTAATCCCCACGTGGCACAGGTACACACACTTACTAACCTACCCCTCCATTACTGTTGCAGTCATACCTAAAGGGTAACTAAAGTCGAAAAAACTAATTTTGATCAATCATCAAAAAAGTTGTTTTTTTTTAACCCCCAACCCGACACAAACTACTGATCTACATATCCATTACTGTGGCAGCCATACTTAAAGGGTAACTAAAGTAAAAAAAAACTATTTTGACTAATTATCAACAAAGTTTGTTTTTTTAAAAACCCGACACAGGTACACACACCTACTGATCTACTTATCCCTTACTTTAGGAGCCATACTTAAAGGGTAACTAAAGTCAAAAAAACTAATTTTGAAAATCATTAAAAAAGTTTGTTTTTTTAACCCCCTATCCGAGACAGGTATACATACCTACTGACCTACCCTTCCGTTTCTGTGCCAGCCATACTTAAAGTGGAACTACTGTATAGTCAAAAATACATTTTGATCAATAATCAAAAAAGTTTGTTTTTTTAACCTACAACCTAACACAGGTACATACACCAACTGACGTGCCCATTCATTTATGTGGCAATCACATCTAAAGTATAGTAAAAAACAAACAAACACATTTTGACCAATAACCAAAGTTAATCTGTTATCCCCCAATCTGACACGAGTACACACCAACTGACCTACCTTTAATTCATGTGACAGCCATATTTAAATGGTAAGTATAAAAAAAACAACAATGTCCTCATCATTGTCATTATTGAGTTTTAAAATCTGCAGCACAAACACACACATTCCCTTCCAAAATGTGACATTTCAAACCAAATTCAAATTTTATACTTAAACTTTCCCTTTCTAGTTTTAATCAGCAATTTCTCAGCTATAAATCAGGAAATATGCTTTAGCCTGAGTTTCTTATATACATGCCACAGTTTCAAGCCATGTGTTGGTTGTTTTTTATTGAGTGGTGAAATGCCCTGTCACTGCACTGTAGATTTCCTAATAAATAGCTACTGTATGCTTGATCACCCACTCTATTCTGCCAATAATAGTGCAGCCACAAAGTTTCAATTAATTTTAAAAAGTATATATATATATATATATATATATATATATATATATATATATACATACACACACACACACACAAAACATAGAAAAGATCATCATATATATCATATATATATATATATATATATATATATATATATATATATAATACAATACAAGAATGTGGAAGCACCCCCTTTAGGCTAATTTACAACTACATTTAGTGGAAGTGCTACTGATCTGGTCAAACATTTTTCCTGTGCCTACACACGGCAGTGGGTAACCATGGGTTAACTCCCCTGTTGTGTGAAGGTCAGGAAGTACTAAAAAGGCTCCTCCCCCCTAGTTACCTGTCTTTTTTCTTCCTGCTTGTTCGTGATGCGGGTCCCCCTGTTATGCCTCTCTCCAGTGTACCTCTCCTGCACTGATGCCCGCTCCTCTTTTTAGCGCGAGCGGGAGGAAGTGAGTCATTCCCTCAGTTTTGCCGGGACTGATTTCAGGCCGCGATACTATTGCGGTCGCCGTTTCATGACGTCACGCGGCGCGAAAATTTAAAAGGCGGAAGAGTCTTCCTGGTGCCGGTTTGTCTAACGCCGGGGATCTTTCTGTTCCTTCAGTTTGTCAGGACAGCAGTGCTTTCTTACACAGTGCAACTTGTAGCTGTGGGTATTTTGCCTTTCCCTCGCTATGCCCTTAAAAGACTTGGTTACTTATTATGCTTTTCTTTTTTCAGAGTCTGATGTCTTCTAAGAGTGCCAGATCTGAGTCCAGGGGGTGAGCTGGAGAATGATTATGTGATGCATCCTCCAGTTGGGTTAGGATGATATCTACTTTATATCTACCTTATATTTTCTTATACTGAGGTTTTTTCTCCATGGTCTTCTCATCATGATGATGGACCACATAGAGGGAAAAATCCGCCTTCAGAATGCAATCTATGTCCTAACATTGCTTTACCTGGGAAGAAATTGTGCCAGGCTGTATTCAATTTGTATATGCCCCAAATCAGGATGTAAGTGTAGTACAGCAAGGGGATCCAGTCCACAAACTTCAGGACCCCTCTGAAACTATATGAAGCCGGCCTTTCTCAGCAGTTGTCTGAGGGAGAAATTGAGGAAAATTATGCCAATCTACTTTATCCGATTTGAATCCTGAGATGGTCGATCATTTAATATATCTTATGAGGAAGACTTTATTGGTCGCTTCACAGAAGAAAACCGGCGGAACAAGATAGATGGTTTCAGGAACATCAGGAGCCTCAGTTGGTGTTTCCAGTGCATGATAAAATACCTAATACGTTATTAGAGGAATGGCGAGTTCCTGACAGAAGATTTCCATGACACCTTCATTTTTGAGAATTTATCCTTTTGCGGATGACTATTCAAAGCATTGGAATACGCCCCCAAAAGTTGATGCCGCTTTGGCGAGGGATAGCTAGAAGAACCTCCCTGGCAGTAGATGATGGGGCGACTTTAAGAGACCCAATGGAGAGGCGGCAGGATCGTTATTAAGAAGGTCTTATTCCGTATCAGGCGCTGTATGAGACCAGCAGTAGCCATAACAGGTTTGGCTAGAGCAAACAGTATTGGATACAGGACGTTGATCAAGCTCTAGCAGATGCAGGTCGAGAAAGGAAGTGAGAGAGATGTTACAAAATGTATATTCCAATGAATTCTTCGTACAAGCATCATTTGATATAATCAAGCTGTTGGCAAAGAACATGAGCCTTTCGGTAGCGGCCAGACGTGCACTTGGCTCCGTCAATGGCAAGCAGACGCGGCCTCCAACAAAACCTAGCAGCTTGCCATATGAAGGGGAATATTTGTTTGGTTCTGCGCTAAAAAGTTTTTTCGCAAAACGTGGACAATCGGAAGATTCTTCTCCCCAATTTCGAAAACCTAGAAGGTCTTATTTATGCCACCTCAAGACAGGGCTTCCTCCAGGAGGAAGCAATATAGACCTGGCAAACCAAGGAATTGGAGGGATCAGTTTCCTTTCGTGGCAGGGGAAATAGGAGAGGACGCCCCTTATGAAGGTGCTTAGCCAACGTCCAACAGTAGGGGAAGATTACAGAGATTCAAGGACGTTTGGGCGATGACTACAACAGATCATTGGGTTTTGAAAACCATCAAAAATGGGTACAGAATAGACTTCGATTTCCCCCCAACCAAACACCGTTTTCTGGAATCAAGAAGACTCAAGTCCAGAGTAGAACGACACGCAATGAAAGAGATTATTCAGGAGCTTCTTGGCAAAGATGTTATAGAAAAAGTTCCACTCGGATGCCACAGAACAGGGGTATATTCTCCCCTCTTTTAGTAAAGAAAGCATCGGGAGAGTTTCGAGCAGTATTGGATTGAGATACTAAACTCCTTCATAACAGCAAGAACATTCAAAATGGAAACGTTAAAAGTCATTCTGCAACAGATATTTCCAGGGATTGGATGTGCAAAGTGGATTTGGAGATGCATATCTCCATGTACCAATCCACCCAGCACACAGAAAGTACCTAAGGTTTTCCGTTTTACACCAACCATTTTCAATACAAAGCTCTCTCCATTCGGGCTATCCACTCTCCAAGAGTATTCACAAAGATAGTAGTAGTTTTAACAGCTTTACTCGCGACCCAAGGAGTTCAGTGTTTCGCCTACCTAGACGATGTAATGATAAAGGCTCAGTCAAAAAACTTACTCCAAAAGCATCTTTCAGAAACCCTATCCTGTTTCAAGGCGCACGGGTGGATAATAAATTAAGAAAATCATGCCTGTGTCCAACTCAACACCTGGAATATCTAGGAGCCTGCATAAATACAGAGAAATTTCAGTATCCATTCCCAGCTAAAAGAGACGACATAATCTGCAAGATCAAGAAACTATTAAAATCCCCAGCCAACACAGTAAAATTTGTGGAGCACATAATAGGAAAGTTGGTTTCTACACAAAGATTATGGCCCTGGGCAATGCTACATCTTACGCCTTTACAAATGAAGTTCTTATCCAATGGAAAGCATATCAGAATCCAGGAAAGTTAATACATTTAGAAGCATCACTAAAACACCAATTGCGATGGTGGACCAACAAAAAAAGACTTCAAACCCAGATCATTAAACATATCAAATGGGAAAATATAATGACGGATGCCAGTTTAAAAGGTTGGGGAGCAACCTTTGGAAATCGGCTAGCACAGGGTGCCTGGGTATAAGAGTGAAGTCAATGTCATCCAACGTACGAGAGCTAACAGCTGGCCAGAGAACATTATATCATTTTCGTCATTATATCAAAAGGAAATCGTTCGAATATTTTCAGACAATGCCTCGACAGTGGCCTATCTGAACAAGCAAGGTGGAACAGAACAAGTATCTATGGCTCCTCACGCAAGAAATTCTCCTCTGGGCAGAGAAAAATCTAGCCAATCTTTCGGCAGTATACATTCCAGACAAGAGAACATTCCGCGACTTTTTGAGTCGGAAGAAGATTTTACCATGGGAATGGGAGCTAGATCATCAAACATTCTGAGAATATGCGCGAAATGGGGAACACCACAAACGATGATGGCCACAAGAGAAAATACGAAGCTCCCATTATTTTGTTCCCGCTATCCGGTGACTCAGGCAGTAGCAATGGAGTTTCTCCATACCCTGGGTTCGAGCTGGTGTACATATTCCCTCCATTTCCACTAATCCCCAGAGTCCTAGCAAAGATTTGGGTAGAGAGAGTCAAAGCAATCTTAATTCTCCCATTTTGGCCAAGGAGGCCGTGGTTCCCCATAGTGAAAAGTATGTTGGTGGCACCTCCGTTCAGGCTTCCACTGCTTCCGCAGCTGCTAACCCAGGGTCCTCTCTATCACCCTCAGAGGCAAACATTACATATGACGGCATGGCTTGTGAAAGGGAGAAACTCGAAAAATTAGGGCTCTCTGAGGCAACATATCCACTCTATGTCGGCAAGAAAGCCCTCAACATCCAAGAATTATTATAGAACTTGGAAAGTTTTTATGGAATGGTGTATATCGAACAATAATAGCGTTCAAAATATCTCAGCAAAAGCACTAGTTGAATTCCTCCAGTCTGGTTGGAAAAGAACTTGAGTATATATACGCTAAAAAATCAGGTGTCAGCCATATCTGCCTTGACCCAAATCCAGTGGGCTCTGGATCCCTTAGTTAAACGCTTTTTTCAAGGAATGAAGCGTATTAAACCACAAATTAAAAGAATAATTCCCCCATGGGGCACTATCTTTAGTTCTGCATTGTATGTCAGACATCCATTTGAGCCGATTGAGGACGTTCCAATAGGGAAATAACTTTCAAAACCATTCTTCTCGTTGCTATTGTACAGCTAGAGGGTCTCGGAGATTCATGCACCAAAATGGTCAGACCTTATCTTAATATATTTCCAGATAAAGATGATTTTGAGACCAGACGCTACATACTTACCAAAAGTAGTTACAAGATTTCACATAAATGAAGACATCATTCTTCCTTCGCCTAGATGAATCTCTCCACCCAGATTCTAATTTCTTTAAAGTGGACCAGTACCAGTAAGATGTCTGAAAACTTATTTACAAAAAACTGCAGATCAGGAAAACTGAATTCCTTTTGTTCTTTATAAAGGTACTAAGAAAGGTGAAAGGGCATCAAAGTCCACCCTGGCACCTGGATCAAAGAAAGCATCAGATGCTGCTACAGGTTAAATCCTGTGAGGAGCCAAACCGTAAGGGCGCATCTACACGGGCTGTGGCCACATCATGGGCATTTGTTGGAGGAGCTTCGGAGAGGAATTGTGTAAAGCAGCCTTGGGCCTCATTTCTTACTTTTGTTACATTACAAGTTGGATGTTTCAAATACTTCTTTTGCTTCTAAGGCACTGGAAGCATCGTATAAATAAATTGAGTTGCATATATTGATTCCCTCCCTTATTCTGTTCTTGGGTTATCCATGGTTACCCACTGCCGTGTGTAGGACAGGAAAAGAGAAAATTGTCATCCTACTACCGTAATTTTCCTTTCCTGTGCTGTAGCACGGCAGTGGGTAAGCTTCCCTCCCTTTTATACCAAGCAGTCATTCCAAAGACAGGGTCATAGGGGGGAGGAGCCTTTTTAGTACTTCCTGACCTTCACACAACAGGGGAGTTAACCCATGGTTACCCACTGCCGTGCTACAGCACAGGAAAGGAAAATTACGGTAAGTATGATGACAATTTTCTCTTATACAAACATAGAAAAGATAATCAATGCACATTCCTAGGCCCCATACAATATCATATTATCTGCACACTGGCATACTTTATAAACAAAGGGGTTTTAGTATACATTACTGTGAACACATGAATGAAAAGCCTTCCAACCACATCAAGGTAACCCCAATCTGGAAGGTCCTAACTTCTAACCTTTTTACATTTCTTTTACTTCAATAACGATTAGCAAACTTTTGCATTTCTCATTCTTACACACTGGATCCATATAACAGGCTCTCTCACTTCCCCCCAGCCCTTTGGCTTGGTAAAAATGAGGGAAGAGGCCATCCAGTGCTTTATATTAAAGGCATAGGACCTCCCATAAAAGGGGTGTGTTGGGGGTGCTATAACCACATGGAAGCTTGACCTGGCTTCCAAATAAATACATACAATACAAGGATTGTGGAAGCACTCATTCATGTGATCATAGTAATGTATACTAAAAAACCCTTTGTTTATAAAGTATGCCAGTGTGCAGATAATATGATATTACATGGGGCCAGATCAGTAGCACTTCCGCTAAATGTAGTTGTTAGTCTAATTGGAGTGCTTCCACAATCCTTGTATTGTCCTTCCTTTATATAAAATTATTTTCCATTTTGTGGAGATTGCATTGAGTTTTTAGACTGTACTATGTAGGTGGGGGTAGGCTAAAATAATATTATACATAGTAAAAGTGTATATTGTAATGTAAAAGGTATAACATGAATTAGTTTATTAATATGTACAAAATAAAGATATATAAGTGTGTAACAGTGTGTAAATGGCATATGAAATAAAAAATAAAAAAGTACTAACCTACAGAATCTCTCCACGTTTGAATGGACAGGTCAAAATGGGAGCTATAGACACACCTCTCAAATTTATTAAATTCTGCATGGAAGTTTGCTGCCATTTCCTTATTGTCCTTATTATCCAATAGGTGTGCTTCTGGTAGCTGCTGTAGCACTACATCACATCCTGACACAATGCATGCTTTACAGTAACATCCTTTAGCTTTGCATTGTGGTAGAGACTTACTGAGCATGTGCGAGTTAATGGCCAATCAAAAGAAAGTTTGCTTTCCCAGTAAGTGTAGATGATATCCAGCTGTATTGCATTGTGGGAGAGTGCTTCACATCCTGATGCAATGTGTAGTGGAAGCGGGTGGGCGTGGCCAAACAACACTGTCTGTCTCTCTCTCTGTCTGTCTCTCTCTCTCTGTTTGTCTCTCTGTCTCTGTCTGTCTCTCTCTCTCTGTCTGTCTCTCTCTCTCTGTCTGTCTCTCTCTTTCTGTCTGTCTCTCTCTGTCAATTTCTCTGTCTCTTTCTCCTATTCTGTTAGCAGCAGTGCTCACAATGATCAGCTTCCAGGTTAGTACAATTATTATAAATTGTCCCATTACTGTAATAGTGGCCGACTGTATTCTAGCAGCCAATAGGAATACCCCATATTAAACAAGCACCAGGTTCCTCCTTACTGCCGCATGTGTGTAAAGTACAGCATCTAACAAAGCCCTTCCACATTGGTCGTAATCCAGGTAAAAGCCAATAGTGTTCCGTTTAACTGGGAGAGAAGGCATTGCCTATAGAAATGGTGGGAGATCCCTGCTGTTGCTAGGTATTGAGACGCTGCCTGTTCCTGCTTGAGAGCCCTGGGGATTAGCTGGAGGAGGGAGTTAATGTGTGTACAGTATTGTATGTATACAACTTGACAGCACCTGGTCTGGGGCTCCAAGTGCTGATGGAAGCCCCGCGGAGCCTCCCAACACTCGCGGCAGGGCCTGGGAGCCTGGTTTTCAGCCGCAGACAACCGCAAACTACCCCTGGAAGACGGAACTACCGGGAAGGGCTCCAAGTGCCGCGGGAAGACCCGCGGAGCCTCCCAACACTCGCAGCGGGGCCTGGTTTTCAGCCGCAACCAGCCGCAAACTACCCCTGGAAGACGGCACTACCGGGAAAGGCTCCAAGTACCGCAGGAAGTTATCATTAGGTAAAAACGTATCTTAAACATAATAATTACACTACAAAAATAACAGCATTATTACTTAAAATGTCATTCTTAGATAGGACTACCCTAATATGGAGGGCCTTGTAAGTGGCGGGTAGCTTACACTTATTATATATTAATATATTTTAATAAATATATGTAACTAACACTCCAGCAAATTAAACTATATAAAATTAACACAAAAAAACCCACTGTGCACCAACGGGCACACTTTTGCTAGTGTATATATATATATATATATATATATATATATATATATATAATACAATACAAGAATTGTGGAAGCCCTCCAATTAGGCTAATTTACAACTACATTTAGTGGAAGTGCTACTGATCTGGTCAAACATTTATACAAACATAGAAAAGATAATCAATGCACATTCCTAGGCCCCATACAATATCATATTATCTGCACACTGGCATACTTTATAAACAAAGGGGTTTTAGTATACATTACTGTGATCACATGAATGAAAAGCCTTCCAACCACGTCAAGGTAACACCAGTCTGGAAGGTCCTAACATCTAACCTTTTCAATTTCTTTTACTTCAATTACAATTAGCAAACTTTTGCATTTCGACGGCCTGCTAGATGGGCAGAAACATGTAAACCACAGTAAATTGTATGTTCCTGTTGCAAAGACCCGTGAGTGCGTCCCTTTCTTTCGGATTATATATATATATATATATATATATATATTTTTTTTTTTTTTTTTTAAATAAAGGTTCGAATAGATGTGTTTTTATAACTAAGAGCACTAAAACAGGATCCCAAGGTGGAACTAAACTATTCCCTTAAATATGAAACTCGAAAGTATGTCACACCATAACCAGAGGTTGTTAAAAATCTGCTTTTCTTTAAACTAGGACTGAAATCAAAATCACCTTTAAAAGTTGTATAATTTAACTTAGACGCACAGTTTCGGGCTGCCTCAGGGTAAAAGCCCCCTCACCACCACCCAACCACCACCCCAGACCCCTGTAGGTAATGCGATTCCCATAGTATGTAGCCTTTACCTAAGCAATGCATTATTCTGCTTTAAAGGTCAGTTATCACCTGAAACAAAGGCAAAACTTCATATGAAAAAAATGTTCTCCCTTTTTATCAGAGCAAGATACACCATTGTTAATTGTCAGTGATATGTGTTTTATAGTAACATTGCTTTTGTGACTGTCAAATTTTAAAATGCATTTTATTAAATTACAGGTTAAGGAACATGATTGAGGCAAACCTCTCCGGTCTCATACATTAATGTGTCAACTAAAAGGTGTTTCAAAATTCAATGGCAAATCCTCGACTGCATACTTATTGCACAATCATGTGGTGTTTCCTCTTGACAAGGGACAGTCGAGATCTGGGACCAAACCCCACTAACTTAAAAGCCCAAGGAATACACGCCACACTTTATTTTGAAGGAAAAGGCCGCAGCATCTTTACTTAAAACACATATTTTAAAACAACATGAAAATACTTTAAGTAACATAGTTTAACTTCTGCTGCTGCTGCTGGGTCCCACCTCCTGACCCATGTCAGGGCACATTTCCCAGCACCCTGGCTGGTCTATTTTGCACCAGCACAGTTAACATCAGCAGTGTATCAGCAGAGGCTTATAACAAATACTTTATTGTGACATGTACACTGCTGTATATTCTAATCAAAGGTTAAATTACCGGTTAATTGAAACTAAAATTAGAACAGACGCCTGAATCTTGACTAGGAATATACGTACACTGGATACGTTGATACTTCCCCAGGAAAGTATACCTGAAGTAAAGCGTTTATGGCCTACTCTATTTGTTTTCCGACGCTTATGTGATTTGATCTTTAGGTGCAATGGTGAATTAAGGGGGCGTTTTGATTGTGGAGTCTGACTTTGGAGACGCACAGATGAAGCGTACAAACCGGGACTCTGACTGTGGCCCAGGATTCACATGCACCATTTATGTAATAGTCTAGGGAAGTGGTAAGGATACCTTGAATTCCATCTTATGTCCATGGCCCCTCAGCCTCAACTGTTATATATATATGTATGGCATTATGCAATGTATAAATATTATCACTTGTGTGAGGGGTGTAGGAAACTGGTATGTTTTGTGAAGTAATTTCATATTCAAGAGTGTCCACAGCTAATAAAGTTTGTTTGAAAGAGATATAATTTTGCCTTTATTTATTCATGGGTATATAGTGTGTGCCTCTTGTATAGGAACTGGCCAATCACTATTCATTCTTTGGAAGTGGTTGGCAATATGCTTTTGTAGTATTTAAATTTCCTAGAGGCACCCTCCTATTTGGAGTAATTACTAGCCTTATGGGTGATATTAGGGAGGAGCACTACACCACATAGTATTATTAATAATGTAATATATCCCCATAACATCAACCTCAACCTTGACATTATCTAAAAATGTTTAACATGCTATCAAAATAAAAAATAAAATAAAAAAAGAACTAATCCCAGGAAAATTAATTATAATTAATATTGGGGCATCAGACTCTAAATACAAAAATACGAAAAGACAACATGGCCTTCATATTGAGCATGAGGATCATCCAAATTTTATTCAAACATCCATATGTGTCACAGGGAACTCCAGGGTTGTTTGCCTTAAGTCCTATAAAGGTGTCTGCTCAATTGCAATGGAACTGATCTGGAAATGCATGTGCATGCAATTTACCATATATAATTGAGTTAAAACCAAGATTTTTAAACTTTAAAATGTGCCTGAAAACCTCCCCTCAGTTCATACTCTGGTCCCCGACATTCTTATCAGCAAACTCGCAGGGTTGCAGAGGGAAAGAGATTGGAACAGTGACAAGAGTGTAGGCGCTGGCATGTAAGGCACGTAAGTTATGCAATACACATCTCCACCTGCAATCTGTCCTCTCACAGCCCTCACCTTTGTGCCGGAGCTGGTAAGAAGCAAATTTAACCCTTATTATCACACTATGCTCATCGGTTCTATGGGGCCACTTAAGTCTGCAGTTTGGAGGGGGGCTGGAGTACTTTTTTTTTATTTAAATGATGGAATATTAACCCTGTATGGTGTTGGGGTGGGAGGGCTAAATTATGAAAATTTATATTTTTATGGAGGACTATTAATACCATAAATCCTGTTTACTAGGTAATTATTTTGGAGAATAGTGATCATATTTTCAACCCTTCAGTAAAATCCACTACTGGACCCACTGTGTAGTTTAAAGTTATCTTTACCTTACATCCCAGCTCCTTAGGGTCCTTCTGCAATGTCTTTCCAAAGTCCAGGAAACCGAGGAATAGGAGCTGTCTTCCTGTGGGAAAGGTTTCAGCCTCTGATGCGTCCTCTCAGTCATCTCAGTGGAGTCCTTTCCCCCCTCCCTCCCACCATCCAGATCCATCCTCTGCAATAGATATTTGTAGCGTGTAATCCTTAATAATATAATATAATATAGCTCCCCCCTGCCCAGACCCAAACGCCACATTATTTTCTTTTAAAAACAATCTGAATCTTACTTACATGCCTTTGTACCCGTGGCGTCTCCATTGCTGGCAGCCGCGTCTGTGATTGGCTACCTCTCAGCCAATCACAGTTGTGGCTGCAAGTCTAGGCAACTGTTTGCAACTTCCTGCAAACAGGAAGCAGAGAGGAGTGTGCCACTGGAGTGAAGGGCTCTAATTATGATTTGTATTTGATTTTGAAAGTAATAATATGGGGTTTAGGTCTGGGCAGGGGGTAGCTACATTATATTAAAAGTTTGATTTTAGGATAGACATGCCCTTTAAAATCTGTTTCTGTTTTTTTTATTTCACAATATTCTATTTTACTACAAGTAACTGCATTTTCTTCAATTGCCACTTCTTTTTTCATTTCTAAATCTTTTCCCAAACTTACTTTCTCGTATAGAAAGGCGTTTCCTCATTCCAGATTTCAATTAGCTTTCTGACAGGATTTTAAGGATCTCACGTGCTGAATTGGGATATTACAAAAATGTGGAGTGGGGTTGATCTTCTCTAAAGGTTTCATATGTCTTTGTCAGTTTATATTTTTACAAAAACACAAAAGGGGTGGAACGCAGCAGTTTCCACTGGTGGGGCCACCCTGGTAAGAAACCTGCTGCAGTATGTATAGTCACCTGGATAATCATTCTCTGTACTAGGAATAGGGAGACTAGTGTAGTATGTGTATTTCCAAATATGGAATCGGATAGTAACAAATATGGAATCGGATAGTAACTAACTAAGGTGCTTGTGTATGGCCAGTTTAAAACCATCTATCTATATATCTGTCATTTTCTGTTAGATTAACTGGACTTAAAGTTTAGTTCTTGAAGACATTTCACTTGTAATCTGACTGGCTTTCTCAATTCAGAATGACTTGTACAAGCATCTGTTGACAATAAAAACAGTACCCAGGAATGTGCTGTATCTCAATCAGCAAGTTTGACCTGATTTTAGTAGAGATGTAATGTGGGTTCGATTAGAACCCAGTTTCGAATGTGTTTCGAAGTCCCGACAAAACTTTCGGAACTCCTGAATTTCACGGAACCCGAATTTTTCGAATTTTCAATTTTAACGAAAATCGAAAGTAGATGATTATCGAAAATCGAAAGTAGATGATTATCGAAAATCGAAAGTAGATGATTATCGAAAATAGAAAGTAGATGATTATCGAAAATCGAAAGTAGATAATTATCGAATATCGAAAGTAGACGATTATCGAAAATCAAAAGTAGACAATTTTCGAAAATTGAAAGTAGACGATTTTCGAAAATAGACGATTTTCGAAAATTGAAAATTGAAAGTAGTCCATTTTCGAAAATCGAAAGTAGATGATTTTTGAAAATCGAAATTAGACGATTTTCGAAAATCGAAACTCGAACTTTCAAACTTTCGAAAATTCTAAAGAAAACTCAACAGTTTCGAACATCTATATAGCTCTTTTCACTGCATTTGTCAATAGTAAACTTATCTGCTCGCACATTGATTTTACCTTGACAAAATCTTTCAAATCTTCAGTTTCAGTGTGTCAAAAAAAAAAAAACTTTCAGGGAGATTCAATAAAAGGTCTTATTGTTTAAAATGGTGCTAATTTAGCCCCAACCAATCAGATCTTATTTAACATTTGAAAGCTAGCATCTGATTGGTTGGGGCAAAATTAGCACCATTTTTAACGATAAGAACCTTTATTAAATAACCCTGTTTGTGTTTTTCTACAAATAGAGAATCTGACACTCTTGGAGTTTTGACTGAAATCCAGTGGGAGGAGACTCCATAGACTCTTGTTTGAGGAGGCAAGACTGGAAATGAGTTTAAATCTACTATTTACAGATAAAAAAAATAAAAGAAGGCAAAAGAAGACATTAAAGGCAGGAGAATGATATAAAGGTGAATGGAAAAAGGGTGTACATTCCCTTAAATAGATGTCTAACAAACTACTTTTGGCTGATCTCAGGTCATATACAGTACAGTTTTAACTTCAAGAACGGTCTTGAGATTATATTTTTGACTATTATTTGGTCATCCATGTGGACTTTCATTTTTGACAAATATTTTTATTTCTCAATTTTCACTCCTTAATTTACATGCTTTTTCCCATAGTATTTATTTATATATCCTTGTTTAAATCTGTGATTTAGATGATTATTTTTTATCTATACATGTTTTCATTTATCTTTCTGTACTTCTCTCTATGCTGTTTTATATGCTATTACATATACAGGTGCTCTTACAGTAATTAACTTATAACTTGTATAGGCCCATCTCCTCCAGTAAAGGGACCACTCTTTGTCACCATTGTAACTGGGCTTTTATAGAACGCTTCAAATGAAAATGGTACTGTTAAAGGGCAAGTCCATCCCCAAAATGAAAACTTACATGCAGGTAAATCACCCCCCAAAACCCTAAACGGCAATAGTTTGAAATCTGTACAATTTCCTTTTGTCCCTGTTTCTGCTTGCTTGTTTCCAGCTGTCAGTTACGAATTTGACAGTTGACATCATAGCCAATGACTAAATGTTAATCCCCTGTCTGCCTCTTCTGAACATGCCCAGGGAGCATGGCCAGGCTCAGTACAGGTTTCTAAATTGCTCAGTTTCCATAAGGCATCCAGAAGCATAGCAGGCATACAGTAATGAATTTAAGTATGATATATCAACATATTTTAAAGAGGCCATTATTTCTAAAAGATGTTCTAATGAGGGTGGAGTTGTCCTTTAATTATTTCCAGCTTCCATATACTCATTGAATTGGATGGCAGGCCTCTTCCCTCCTTGTTAAAAGCCAGTAGGCAGGGGGAAGTGATAGCCTTCAATACTAATCCAATGCAAGGTCAAGGATACAATTTTCCCATGAAAATGCAACCAAGCAAGGAGTGTTGGCCCATATAAATGACCCAAGGTAATTTGTTAGGAACTTCCATACTGGGGTTACCTTGATGTGGTTTGGAAGGCTTTTCATTTTTATGCATAAAATTGAAACTAACCCCCCCCCCCATGTTTTTACTGTTTGCACTAGCATAGATATTATGATATATGGGGCCTGGGAATGTGCATTGATCATCTTTTCTTGTTTGGCCCCTCAGGTATCAGCTCATGGGTTGACAGCAAAAGCAGTAATACTTTGCACTTTTCAAACGTAGAATCCATGCATATCAGTAGCCGTAAACCTTTGATATGTTGCATGTTAAACTGAAAATGGATCATTATTATAGCGCATGCACCCACAGTAGGCAGCGAGTTGCTATCTTTATGATGTGCAATTTCTTCATTGCTTAGTCATAAAGAACCTTTTAGCACATTAAATCCCCAAGTACATGAATCACAACAGCATGAAATATACAGCAATTTAAATAACATTTATCTTTGCCGCTCATGCTGGCTACAGATGCTGTGTGATTCTGTCCTGCAATGTGCTATGAACAAGCTCCCGAAACACCTTGTAATCTATTCATTTCATGCTTGATTAATTCCCACTGAGGAGGTTTCCATTCTATTGAGATGTGAGAGATTGAACCCTCTATCACTTAGCTCTGGAAGGATAACTAAAAACACACAGAAGACAGGGTTTAAAACAAGAGGAACTAAATAAAGTAGTTCTACACACGATACATCATCTCATGCATGTGCATTTTGAGAATCAAACTTTATAGTATAGTGTAAGTGTAACTTATAGGCCAAAATATTAATTACTGGACTGTTAGTCAGCACCATTATATAGGTATATTATTTCATGAAGATAAAAGAATGAATGTGAATCCAAATACATAATGAGGGACAATAAACTCAGCTGACTGCAAATTCTATAACTATAAATCCTTTGTACACTGAACAAGTGTCGTATTTTTGTAAACCTATTTCGACACTCCAGTCCCTGGCAATTCTATTTTCCTTTACTTCTTTCCTTTGCGTTTCATACAAAAGTAATATTTTCAGTGTATTTCTTAGCCAGCATCAATGTATCAACGGAATATTAAAATTTCAGTAAAAAGTCGAAAGGATCTAAGTCTAAGGATTTAAACCTGCAACCCCATATATGCTGTTTTTTCAAAAGCAACAAATTTCGTCTACAATCCTACATGAGCTAATATATAGAACATAATGGCAGGGAAGTCAGCTGACTATTTAGCACTGTTCCTGGTATGGTTGTTCTTTGTGCTACTCATGCTGGCTGGAAAATAAACTACAGGGGCTTTCATATTGGTGGGGAGACATCAGTATAAACACTCTCTGCATAGAGACAGTGAATATTGTTATCTCCTTTTTTTTTGTGCATATTTACAAGCGTGACCAGCACTAACATTTTAATTTAGAATTGTATTGTATTGATAGACTCAAAAACACATGTTCTCCGGCAAACAAATGTTTTCTAGAATTTTTTCCATAGTGTAAATGATTAATAATTAATATGATAAGATGAAATGCCTTCTTTAGAGGACATGTAATCAGGCTTTGTTATTAAATATTCCAAATTGGTTTCTTTTACCCTCCCTTGAGATCTGCCTTCCTCCTTCACCACTGTCTTATAGATGGTTCTTCCTTCTCTCAGGGCATGTCTTTAAACGTCTCACTATACTGCTATTCTGTTTCTTGTATAGACTTGTACTTGACAATTTTTCTAATGAGCTGATCTGGAGACCAGTGCTATAACATCTAGACAGTGCAAATTATACCACCCTTAATTGTAAAGCAAGAAAAGATATATGAGAGGAAATGTAAAAAATCTTTTTTAATGATGCTTTTGCATATTAAATGGCTCAATATGGCAGATACGTACTGCTTGTGACTAAGACTAAAATTCCCCTGTTCAGTCTGACACTTTCCTAATCATTCTGACTTCCAAATGTTTGTAGCATGTTTAATTGCAAATCCTTTTGTTCTTTGTAAATAATATTAAAATTCTGTAATTTTTTTTAGTAAAAAGAAATATACACATTTTAGTTATTTGGGTAAGAATGTCCATATATATATATATCTTTGTACATCAAGAAAGCACTCACGTATCACAAGTACAGCTGCCTGGGTGCAAAATCACTACAAATATAGAGTCCTTCTTCCAAATGACTGCACTCACAGAACCTTTTTATCCAAATCTTTATTAGCAAATAATGTTGACGTGTTTCAGTCCCCACGCGGACTGTCCTCAGAACAAACATTCCCATGTGTCAACCACCCTTAAATAGCCTCGGTTACCCACGTGCTCCCTCCACCAGGCAGTGTCATCAACCAGTATAAACCATCAGTCCCCAATACCTACAATCCTGAGGACAGTCCGTGTGGGGACTGAAACGCGTCAACATTATTTGCTAATAAAGATTTGGATAAAGAAGTCCTGTGAGTGCAGTCATTTGGAAGAAGGACTATATACATAATAATATATATATATATATGATATATATATATATATAAAATCATATATATAGTTAGATATATAATATATAATATATAACAAGTTTACAGTTATCAATTTAAAATCTCATTAATATTAACCATTTAGACTGTAAGTTAAAAGGGTATGTCCACCTAAGAAATCGATATGGGGATTTCAGTTTTATTGAAAAACGGGGTGTAAGAGAGCTGTGTCTTACCTCCCATTCTGCAATAAAATCTGCAGGAGCCAGGATTGAAGGTAAGAAACTTACCCGCTCTCACGCTAATCTTCTGACAGGTCCCAATGTACTTTGTACTGTATGTGCATGCATAAAGTACAATTAATTGATTAGCACTTAATAATTGTCCTGTAAGTGAATGATGTACAGCCTTGCTTTTACTGCTTAATATTTTTATATGTTTATTATGGGATTTCACATTTCTTATCCTCTACAACTCAACTTGATCTAGACAAATTCTTTAATCATTTTATTACCTTTTTCTTCTTTATGCATATTTTTCTATATTTTTCTAACTTTTCTATTTGGATAAAACTTTTAAAATTATGAAGAGCAGCTGTGTGATTTGGGGTTAAAGTCATGCTAACCAATTCAATACGGTTAGCGTGACATTAACTCCTTAAATGCAGCGGCTGCATGAGTATCACATTTGACACCCACACAGACACTGCAAGCTACTAAATACCTGCTTTGCACACCTTTCTGTGCGAGCCAGTACGACTATTTAATGCCTTCCAGATTTACACAGAGCTGCAAATCTGGTAATGAATCTCCGTAAGGGAGATATACCGAAAGCAACTGTATCTCTAGTTATATCTCCTAGAATCTACACCTGACAAAGTTGTGCATATTTATATAGAAAAGAATGATTGAAGCCCTCAAAAACAGCACCATATAACTACAAGAGATGTAAAGTTTTTATGCACACTTTGTTATAGTGAATTACACCCGTACTGGTGGAATGTTTTTCTTACTATATTGATGGGAAAATAAGTTTGAAATTTTTCGTGTATGTGAGGTCAGGAGGTATGGCTAGAAAGTGCACATGCAAATAAGGTGGTGTGTCTGGTGTATTCTTCTCTCTCTTTGTCAAGAAACTTCAATAAACAAGGCACTTCTACCCTTCCCTATTTATCTGTATGTTACCCACCTAACTAGATTGTAAGCTCTATGGGACAGGGACCTCCTTTCTCATTTTATATGGTTTAAACACATTTCTATTTTCATCCCCCTTGTATTACTTTGTGTATATATTTATAATATAATATTGTACAGCTCTGTGTCCTCAAGTAGCGTGATATAAATAAACATACCGTATATACTCCAGTATAAATCACACAGCCCCATAGAAAGCCTCATATACAGCCCCATATAAAGTCCAATACACAGCTCCATAGAAAGTCCAATACACTGCCCCATAGAAAGTCCAATACCCAGCCCCATAGAAAGTCCAATACACAGCCCCATAGAAAGTCCCACACACAGCCCCATAGAAAGTCCCACACACAGCCCCACAGAAAATCCCATACACAGCCCCACAGAAAGTCCAATACACAGCCCCATAGAAAGTCCAATACACAGCCCCATAGAAAGTCCAATACACAGCCCCATAGAAAGTCCCACACACAGCCCCATAGAAAATCCAATACACAACCCACAGAAAGTCCTATACACAGCCCCATAGAAAGTCCAATACACAGCCCCATTGAAAGTCCCATACACAGCCCACAGAAGTCCAATACACAGCCCCATAGAAAGTCCAATACACAGCCCCATAGAAAGTCCCATACACAGCCCCATAGAAAGTCCCATACACATTCCCTATAGAAAGTCCAATACACAGCCCCATAGAAAGTCCCATTCACAGCCCCACAGAAAGTCCCATTTACAACCCCACAGAAAGTCCAATACACAGCCCCATAGAAAGTCCCATACACATTCCCATAGAAAGTCCAATACACAGCCCCATAGAAAGTCCCATACACAGATGCGTCCAGCATCCCTTTCCCTGTTTGTTTGAATCCTGTTACTTCTATATTTTTTTTTTCTTTCCCTTGCAGTCTAGCCTGATCTGAGTGAGCAGAACCACAATTGCCTAACCCACCAAAATCAAGAGGATTCTATTGGGGAGACTTTCAGGATGATTTTAAAGGTAAAATTTCTCTGTTAATACTTGAGTATATATGGTATCCACATATACATACATGTGATTTTATGTTTTTAATACAGCCATAGTAGCCTAGCATTATGACATCACAATTGATCCTACTCTGACTGCACAACTTTCATATATACACTCTTTATATTATTTCTACTACCTTTTCACCATATTGGCATTTTTACCTCTTTTTTTTAGTATTAGTGTTTATTTCTAAAATCACTGACACATGATATACCTTCACAACACAAACTACCATTCCATTTTAGCATGGCAATCATACTTAAACCATCAAAAAGTTTTATGGTCATAAACACAAAAACATACCACCTCACACTACAAAGACATAGGTACACACACCTACTGACCCCAACACCCACCACACCTTTCTTTTTCCATTGCACCCATACACACAATAATACAAATATATGTATTTAATCAGAAGCAATTGAAAAATGTAAATGTACTACACTTACACATTGCAAGGTTATTGAGTTTTAAAGCCTGCTGCACAGACATTTTCTTCCAAAATGCAACTTTACAAACCAAATTGAAAGTTAATTCTAACACATTTCTTTCTGGTTTGTTTTTGTTACTGGTATAATGAAAGAATTTTGCAAAAAAACCAACAACAACACTGGAATTCAGTCAACCCAGAACCTTTCACAAACCTTTCAAAAACATCTCTGATATTTTCTTTTTGGCAAAAGCCATCTGTACACTTACACATCACTAGCAAGTTAATAGCTGAGTCTCCGGAAACCTTCTGCAAGCATTGGTGTAGGAACCATGGTTGCAAAGGTCACAGTTGCGACTGGGCCCAGGCTATCCACTTTAAAAACGTTATGTCCGTAACTTTAATTTGTGTGAGTACATCAAGCTGAGCAGTGGAATCCTGGGAGGTGTGGCAGATCATAGAGAGAGAACAGGCAGCAACTGGACACTCCCCTCGCGCCATCACTATTTGCTGCTTGAAGATTTATCATCAGTCTGGTGTGATCATAATGCATTGTGGGCGGGGCTGAGTAACATTTACTGGAGCCAAACAGTGCAGTCTACAAAGGAGGAACAGGAACTTCAAAATCGTCTGGGCGGGATTCTGGTTAACAGCAATGGGCTTGCCTTGGAAATTACAACCTGCCCTAGTTCTCTAGCACTGACTGCAGAGCAGGTAACAATGTTTGAACAACAACCTACATTATTGCTCACACAAAGGATAAAGTGCAATTACCGTTTGTAGTAAAGCTGATAATGTCAACTCCAGTCTGTGTGGGACAAATATAGAGATAGATAGATTGAGAGACAGACAGCTAGATAGATAGTTTATCTCTGTCTGTCTCTCTGTCTATATCTGTCGGGCTGAGCTTGGCAGATTTCTATTACTGCTTGAGATGCATGAAATGGTGCCAACAGTGCCAGACAGTGGCCCCAACTCTTTCCATCATAAAGCCTCACTAAACAACAAAGACCAGGAAAAGCCTTGTGCACTGAAACAACTAATCAACTGCCTACTAACATCAAATACACATCCACAGATCTTGTCAAAACCTCAGCTCATAGCAGCCATAACCAGGAGCCAATTGCAAATTGAAAAAAAAAAAGTCCCAGAAACTGAAACTATTTACCAGGCACTGGAAAGAAATTACAAACTGGCCCCCTACCTGGAAAATATCAAAAACTCTAAAGAGAGACAAGTCCTGAGTCTCTACAGACTGAGTGCCCAGAGTCTGGCTGACACAGACAAACATATACACACCTATAGGACTTTATTCCATTTTTCAACTCCTTGGGTGAAAAGAGACAATTCTATATCATGCTGGCCAAAGAGGAAGCCACAGCAAATATTGGGGCACACTACAGTATGTAACAGTAGGTCCTTGACCGAGAGGAGCATAAACAAACTTGACATCCATGGTCTACTTGCCAGTTAGCACTTTATCCTTCCCCAATCGTTATATTCCAGGACTGAACCCCAATGTATCCCTTCCATAAATTATTTCCATAAATTATTTATAGATATCCATTACCCCCACCATGAACCCCTCTATATTCTCCATACCAAAGTGTTTTCTTATTTATTTTTTTTGCTTTGGCAATGTCAACATGTAAATTGATCCTGCCAATAAAGCTATTTTTGATTTGATTTAGATAAATAGATAGATAGATAGACAGAGATAGTAGCATTACCCAGGTTCTCCCTCCATATTCCCCAGTAGTGTATGGGACAGTTTAAATTCATCTGTGTGTACATACATCTAGTTTCCTACCCCATGTGCCCAGTCTGACACTGGTTTGGCAAGCCTTTTACCATTGCCAATTTGCCAACCATTTTACCAATGGTTGTATGCCAACCATTTTGCTAGTTCCAGTTGTTAAGGTTTTTAACAATGTGCCAAGCATTTTACCAGTGTCAATGTGCCATGCATTTTTACTGTTATCTGCATGCTAAATATTTTAGGATTATAGCTGATTATTGGAGGAAGAGCTGTGCCATGAGTACCTGTGGTGCTGATTTGTGTTTGCAGCAGGGGTATGGGGGCCCAGGTCCAAATTCTGCATCAGGGCCCTTAGGTCTGCAGCTATGCCACTGTCTGCAAGTCCAAATTACAGATAAAGGAGAAGTGCAGACATAAAGGTTGAACTCTCACCACATACAAAACATGCAAAATAAGTTAAAATAAAACCAATGTGTTGGCTGCTCCAATTTCCAAAGTAACCTTCTGTAAGTTACCATATTTTTATTGTAAATATAAATGTAATACTAAACACATTAGAACTTTCCCTATTTATAAAAAGGAAATATTTACATTATCTGCAACAGAAATACATTTTAATTAAAACATTATTTGCAGGTACCCCGTACCCATAAGTCTTTATCCCTCAAAAGTTGCAAAACCTTCTTAGTTTTGGTCTGGAAATAAAGTTGGATTATGGGAGTTAATCTACAATAAATAGAAAAATTACCTTACTAGCTCCAGTAGAATATAAAGAGGATAGTAATTGAAATGATTATTTTTAGTTACTGGAAAACAAAATTGGAGAACCAATGATGCCTACACATAGGATTCCCCATCATGTTTTACATGTTTATAGCAGGATAACTTACCAGATAAAGTTTATGAACGTGTTGTTTCTTTTTTTTATTAATTTTAGATTTTTTCCTGCTGTAGATAAAAAAAAATACTACACATTATCTCCAAGAGTAGATATAAGTTTAAAAATAGCAAGTTTACATTTTATTTTTACATTATTTTATTTTGGTATTTAAGGGACGCTAAATCTCATTTTTAAACTTATTTTGAACCAGTTATACAATTCATTATTTATAATTGTATAATTTAATTTTCAGACAATGTAAATAGTAACAGTAGCAAAAGATGATTCTCATGGATCAACTCACAGCTCCACCCTTACAACACTCTCTGCTTTTATGATACACCTCCTTGTCTCTAACATAGGTGCATATGCACATAGGTTGTGGGGGCACTATTTTATGATATCGCAGCATTAGTAAATAGTTATACTGAGTTAGCAATTGATAAAAATAATGATATCTTGGGTATGAAGTATTTTACCCAAGTAAAATACCTTTTATTGGCTAACAAAAACTATTGGAAATGCAAGCTTTTGAGGCACTTGAGCTTCAAAAAGAAGCTCAAGTTCTACAAAATCCTTTTCAATCATTTTTAATTAGCCAATAAAAGGTATTACTTTATACCAAAGATGTCGTTGCTTGTATTGCAGCATGTAAGCAGAATTTACAAAATAAAAACCCAACCCTATTTTAATTCCCTTTTAACAGCATGTGAAATTAAAGTGCAACTGTGGTCTACGAACAAGTAAGGATTAAATAAAGCTTGCAGTCTTTCTTTAGAATGAGCCCTGAATCACATTTATTTGATGCAGTGCTATATAGTACTCAAAACTATATAGGACTAACCAGCAGAAAAATGTTCTTCTTCCCCTTTCCTGTGCCTCTTAAAAGGTTTCTGCCTACACCTTAAGCTTTCTGACCTTGTTAGGATCTTGCACATGAGAAGGTAGCAAGAGAAATAGCGTTTAGTCATTGGTTGTGATTTTCAGTGATTTTCAGTCATATCCATGACTGACAGTTGCTAACAAGAAGCAGTTAGCAGAATGAGGGGTACCTAATAATGCAGACAAAGTTTGGTCACATGGCTCCATGCTGATGAAAGCAGGAAGTGTCCAGAAAGTTATATTACTAAACCTTTCCAGCAATATAATTTCTCACCACTAATATGTAAAAAAAACAGTAACAGGCTCATTTATCCAGGGGCGCAGCAGTATTTTAAGGAGTTGCCCCGGCTGCATGGGTATCGCTATAGACACGGGACTAATTCAATTTGTGCTTTCGTACATAACAGCATGACTATTTAACACCCTTTCGGGATTTACCCACGTGCACAAAGCACAATCGTGGATGCTTAAACAGAGATTTATGTGCTACAGCAGCTCTGGGTAACTCTGTTCCGCAAACCTGGTGGTGACACAAAACTCTCGTGGGTTAGCACATACTACAGGATGTTGAGCAAATGCCGTAAAATATGCATTACTGAGAGATTGCATTCAATAAAACATACGAGCAAGTAAAAAAAAAAATGTAAAATCCAAACATTGTTTCTTTATATGGATCCTTAAGTACCAGAAATATAGTAAAAGTATAAACAAAAAAACCTGCTTTAATGAGATTGTGTATTGTCTGCACAGATTGTGCATCTCGCACCAAATGTATCAAGTGTTTGCAAATGGTGATCATGTAGCTAAAATCTTTATGAGAAAGAACACATCAAATCCAATGATGTTTGTAACTATGAGAACGAGAGAAATTTCAGTCCTCCATGACACTCGACGGAGCTCCTGACACATAGGCAGACGGCAGGAAGAATTAATTTGAGCTCTATTTAACGGAAACGAGCAAGCAGATGTTTGTGTTGACATAACTATTTATTTTTCAGCTTGTGGCAGTATCATAGAAGTGCGTCACTTTAGTCTCTAAGCCCTGCAAACTACACAGCTGTTAACCACTATTGCAAGTCGCAGAGGACATTCCAGACATGAACCATTAATCATGAGGATAGACAAATAAGATGAAGAACATACAATAACAATTTGGCACCAACACATCTTTTTGTGGCAGCATGTGTGATGTGAGAGCTGTATAATAGTTAGTAGCTATATTAACAGATAACACAAGAAACTGAAAAATGAGGAATTTATGGATGTGACCTTTATACCTGCATGTGGTAAGGTATCACTTACCTGGATATTCCAACCTTTTTGTGAGATACAGCATTTTAAAGTAAAAAAAAAAAAACAGAACTAGGGGTAATGCATTTACAGCTGCACAGTCTTAAGCTGGGTACACACCATGGAATGTATTAATTCTAAAGCCACAAAGCACTGTTGGTCTTGACAAAAGGAGCCTTGGATGACAGCTGCTGCCACCGATCGTGCGGTCCAAAGCGAATGATCAGACATTGGTCGCAGCTGCCCCTAAAAAAAACATCCACTAGTTCGGACTAATATACTGAAATGTTGGCCGGTTGGCCTGAAAAGTTGGATGGTGTTTACCCAGTCTTTGGCTTCATTTATTCTATTGAGGTGTTGTAAAATTCATAATAACGCAAATGCATTATCATGATAACGCGTGTGTGTTATCATGCATCCATTGTCTTCTCTCCTCAGTGTATGTATCATGCAAGGGAAAGCAGGAGGGGGGTAGACTTTATAGGAACAAAATTATTACGTTACAGTATACCCACATATTACCATGAAGCAAAAAATGGGAAGAAAAAAACTTTTGATAAATGAAGATCTTCTGTGTAGATTTAAATAATGTTCCTAATGTTATCATAGAAACTTGATTTTAGAGCTGTTCCAGATGTTTGCCACTAGAGAGTGTATGTAACATCTCACTATCAGCAACTGCTGGGAGACCATTCTAAAACACTCATCAAAATGGCAACCTGATATTCGTGTGAAAGATGCCTTAGTGAGTTAGTGATCAGTGATCCTAAGGTTAGAATTACATAAATGTATTGCTAGCTATTTGCGCCGATTAGGGTCTGATCAACAGACCTACTATTTTATAAACAGATCAGTAGTCTGTTGGCCAGGAGTTAAAAGGTACTACCTCTATTTTGGCCTGACCGGACTAATGATCCATCAAAGACTGCATCACACATTGCGATTTACTGACATTCTAATTAAATTTTGTGGTCAAACTACCTTTTATGTTTAATGGGTCAGTCCGATAGATCAGGCATGCTGTTCACGTCCTATGCTGTGCCCATCAATAAACAATTTTTCTAGTATGCTGTATACTCTGCTGTATTATCTATTAGAAAGGAAAGTCCTGCCTCTTTCATTTACATAATTCCAATGTATCCCCCCAAATAGTATTCATTAGTTATTGCACATATCTTTAATACACATGAATTCTAAATAATCCTGAACAGTGAAGTGATGTGGTACCTTTGCCCAACATTGTGCCTACATTTGTATAAATTAATTAACAGAAATCAATATGAAGTTAAACATTTAATGAACATAATGAGTTAGCCTAGGCATATTAAATTTAAATGTCAGTGATCTAACACCAAATAAAAAAACTAACATATGCTGGAATTTTTGTATTTGCAAAGTCAAAGTTTTTTTCTATTTATTAAGGATATATCTGTTGTATTCAATTAGATCAACTGGACTTGAAGTTTAGTTCTTGAAGATGTTTCGCTAGTCATCCGACTGGCTTTCTCAATTCAGAATGCTTTGCTCAAAATAATGTGCAACCACCTAAAAAACCCTCACCACTGGTACAAGAATCTGTTGGCAATTATGTACCCTGGAAAATCCCAATTAGCATATCACAGCCAAGTGTTAAGGGCGTGATTGGATAGGGGCTAAGAAGTGTTATAGGAACGCCCAGAGTAAGGTGTCAAAACAGCATTGTACATGGCAGACAGTTGGTGTCGAACCCTCCCACCTCTATTTAGGCTTGGTTTCTTTATTTTCACATAAATAGCCTTCTTAACACCTCTCTTGAACCAGTCATGTTCCTTTGCCAAAATGTTAACATTACAATCTTCAAAGGTGTGTCCTTTATCCTTAAGATGCAGGTACACAGCTGAGTCCTGACCCGAGGAATTGGCTCTTCTGTGCTGGGCCATACGTTGATGCAGTTGCTGTTTGGTTATAGCAGCCACAGAAGCCACAATAATAAGGTACCACAGTGTGAGGCAGAACAACTTCACCTTAAGGTATCTGCAGCCTTAGCCAGTGCTAAAACTCCTTCATCTAACCTGACCACACCTTAACATCCCTCAAGAAAGATTCCAGTATCACCATTCTACCGGCAGACAAGGGAAGATGCACAGTGGTACTCAACACCTCAGACTACCATGATAAGGTGACCATGCTCCTGGCCGATAACAACACATATGAGGCTTTAACAAGGGATCCCACCAGGCATTACAAGAAAAGGGTTATAGACTTACTACAATAGCTTCAAAGGATAAAGCCATTGATCGAGCAATGTATCATTGCCTCTACCCGGGTGAGGCACATCCATGCATATATGGATTCCAAAAGATACATAAGGAAGGGGCACCACTAAGACCTATAGTTAGCAGCATCAACTCTGTAACATACAAGGTGGCAAAATACCTAGCCAACATCTTAGGACCATTGGTGGGAAGTTCTAAGCATCACATCCAGAACTCTCAGGATTTCACCAACAAGATTGAAGATATACCGTATATACTCGAGTATAAACTGAGTTTTTCAGGCTGTAAAATCAGCCTGAAAACTTGGACTCGGTTTATACTCGAGTCACTACTTACCTTAGCACTCCGGCAGCCGCACAATCATTCTCTGTACTGGCGCGCCGGCCTGACATCACTGCCCGGCGCCAAGCCCGGCACCAATTAGTGACGTCAGCCGGCGCGCCAGTACAGGAATGCAGAGGACGCTTACCTTCAGTCCCTGGAACACAGGAAGCCCCTGGATGGAGGAGAGCCCACAGTTCCTGGGTGGAGAAGAGCCCACAGGTACAAACTGAACTGGGTGAGGGTGGCATTCAAGATGTTTGGAAACTACAACTCCCAGCATGCTTTTTAGCTGGGAGTTGTAGTTTCCAAACATCTTGAATGCCAAGTGAGGGTGCATTCAGATGTTTGGAAACTACAACTCCCAGCTAATAAAGCGTGCTGGGAGTTGTAGTTTCCAAACATCTTGAATGCCACCCTTACTTGGCATTCAAGAATTTGGAAACTACAACTCCCAGCTAATAAAGCATGCTGGGAGTTGTAGTTTCCAAATATCTTGAATGCCAAGTGAGGGTGGCATTCAAGATGTTTTGGAAACTACAACTCCCAGCATGCTTTATTAGTGCGGAGTTGTAGTTTCCAAACATCTTGAATGCCAAGTTTCTACCCTCGGTTTATACTCGAGTCAACAACTTTTATTATGATTTTTAGCTGAAATTGGGTACCTCGGTTTATACACGGGTCGGTTTATACTCGAGTATATACAGTAGTACTCGGTGCGGAAGAAAACTATGGTGTCCTTGATGTGACATCTTCCTCACCTGTATACCCCCCAAGGAGGCTGTTGACATGGTGAGAAAATGGCTAGCCAAGACAGCACTCTTACCAGCAGAACTGATCTCAACCCAGAACAGGTGTGTTCCTTACTGGACTTGTGCCTGAATACCATCTATTTCAAATACAGGGATATGTTCTATAAGCAAAAACATGGATGTGCTATGGGATCTCCAGTTTCACCCATTATGGTCAACCTTTACATGGAGGAGGTAGAAAAACAGGCGCTTAATACCTTTAAGGGTATAGCACCCAGCCACTGGTTCAGATATGTGGATGACACCTGGGTTAAAATCCACCAGAAGGAAGTACAAGCTTTCACAGAACACAATGATGCGGTAGACCAAAACATCAAATTTACAAGGGAAGAGGTACAAAACAACAAACTGGCTTTCTTGGACTGCTTGGTAGAAGGAAAATGGTAAACTGGAAGTAGAGGTTTACAGAAAACCAACACACACAGATCAGTATTTGGTGTTTGACTCCCACCACCCTTTAGATCACAAGCTGGGTGTCATCAGAAGCCTGCAACACAGAGCTCAGAACATCCCAACTAGCACAGAGGGGAAGGCTAAAGAAATGAAACATCTCAGAGGAGCCCTTAAAACTTGTGGATATCCAAACTGGGCCTTTGTCAAAAGAAGTAGAAGGAAAGAAAAGAACACTAATACCAACAGGGAAGGGGAAAAGCAAGACAGGAGAAAGAACATGGTCATCCCATATGTAGCAGCGGTCTCCGAGAAATTAAGAAGAATTTTCAAAAAACACTGTATCCCTGTCTGCTTTAAACCCGAACAACACACTGAGGCAGCAATTGGTACATCCAAAAGACCCAATACCGAAACAAGAAATGCGACATCATATACACAGTGCATTGCAGTGAAGAATGCTCTGCTTTGTATGTGGGGGAGACCAAACAGCAACTGCATCAACGTATAGCCCAGCAAAGAAGAGCCAGTTCCTCAGGTCAGTACTCAGCTGTGTACCTGCATCTTAAGGATAAAGGACACACCTTTGAAGATTGTAATGTTAACATATTGGCAAAGGAACGTTACTGGTTCAAGAGAGGTGTTAAGGAGGCTATTTATGTGAAATAAAGAAACCAAGCCTAAATAGAGGTGGGGGTTCAACACCAACTGTCTGCCATGTACAATGCTGTTTTGACACCTTACTCTGGGTGTTCCTATAACACCTCTTAGCTACTATCCAATCACTTTTTCAGGGTACATAATTGCCACAGATTCTTGTACAAGTCATTCTGAATTGAGAAAGGCAGTCGGATGACTAGCGAAACGTCTTCAAGAACTAAACCTCAAGTCCAGTTGATCTAATTGAATACAACAGATATACCATGACCTGGATGAATGAGAACCTTCACAAGCATATTTATTAATGAGGAAAAAAATGTACCCACTTATTGCAGACATTCCAAAAATCCCTGCGAAAACTCATTTCAGGGAAGTACCCCACAGACACCCAGCCAAAAAGCTAACTACTGTATGTAAGAACACAATTTCTGATACATTTATGTATATCAAAAAGAAAAATAAATCAGGATGCACGTTCTGTTCTGTCTCTAGTACTCTCATTACCAGTGTGTAGAGTAAGAGTGCACAAAGAGAGAGGCAGAGTCACAGACGCACATAACCATTATTTTTCTATAACTCCCTCTACTGGAATTGTTGAGCAATCCTTGCTCTAATTTAAAAAACTAACTTCAGGAAGATTGCATATAATTTCAGTTGGAGAACGCCAATTCCTATCAGGGAAAGTCCCTGAACTTCAGGCAAAATACAGTTTAACTTATTATTTAATAGTGGGGTTTGTGTATAGCAAAACTCCCTGCCCAACACTGTTAGATAACAATTTTACAGATGCTAAAAAAAGTATTGACAGCAAGCAATGTGTTATACTGCAGATGATGAATGATTCCCTTGAAGATTGCACCACAGTTAGAGATCCAAGTGGGACCAAGCTTCCAGCTGGAAGCAGATATTTACTCAGCAAGGAGCCTCATATTGTGTTACTGAAGCACAGAGCTGCTCCTCATGAGGGAGCCTCTGGCAAAAGCACATTAATACAACTTTACTTTAACTTCTACCAGAAGTTTTAATAATAAATATGGCCCATGTGCTAAAGTAAATGATGTGGATATTGTATATTTACATTGATAAGTCTTATATGTGCTTTGTTTCAATAATGACTTGTTTGGTATAGGGGTGCCACATAGTTCTGGTATTTTCACTTGCAATACCTACAAATAAAATAATACAAATGCAGATCAGGGTACAATATACAGTATATATAAAATACAGTATACCTCCAACACAGCTCTTACAATACATAGAAATCACTATACACTGTTAATAGAATGCAAGATTTACGCATTTATATCTCCATTTAATCAACAATTCCAAGCAGGTACAGTAAAACACAGTCTTCCACCTTTTTATGGTTAGATTTATGTAGCACTCTTGAAACTTTTAGAACAGTAATGTAGCACAACTGGGAAACAATCTACAAACAGAGCGTAGTATAGTATAGTATAGTATAGTATAGTATAGTATAGTATAGTAAAGTATTTGAGGTTGAAAAAAGACATACATACATCCAGTCCAATCTACTCAGCAATACGCACATTTTCTGCCTAACTGTTGATCCAGAGGAAGGCAGGAAAAAAACAAAAAAAACCCCACACAATTATGAAAGGGGAAAAAAAATCCTTTCAGACTTCAAGTGGCCATTGGAAATATCCCTTTATCAACTCTACGTTTGTATCAATAACAATAACCTAAAACATTCCTTGTTCTTTTTAGAAATTCATCCAGCTTTTTTTTTCAACTATCCAATCAACCTTCCATCACAAAGTCCAATGGAAGACTGTTACATAGTCTTACCATTCTCACAGTGAAAAACCCTTTCCGAACTTGAAGACTAAACTCCTTTTCTTCAAGTCTTAAGGGATGTCCCTGTGTTCCTCTGACATGTTCTTTTGGTGAACAATGCCCCAGATGTGTATGTATGGCCCATTAATGTATTTATACACAGCAATCATGTCCACACACAACGCCTTCTCTAGAGTACTTAATTGTAACTTATCCAGTCTCTCTTCATATTCAAGCTCCCTCAATCCCCTTATTAATTTAGTTGCCCTTCCCTGAACCCTTTCCATTTCCAAGATGTCCTTTTTGTACACAGGATTCCAAAATCACACTGCATATTCCAAATGAGGCCTTACCAATGCTTTGTAAAGAGAGAGAATAACATTTTTCTCCCTTGAATAAATACTTCTCTTTATACAAGACAATATCTTGCTGTCTTTGTCTGTTGCTGCTGGCAGCTGTTACATTAAAGGCTATGTCCACCCCTAAATTACACTTTTAATATTATGCTCCCCCATATCCCCCAGCCCCAACCGCATGTTTTTTTTTTTAAAAGCCCCCAAACTCTTACTTACCTCCCCTCGATCCTCCGCCGCACTGCCGGCCCTCTGCTTGCGAGAATGCAAGCAGAGGGACGGGCCCGGCAGTCGCGTCTGTGATTGGCTGAGCGGCAGCCAATCACGGACGCGGCTGCCGGTCATTCAATGCAGCGGAGGAAAGCGGAGAGGTAAGTAAGAGTTTGGAGAGCTTTTTTAAAAAAAAAAACATGCGGTTGGGGCTGGGGGACATGGGGGAGCACAATATTAAGGGGGATATGAGCTAGGGGGAGGGATAGTAGAACGCGAGGGAGAGGGAGGGAGAGGGAGGGAGAGGGAGGGGGAGGAAGGGGGGGGGGTAGAAGGGCTGCAGTACGCATGGCAAAAATCTACCTGAGGCCAGCTAGCAGGCAGTGTCCTATATGGACCTGCTAGCCTCCTGGTGGGCAGTTTTTGGAACTTTGGGGGGGATTACAGGAGAACCAGATGGAGTTGGGATGTGAGGTAAGGATTAAACTACACTACATGGTGGGGCCAGTAGTTGGGGGGATTATAGTTTTGGGGGGGTGGACATGCCCTTTAAGTTTGTTATCCACAAAAACCCCAAGATCCTTTTCCAACAGGGATTCACTTAACACAGAGTCATTTATAGTATATGCAGCACAAATGTGACAATCTATCTAGATCCATCTGCAACAATTACACATCCTTTGAAGTTTTTAATGGTCAACAATGTTTTGTGTCATCAGCAAACACAGAAACCTTGCTGACAATACCCACTTCCAGATCATTAATAAACAAATTAAATAGAAGTGGCCCCAACACAGAACCCTGTGGCACCCCACTTAGAACTTTAGTCAATATTGATGAAGCCCCATTAACAAATACTCTATGCATCCTATCCATCAACAAACTTTCTAAAGGCCATTTCTGTTCCCTCTGACTTAAAGGCTTTAAATGCCTTTTTCTTCCTTTCCATTCCCTTCTTTACATCAGAATTAAGCCACATGGGTGCAGACTTTTTTTTTTTTTACATTAATTTCCAAAGGTATAAATTTAGATGTGAAATGGGTTAAAATCCTCTTACAAAACGTTCTCTTCTGTTCAGTGTCAGGTGTCCTGCTGAAGTGCATCTTTTAACCTGGGAAAATTTGCTTTCCTGAAATTAAAACTCTTTATAAACCCAGTGCACTTTTCCTTTAGAAAACATACACTATTTTATGGTCACTGTTCCCCAAGCCTCCAGTTACATTTATATCTATACTACACTCGATGCTAGATATTACCAGGTCCAACAGAGCTCTTTTTTAAGTAGGAACTTCAACCACATGTGAGAGAAAATTATCCTGCAGCAAATTCAGGAACGCATCGCCCTTTTCTGTGTTGGCAGTTCCAATACGCCAATCAATGTCAGGGTAATTAAAGTCCCCCATAATAAGAACACTCCACAAACTTGTAGCCCTTGCCATCTGCATATAAAGCTGACTCGCTTCCTCCCTACTAGTATTTGGCGGCTTTTAGCAGACACCAACAATTACATTATCCCCCTTCCTGTTGCCCAATTTCACCCATATTGCCTCCACTTTAAAATCCATATCGCTAGTTATCTCTTCTTTTAAATTTGGCTGCAATCATATTTAACATAAACACATACTCCTCCCCCTTTTTTATTTTATATATATATCTAAACAAGGAGTATCCTTCTAAATTTACAGCCCAGTCGTGATAAAAGTTCAACCATGTTTCTGCTATACCTATTACATCATACTTTTCAATGAAATGGAAAAGTATGATCAATTCTCCCATTTTGTCAGCCAAGCTTCTTGCATTTGCAAACATAGATTTTAGATTATGATTGTAACGCTCCAGATTTCCAAGTATTCCTTCAGCCCGGATACCTCAATCTACAACCAGAAGCAGAAAATTTAGTGCTGGAAGATGCTGGAGAAAGCTGAAGGCGCTCGGAAGTGGAGGACGTGCCGCAGGAGCCCCGAGCAGTATTTATACTCTTTAATAAACATGCCTCCCTATCCTCTATGCTAGCCCCACCCACCCTTTCCACCCATCACTGGCCAATCTACACACTGCTTACCCCCTGGGCTATCTATCCCAGTGAGACTGATATGACCCTCCTATCGCAAACCTAGTTTAAAATCTTCTCCAACCCCCTAGCCATCTTCTCCCCCAAAACAGCTGCACCATCATCAGTGAGGTGCAAACCATCACTACTAAAGAGTCTGTAGCTGACAGAATAGTCTGCCTAGTTCTCTAAAAAACCAAACCCATCTTCCTTACACCAACCTCTTAGCCACACATTAATACTCCTAAGCTCCTGCTGCCTCCCTAGCCTAGAAAGTGGCTGTGATAGTATTTCTGAAAACACTACCCTGGGGGTCCTTTCTTTTAATTTGGCCACTATCTCTCGGAAATTATTTTTAAGGACCTCTCCTCCTCCTTTAAATTTGTCATTGGCACCTATGTGAACCAAGCCCCACCCAATAATTTGTCTACATGATCCACCACATGCTGAACCCTAGCCCCAAGCAGACAACACACAGTTCGGCATGTAGGGTCTTGGCGGCAGATGACCCTTTCTACCTCTTCTAATAATGGAGTCCACAACCACCACCTGCCTAGCTTTCCTGATCCTAAGTTCTTCCTCCCTTGTATTAGAGATGGTAATCCCCTGGGCGCTCAAGGGATTAGCCATATCCATACATGCCAACTCTGAGCTGTTCTCCACTTCTCCTGAGGCAGAAAATCTGTTAGAATAGCCTAGCTCAGAAGAAGCAACATTTTCCTTCTGTCCCCCACTTCCCTTAGTAATGCTCACAAAACTACCTCCCCCCTCAACCAACCCTGCCCCACTTTCACCCCCCTCTATACAGGCCCCAGCTAGTGACTGCTGTTCTCCTAGTTTCTACAATCCCTGCAATGCTGCAAGCTTCCCTCATTAGACTCTCTACCTCAGATTCCAAACAGGCAACCCACTCACACCTGACACAGACATAAGTCCCCTGGAATGTCTGCTCCAGGTTCCTATACATGTGGCAGGATGCACATTGCATGGTATCAACAAAACTGTCCCTTCTAATACACAACACCAGCCTTGTTTAATTGCCCTTCTTATTTCAATGTCCTTCTTTTTCTATGTCCTTAATAAAAAAAGAACGTTTATAACAGCTTCCACTCAAGTTCACAGGAACTGACTTTTGTCAGGTACAAACCACTAATCCAAGCAATGTGAATACTATTTAACTAAATGGCCCCAGCCCTTACACCAATCAGTGTAAAGAGACTGAGGAAAAAAAGAAAAAAGAAACACCTTTCAATCCTTATACAACCTGCTTGCAATTAGTGCAGTACTAAAATCTAGAATTCCAGTGCCAAAACCTACTTTCAACTTCACCCCTTTAACTGGAAGAAAGATTTATCTTCTTACACATAAAGGGTTATTCAATAAAAGTTCTTATCATTAAAAATTGTGCTAATTTTGCCCAAACCAATCAGATGTTAGCTTTCAAATGTTAATTAAGATCTGATTGGTTGGGGCAAAATTAGTACCATTTTAAACAATAGGAACTTTTATTGAATCTCCCTGATAGTCTTTATCACAGCACACTATCAGCACAAACAATTCTTATTTTCAAACTTTCACACTAAGCATACAACCATCAAAATAAATGTCCTTTTTCTATTTCCTTAATAAAATGGCCCTTTATAACAAAGGAGCTGACTTTTGTCAGGTACAAACAGGATATAACGTCAAAACTATTAGAGAGCCTGCAGGAGGTCCGGAAATGTATGGTCAATGAAAGGTATAGAAGAAACTATATATAAACTAATACATAACTATATTAGAAGAAACTTGTGCCTAAAATTAGGTATAAGGAGTACCTTGTATTTCATTTTGCATTTGGGCCACAACTTACTTGAGATGGACCAAAATCGGTTCTGTGGATTTCACTGATCTGCCGGAACTTGGAATATGCAGATTTCTTACTTTTTTGGATTTTTACAAAACTATTTTAGGGAATTTTCAAAATTTTGAAAAATTCGAAAAATTTTGATTTTGCAAATTCGAAATTTTTAAAAATGTAGAAAATTTTCCAAACAGAAATGCATGAAGGTTTACAGTACTGGACAAAGTTGTTTTCTTTTAAAGAGTTGGGCATCGATGCTGAAATCTGCAAGCAGAAAGGAGTTTAGCCATCTCTTTGGCCCAAAAATCCAATATCAACCTTCCAAATCTAGTACATTTGCTATGCACTGTTCACAGACAGTGACAGTGAAATACTGAAAAAGGATCCAAACATACTGTGTACACAACACAGTAAAGTATGCTATTCATATAACAAGAACTACTATACAACTAGATCCATTACATTTAATATTTTGATGCTTATCCCTTTCTTACTTTGAGTATTGGACTTAATGGAAGATTGGAAGACTTTTCCTTTTATATTATAGATTATGTAAAATACATCACTGCTATACTACACACTTACTAAAATTGTACATGGTTTCCCCTCATTGTTATAGGGGATGTCAAATGGTTACAGATCTAAAGCGTTGTTGGTGGAGCCGTTTTGAGATACAGAAATTGTGTCAGATTTGTAAAATGCTGACATGCAGGATACTACTCACATAGGTCCCTTTGGACCCCATGGGTAGCCCTATTTGATAAACATATACCCCAACTCTACACTGCCAACAACAGACTGGTCCATGGGTTTCTGTGCAGCAGCATGTAGTCTTGCAGGAACATGGAAACAACCTTCTCCATCTGAAACTCAACTACTTGAGTATATGGTGGATTTGTGAAAATAAAAAATATCCTACTCCATGAGAGGAATCTTACATATTTATGACAAGATTTGGACCCCATTGCTTTATGCCATGACAAATGCTAGGGGGTTCCCAAAATATGGGGGAAGATAGAGGATTCATGCTCATGCATCTTAAAGGGCATGTCCACCCCTCTTGCAAAAATTGAGCATGTAACAGAACACCTCCCAAAAGCCAGGTTTCTTTCTACTTATATGTACGAAAGATGCTGTGTAAGGAACCTTTACAGACCCACAATCCATCGCCGCGGCTCCCAGCTACTTCCTGGTAATGGCCGTCAGTCACGCCCGTGACAGTGACATCATGGCCAATGGCAGGCGGCTATTACCGAAAGAGCCTCTGCTACTGCTGCTCGTGCAGGTAAAGGGTATGTGCAGCAGCCTGGGAACATCTTTGGTAAATGTAAGTAAAACAGAACCTGGCTTTTGGGGGTTGTTCTGTTATATGCTTTTTGGGGTGGACATGCTCTTTTAAGAGCCAGGGGTATCCACTAGAGATGATTTCCGCTGAAACTGCCGGATTTCGTTCAGTTTTTGGGTTTTCGGATATTGGGAAAATCACAAAGATCTGAAAATCCGAAAACAAACTTAAATTTCTGTTTCCAGGTTAACGAACTTAAATTTCTGTTTCCAGGTTAAATATTATGAAAATACAATCGGAAACTATTTTCGAGTTTCCGATCATATTTTCAAGTATTATCGAAAGTTCGAGGCTATTTTCAAGAATTTTCGAAAATAGCTCAAACGGTTGCTAAAAATAGAAAAACGTGCTCCGAAGTCCTAAAATCTGAACGATCTGTCCCGTTTCGGACGGAACATTTCGGAACCGAGGGATTCCGTGTCGGATCCAGGTAATATTTAACCTTCTCACTACCCTCCCCAGTTTAAGATAAGATACTGATTGGTCATTGTGTTTATCTGGTTACTAAGCATGTTATAGACTGTAAATAACTTAAGGTTCATACACACGTGCAATCGCAGGTGCCGACCAGCGATGCTCGATGTGTACGATAGGCTGTTTCAGATGATAATCAGCCCGTGTATGGGCACTGTATCGGCCTGAAACGGCCGTTTGTTCGGGGATCATTGCCCGATCCACTGGGCGGATCTCCAAACGAGCGCCCGTTTTGGCCGATCTTTCTCACACTGAGTTTCAAAAGAGAGTTCTATATTTCTGGCTATTTGGAGCCTGTAATTAAAACCAAAATTGCTGATGCTCCAAATACTTAACTACTCTAAATAAGGCAGGCTATTCCAGATTTATGTTGTGCATACATAATTGCAAAAATTAATTTTTTTATAATCAATATTTTTTATTAGGAAACATCATTATCAAACAAGATGGTATAGAAACGTGCAAATATGCAGTTCCCTGCTGATAATGGGTCTTTGCCTACCTATGTAGATTTTCCATTGATAAAACATCAGATTCTAGCTACTGTACGACAGTAATTTACAACATTAACAATGCCTACAATGTATGTATATTATATATAATAAGACAGATGGTGAAGTTATGAAAAGGGCAGCATAATCAATAAACAAGCCAATTATGGACCAGGTATCAAATAAATATGTAAAGTAAATATACGAAGGTCAAAGGCAGTGGGTAATTAAGATGTGCAGTCAATAGTTAAATTAAATTTCAGGGGAAAACAAATCCTAGCGTAATGATATACGTTATCTATTTTTGTATCAGCACTCCACAACTTAATGCCCAAGAGTCTATCATGTTCTGGTTTCCCATTTAAACAATATACTTCATCAAGTATGTATTTTGATTGCTGCTAAATGCTGTTTATACATAAAAATGCAATATTATTCTTGTTATGAAATCACATAATACATATTTCACAGTAACCATGAGAATACTTAAAGGGCATCTATACTGAAAAATAGGTTATTTTAAATTGACCATAACTGGAAACTATAATTCTTCCCAACCACCACTGTATAATTTTTTTGTTATTCTTATATTTCAGCTGTCAATCAAGTTCCTTGCTCTCAAAATCTACTCTGTGAGTAGTTTTACTGTCGCTGGAATGGTGACAGAGTGTTGACAGTTGGAATGCTGTGTGCTGTGTGGCTTGACAGTTGGTTTGTGGGGAAAAAAGTCAGGTCGGATGGAAGTGGTAGTGGTTAAAAAAGGGAGGATACTGCTCCTAAACAAAATGTGTGCTGGATTTAAGGCATGCAGCAACACACACAAATCAGAGTGCTACTTACATGTATTCAATTATAGATTAAGATGAGGAAAAGTCATTTTTTTCAGTATAGTGTTCCTTTAACAAGAAATAATAAAACCCATGATATTATCTGAAATGAATGATGCAATCTAATTTAGTATGTTAAATGTCCAGGAAACTGGGACACATCCTTTCCAACGTAATGGTATATTGTAAAAAACTGCTTGCTGTAAGTAGCATTTATGTGTGTGTACCTGGTGCCGCTGCCGGGGCTGGGGGGTGAGGGGCGGGGTAACTTCTCAGCAGAGTATGATCATATGACCACACATTAACCTATCATATTTTAAAAATATGATTTGTTTAATGTGTGATCATATGATTGCAATGATTGAAATATTAAGCAATCAGAATTGGATTTGGTCACTCAGCAGAAGTCATCAGAATGATGACAGAAGAAAGGGGACTTCTGGATCAAGATGCCAATGACATCGGGGATATTGATATCCCGCTGTATCACTGGCGGCTGCAATGGAGAAAAGAAGACGCCGAAACCTGAAAAGGTCCTTTTTAGGACCAGTGATGGTCACGGTTTCAAAACATGGGACCCTCTTAGAGGCTATTCTTAGAGCCAATATGGGTCCTGGTTGCTGCAGGACCCCCTACAAAGGCAATTTAAGTGCCAGGGAGGGGGGTCCTGGTTTTAAGCTGCGGGACCCCCCTTGTCCCAAAATGCACTAAGCCCTGGGCCGTACCCACCGAGGGACCACACGTGACACATTCCTTCCCAACAGGCCCTCACAGCCCACTGCAATAAGTTTGGCCATTACACCCACTTTGTAAATACGATCTAGCATTAACGGTGGCGATATGTGAAACAGTGATAGAGGAGAACTGTCGGCCACTATTGCCGCGACCAACAGTCTTTTGTCCTGGCCGAGCGCTCTTTTACAGCGAACGCTCGGTCGGGACAAAAAGTCCTACTGTGTGTACCCAGCATTAGAGGTAGAAACATGCATTGATCAGATGTGCTAAAAGTACTGAAAATGTATTTTGGTGTTTTAACTTTACTAACAACCCCATTAGAACTATAGGCACCTTATACCATTTTGCATTACCAATATTTAATAATAATAATTTTTTAATCTACAGTTATTACTTTTTTCAAAGATTTTCATTCCTTACTCAATATTGAATGGAATCTTAAACTATTTTTAATACAGAGAAATAAATATCTGAAAAAAACAAATAACCACACAAAGGTATTCTGACGTTAAATTTACTTTAAGGCTTCTCCGGAACTAAAGCCTAAATTGTTCTAGTTAATAATCCACTTTTTTAACCAAATTAAGGCAACTTAACACCAAAATCAACACATGTGAAATTTCTTTGCTGGGCACTTTTTCTATTGCCATATTAAAATAGTTGACAAAGAGCGAGGTGGTTTAGTGTGAGACTTTTCAGATGTTATACTGTAGGGCTCTAATTACTGTACGTTATGTATTAAGTTACACTATCAGAACAGCCTTTGCATGACTAAATGACACTCAAACGGCACTTCATTACGCAGATCAAAGTAGGTCATTCTCTACACAAAGTAATAACCAGTCTACAGATTGGATGCAGAGCTGAACTAACATATGCTGGTTTTAGGCTCCTTTAAAAATGTAATATGCTCCATGCCGATTCTAATCACCAGGAGAATAATGCAGTTTACCTGGTTGACTGCGAGTGTGGGGCAAGGACATTTTTTTGTGAGAGACTTTTACTTTATTGGTTTAATTACAGCAGGTATATATTCATTAATTAAATTCTGGATAATTGGCATCTAATCTACAGTCTTTGTGTTAAGTACTTTATAGTTATAAGCAAAGTGTCAAATACCTGTCTCAATTCCATGCATTATTATTTATTTAGCTCTTACAATACATATTTATAGTGCAGCATTTGTAAAAATATGTAAATTATCAAATGGTCTTACACTTTGTGACACTTATTTGCAAATTAAGGAGAGCTTAAGTGAAAGGTGCCCTAAAGTGAAAGGTGCCCTAAAGTGAAAGGTGCCCTCTCGTGTTATTTGATGTTGTCTTACAGCACACACAAAAAACGAGCTTTCTAAAAGTTGTTAAATTGTCACTGCATGCTGACAATATTAAATTCCCGTATTAGCAAAGTGTTTTATTAAATTGCAATGTGTCTATTTTTCATGGAAACCCCCTTTTTGGCAGCATCACAATGTTTTTATTTATTGTTTCCTGTAACTATTATATTGTTTATTGGATTTCCTACAGAATGACGTGACATGGCATTAGAATATACAAAGTTATCAAGATACTTGGCAATAAATGTTACTTTCCATTGGTAAAACAAATCTAAAAAAAAAAACCTGCACGAACCTCTGCATTTTAGGTTCTCTATAATCACAAGGAGATATGATTATGTATAAAACGTTAAACATAACAGATAAAAATGATCAGATATGTAACTAAAACTTTATAAAAAAACTAACAATTTATGAGAATAACTTAAAGGGCATGTCCACCCTCAAAATCGAGGAGAGGTATCCAGCATTGTATGTATAATATGTATAATAACCTAATTTTTAGGTTTTAGGGGGTGTTCTGGCTCGATAAAAACTTGAATTTGGGGTGGACATGCCCTTTAAAGGGAAAGTTCAGTGGAAATACATATGTTTTTAAGAAAAAGGAACGGTATTTTTCCATCCCAATAACCTTAACCTGCCGATTCAGCATTTTGTCTGTGTATAAATAAATACGTCTGAAATACTGACTTCCTGTTTGCAGGACCCCTAATAGAGACCGTTATGGTCTTGCCCTTGACCCAGTGCCTGGGTTGATTCAGTTGCTCTGTAGAGATCTGAGCATCTTTGACCCATCCAACAGCCAATCAGTAGAAATTACTGTTAGGAAAATTCCAAGTAATTGGTGCACCCTGAGAAGAAGAAGGACTGTTAGAACCTGAAATGGTAGCTCACTAATGCCAACAGCAGAGAATAGCAAGGGGTAGAAATTCAACAGATTTTTCAAAATGAGAGAGAATATCTAGATTAACTAGGTATGTATAATATAAACTAATAATTTTAAAATATTGAGATTTTCCGCTGAACTTTCCCTTTAACAGATATTAGTTTGTCTCCTTGGGTGGTACCAGGATTTCCTTAACTCCCAATGATTTTGGAACAAAGTTGTAAATCCCTACAAGGATAATCTAGTTTTGAAAGGGGATCCTCTGGGCATGCAACACAGAAATCTGAACAAACTTTCTTATGTTCTCCCAGCAATAATACTATATTCTAAAGTGTAAAAAAAACAATATTTGTTCATAAATCATCAATTTCTCCGCTCAGCAGCCTATCTCTTTATGATTAAGCAAACTCTAGTGGCTCTGGGTTTTTACTTTTTTTCCCCCAGACTGCAAGAGAGCATATCCGTAAAAAAGAAAATAAAGTGCCCTAGGCTGACATTCTTTGAAATATGCAAAAAGGATATAATAAAATTAAAGGTGGTAAGGAATGAAGTTCAGGCAAGGTCCAAGGAAGGGAATAACTTGCTGCAAAGAGCAGTCTCATTTGCATTGAGCTGGGAAGATGAAGGATGGGCAGGGACCTTATTGCTACAGTTTTACATTAGAAAAGGTTATAAGTTTCCTAAAGGGGCTGATCTTAGAGTAAAAAAAGAATTCATTAAATAAGATTCCTCTCAAAGGATGAATCACTGATGTTGTCTAGATGCATTAAGTAAAGGGTTGCTCTGAAGTCAGAGAGAAAAGCTCCATTAACTCTTTACTTTTGGTTGCTGCTGTATAACCCCTGAGCACCATTAACTCTTTAAATATCATTATAAGCTATTTAATCTCACCACCTCTTCAGCATTTGAACATATCTAGAAAAAGGACAGCAAGCCACTGTATATGCCTATAATGTTTCTTAAAATGTTTGTATAATGATATATTATATTACGGAAATAAAACACCAACATAAAACAAGTTTAGAAATAAATGCTTCTTTCTGTATGTAATACTATATATTTCTTTTCACTGTCAAGGACCAGTACCACTGTTTGTTTTTTTGTTCATTGTCTCTTGACAGGTTCTGTTTGTAGAGTCTCAATACAGTGACTGCATATGAAGGCACATCATTTTACAGCTATTGAATATGAAAGATTTTACTCAAGGAGAAGAGGAATTTATATTATTAGTACCACAAAGATATTTCAATTGCTGTTAAAGAGATATTCTCACCCCAAAAAGTTTTGACAGAAGTACCAAAACAATGATGCTATGGATCACATTAACATGTTCACTTTTTACAGCGTTAACGCTTTATTAAATAACATTTTCTCTCTGTTGTGCTTGATATCTGTTTTTGGGCCAGACCTGGACTTGGGCTTCTTTTTTTATACCAACTTGATCACTTCTCCTCAATGATATTAAGATATGGGGAGTTTCCTGGCCAAAGGTCCAGCATTTTAATATTATGATCTCTAAGCTACTCCATCATCACTTGAGACATAGTTCTTCATTATGCTGGAAAATACACAGATCATCAATAAATTGCACCTGGAATGTTGGAAGAAATTGTTCTTTGAGGATTTTTTTTATTCTGTTCTGCATTTATGTCAATATTTTTGTGCACTGTTGTTAGAAGGCTCCTTGAACAAGAAGCATCCACTCACATATTGTCTCAGGGGGCTTCACTGCATTCCTAATCAATAGTTAGAAGGACCATTCATCATACAAAATAACATTGCAATATTCTTCTGCTGTCCAATCATTGTAATGAAGAATTTAATGCAGCCTTGATGTTTTGCTTTTTTAAAAAATGGCTTCTTGACACTGTGCATGCAGAAGCACTTACACTAACCTGCTGTCAATATTAAGCAAGCTCTCCACTGGTGGCAACATGATTCTGCTGCAAACACTTCTGGAGGGGATGTTCTCTCCCCTTTAAGGCAGTCTAGATAAAAAGAAGGTTTAGAAGGTCTGTAAGCTCCCATGATTCCCTGGAAGAGGTCATACTAAATAAAGAGAGAAGCGGGTATGGTCTTGTTCCACCAGGGATTGTACTTTACTCACTAGGTTAGGACTGATGCTGTGATACTGCCTTGAAGTGGTGCATCAGCTGACGCAAGTTTGTACAAACTATGAAACTAAATGTATCCATTTTAAGTTTATTGAAAAATGAATTTCCCTTCATTGCATACATATATGTTTGATTATTATATCAAAATTAATTTATGCTTATATGTGTAGTTGAGTGCTGGAGTCTTTTGTGTAATGTATAAATTGCCGGTCCCCTTTTGCACCGCACCTGAAAGTAATTTAGAATAAAGGTTTGAGCTGCATATCCTTGTATTTGTATATGTATACATATACATAATTGTCCAGAAACACTGCACTCAAATGGTTGCTTCAATCTTTTATTTCATAACAATATATACATCAACCACAACATTTCGGGGAAACAAGGTCCCCTTCATCAGGTGGAAAAAAATGACTGCTACAGCACACATAAGGTACATTACCTATCTCTAACTCCTCCCCCTACATCACTCCCTCCATAACACAAACCAAATCTCTGTGCAATACCAGAACCACCATCTAGTGGAAGCTCAGGAATAAGACAACATACCTGGGCCCGCATATATAGATTAAATGAAAAGATATGTCATAGTCCCTATTTAAACCACTAGGGGCAAGGGACCGAAGCCGGTGAATCCACCAAACTTCTCTCTGGTGGAGTTTCAGCTTACGGTCTCCCCCCCTCACTGGCTTTGGGACCACCTCTAACACCATATATTTAAGGCAATCAGCATCATGCCCCCTATCTAAACAATGTTTGGATACTGGCATTTTGGCATCCCTAAGTCTTATACTAGATCTATGCTGGGAGATCCTGGATTTTATGGGCTGGGTGGTCTCCCCAATATATAGGAGACCACACGGGCACCATAAAACATACACCACATACTGGCTGTCACACGTGCAATATCCCCTCACTTGAAACTCTTCCTTAGTAGTAGGGTGAACAAATGTAGAACCCTTTCTGTACAAATCTACATTGCTTACACCTTAAACATGGGAACATACCTTTCCGGGTGCAACCCAGTCGGGATTGCGTGTCTCTACTAGTAACACCCATAACCGATTTAACCAAGATGCTCCCGATGGTACATCCCCTAAGACAAGAGATCAGAGGACTGCTGGCAAACTCAGGGACCTCTGGGTATGCTTTCCCAAGTATATGCCAGTGCTTGCGCACCACTCCAGTTACTCTACTAGCCCCAATCCCATAATTTAATACAAAAGGTAATCGGAGTTCCTTCACCTTATGCTGACCTTTGTTGCCTATTTCACCAAGGGCATCGTTAAGTACATCTTTGGGGTAACCCCTGCGTCTGAATTTCTCATACATCTCACCAATTTGTTCCTTCTTTCTTGTGACCTCGCTCACTATGCGATCTACCCGGGCAAATTGACTTATTGGTATGGATCGCCTAGTGTGCTTCGGGTGAAAACTATTAAACGCAAGTAGCTGATTTCTATCCATTTCTTTGGTGAATAACTCTGTAGCTTATTTATCCCCACACCTGATGACCGTAACATCCAAAAAACAAATAGACTCCACATCGTGATTAAGCATATCCTTAATATTAGGGTTTAATCCATTAATGAGCATGTGGAACTCCATAATAGATCCAATGTCAAAACATTTTAACATACAGAGAAAATTTCCCTTAAGAAAGTACGGAAATAGGAGGCTTTGCAGATTAAAAAATTAGTTCAATTATCTCGACATATAAATTGGAATACATAAAGGAGTAAGGTAATCTTTCTGTCAGAATTAGTGGAAATAGTTAAAGGTTGGCCTGCATAATCTGCATATCTTTACTAGAATACGTCACAAGAATAAATCCATAAGTAACATCCTTTTATTTTAATATACATACCTGTAGAAGGATTTTAAACATTTCAAAACATTTATTCAAAAGTACACTGTCAGAACTGGCACAGGAACAAAGCTATAATAAAATAATTTTGTTGTCTTAAAATACCCTTGTGTCGTACCAGAGTTTCTACCCAGACCTGATTGTGAGTTGAAAATTCCTGATTCCGTTTTCCAAATTTTGTTGGTCAAAACTACAACAATATTTTGATGCAGAACTACTGAAATTTCCCAAATCCCAAATAAAATAAGAGACTATACTACAAGAAAAACACATGAAACCTAACCAATGTTAATCAACTAATTAGGATTAATCTTAATTTTTTTGCATCCAAACCAAACCTCTAGTATGTAACTAACACTTACATACAACGGAGGATATTGGTGTGTTTAGAATCTGAGAAAAAATATATGAACCTATGATATATGTAAATAATTTATGTATACAGTACTTTTGTACCTATACCTAATATGTATGTATATAGTATGTATACTTTATTTATATAGCACCACTTGGGGACGAAGCACTGTACAATAACAAAATACAAATATATGTATACCTATAATGTATGTTTATAGTATGTATATTTTTATTTATAAAGTGACACTTGGGTACGCAGCGCTATATTTTATAAAATACAGAGTGTACAAACAAGGGGATAAGTGCAAGCAATTATACAGATAAATTAAAATGAAATACAATTTCATATATCGGTTAAGAAAGCATATATAAATTATGTATAAATTGATATAATTGCAGAATGCCATGGCACGTTAGGAATGAGATCCCTACCCTGAGGAGCTTACAATCAAAGTGGGAGGGACAACAAACAAATACAAGTTGGGGGATGGGTACAAAGTGCTTAAAGGGGCTAACAATCATTTGTTGCGCAGATGCTCAGAAAGGTCTAGATTTGAAAGTATTAATGGATTTCACCAGGCGAAGCGAGAGAGGGAGAGAGTTCCAAAGGTAGGGAATGGTTTAAGGCATGAGGCAGCAGTGTTCATTGGGGGTTTCTGGAGAAGATTTCCTTGTGAGGAATGGTGGGCACAGCCAGGAACATAAGGGACCAAGAGAGAAGATAAGTAGGGAGGTGCAGTATTTATTTATAAATACATAAATAGTTCAGTGCATAATAATTATATAAATTATATCAATTATTTTGAAGGTAGGGATGTTTAGTATAGAATCATAAAGATGGCTGCCCATAGTCATAAAATATAGGTAGGAAATTAGAATATAAAATCTGAAATAAGACTAAAAATGGGTAATATTGTACAAGCAATCACATATAGATAAGAAGGCTGCTACTGGCAGCAATAAAACACAAAAACCTTCACACGAGGTATCCCAAATGGCAATGAAGTTTAACTTCACAATAAATCCTGATGCCTGAGAAGAATTATACCTGAATAAATATATCTATTCTACAGAATCTTACAGTCCCAGGATAGCGCTGAAGATTCATGCTGGATTAATATTAGTGGAAGGAAAATAAGTTGTTAATAAAGTACTTCTATGTATAATCTGGAATAGATGAATAAATGAATGAAACTATTCTAATAACTTGGCCATATTATTTTAAACCTAGCTACCACACCAAGGTTTGTTTTCTACAACATTCTTTAGCCTACTCTACCAGTACTTGGCTTTCATGAGCTATATTCCCTGCTGCTCATTTATCAATAGAGAAGGGTAGGCTTTGAAAGCAGGATTACAAGGGGAATAAAACATGTAAGCAATTTGAATTGAATTGGATGTGTACTGGAAATTCTCTTTGGTGTGTGTATTATATTAAATGTGTATTATATTAAATCCATCTGTAGTTGAACTCTTTAATGTGTGGATGTACACAATCCCATTTAAATATATACTTTATATTACATGCTACATTGGGGCTTTGAACAAGTCTCTTGGGATGGTGTATTCATGGTACAACACATCCAATCAATCAAATAACCAATGTTTATGTTTGGTTCATATAGAAAAATGCTTGTCTCTGTATTCTTTTCATAATAATCATATAATACAGCAGACCAAATTTTTGTATATGGACACCGTTACCTGTATATCCTTCGTTCAAATCTTTTCACATCTGTATATCCATGTTACAAAATGTAACCTGGATATAACGTAAAAAGATTAATGTAATGAAGTTTAACAGAGTGATGCAATTCTACATTTTCATCTTCCCTGAACAGTCTTTTACTAACATCATTAGCATTAGCACATCATTAACATTATTCCCACCGTGAAATAACTACCTTTACTTTTTAAAGTAATTAAGAAGTTTACTAATTGACACATTTTTATGGCTGTCCCTTAATTCATTCAGTTTTAGTTTTTAGTAATATGACTGTAAATGTTGTGCAAATGTTTTCCTAGTGTACATGAAAAGTTTTGTTTATTTCTAAAGTAAGTTTCCTATAGCATTTTTGTATTTCTATTCTCTCTCTGTGTACTACTGTGAATGCTATGGCTAGCAGGGTAGCATAGCACTGTGTGAGTAATCAGTTGTAAAAAGGAGTGCCACATTAATATTTTACTGCTGCAGCAGATTCAACTTTGGGAAACCATATACAGCAATAGAAAGTTTGCTAAAAGAGTGTGTAAGCTCTGAGTGACTGTGCATATGTACTAAGGGTGATTAAAATAATCAACAAAGCTGTTTAAAACAGTAGGTTTAAAGGAGAACTTAACTTTTACTAATCTTGATGTGAAAGCTTTTCTCTAACTAAATATGGTTAGAGACGTCTGTGGTAAGTTGCATTTCTTTACATGTAAGAAGTAGATTCTGCAACTACTGTAAGAAGGCTTCAAAGTTTTTGGTAGTAAATGTGAGCATGTGCACTTGACCATGAGCTTTGACCCCATTATACACTTTAAGCACTGCACATATTTTCTATAAATATATCTCCACACCAATATTGGTAAAGTTTCCAAATGTGCCTGTTTTCTTTAAATTAACTTAGCTCAGTTGGCTCAACTTTTTACCTACTTTTAGAACAGCCCATGAGGTTACAGGTTCAAAATCCAAGACTTACTTATGTGTGTTTTTTTTAGTTAGAAAATAAACTGCAAAGATTAATTTTGTTTTTTGTATGAAAAGAAAAGGAATGTGTAGGTGAAGAAAAATATTGTTTTAATATACAATTTTGATGTTCTGTGTCTGAGGGGCTGAATCTGTAAAATGTTCTGTGACTAACAAAGATTGGTCTCTGTGCTGTAATATAATTGTCTGTCAGCATTTAGGGGGCAGGACAGGCTGCAGCTTACATTTTTTTGATCTGCTGTGCACTAGAGAGCATGTTCAGTGCCCACCGTAAACTTTGACTCTCAACAAACCCAGAGAGATGAATTATAGGAGTACCTATATGTTTATTTTATAAATCAACAAATAGCCACAACAATGGCCGATCGCATGAGAATATCTGCTGCCATGAAAACTGCGGTCGTCCGTTCGTCCGGATCAGATGGGCCATGCTGGATCTGTCCTGCTGTTTTTGTGCTCGCTATCTCCGAAGTGTTTTAATGAATCCTATGTATTGAATAAAGATGGACTTTTTAACTTCTGCCCCATGAGTATCGCTTTTCCTTAATATATATTATTAATATATATTATATTAATATATACTCCAGGACCGTGCGCACCACGGGGATTGAATTTTCAGTAAAAGGTACAAGTGCTGCCATACTTTGTTAATCCTTGTGCACATATCTGCATCACAGATTTTGAGCACTAATTCTGAATCTCATACGGTGGATTTTTTTAGATGTTCCAAACCCCTCCCCATGAGGAGGGCTGGCCAGAAATCTAAGAAATCGCAACCGTTGGGGATATCGAGGGAGGAGTAATCAAGCAAGGAATTAAATGATCAACTGCAAGTGATCAATCTATCCAAACACATATTGGATGACAAACATATGGAAGTGTTAAAGGGGAAGTTCAGTGCAAATACATGTACTTTTCAGGAAAAAAAGGGAGTATTTTTCCATCCCAATTACCTTAATCTGCCAATTCATCATTGTGTCTGTGTATAAATAAATACAACCGAAATACTTACTTCCTGTTTGCAGGACCCCTAGTAGAGACCGTTATGGTCTTGCCCATGACCCAGCACCTGGGTTGATTCAGTTGCTCAGTAGAGATCTGAGCATCTTTGACCCATCCAACAGCCAATCAGTAAAAATTACTGTTAGGAACATTCCAAGGAAGTGGTGCATCCTGGGAAGAAGAAGAACCATTAGAACCTGAAATGTCAGCTTACTAATGTCAACAGCAGGGAACAGCAAAGTGTATGAAATCAACTGATTTTTCAAAATGGGAGAGAATATGTAGAATAACTAAGAAGGTATTACACAAACTAACAATTTAAAAAATATTGATACTTTCCACTGAACTGTTCCTTTAAGATATGGCTTATCCTTCTCCCCTGTAAATACTATTGATGTTTTTGAAGTGGTAAAAGATTTGGCATTGTTTTGTCAAAAATTAATATGCCAAATCAAATTTGGCACAGCTGATTATACGAATATATTAACACAGAATGATGATGACACACTCCATACTCTTATGGAATTTTATAATGATTTTGAAAGTTGTCAGAAAGTTTTCCCAAAAGATATAGGGCATAATGAAAATGCTAGTGCTAATAATGACATCTCTAATGATGAACTAGATTCAAATATTCTTAAAAAATCCAAATTTATGCCCAACCTGTCCAACTATCCCACTGTTTTGACGTTTTTCAACACAGTGTGTAGAACTATCACTTCCATCTGTTACGGATCTTCAGGGAGAGTCCCTGCAAACCTCTCACTGGACGCAGAGTCTAAGTGTCTGTCGGTCTTCTCCAGAGCCTCTGATGGTGAGGATGTTGTGCGGCAAGACAGACACCAGGTTGCGGCTCCAGATCAAAGCTCACAGAAACCCACCCGCAGTGTAGAGAAGCAGCTGGTAAAAGACACAGGTAAAGGCAGCGACAGGAGCACAGGAGATAATAATACCTGAGTGGTACGGAGACCGCTCCAGCAACACTGGAACCAGGGAAATAGGTACCGGAAAGATAATCTGAATACTGGACACTGCACTGGAAACTGGAATAGTCCGGAGTGTAAGGGAAACCAAAGGCTGAACTGGAACCGGGTGCAGGCTGGATGAAATGGAGACCAAAGGCTGAACTGGAACTGGGTGCAGACTGGATAAATTGGAGACCAAAGGTTGAACTGGAACTGGGTGCTGGCAGGATGAAATGGAGACCAAAGGCTGAACTGGAACTGAGTGCAGACTGGATGAATTGGAGACCAAAGGCTGAACTGGAACTGGGTGCTTGCAGGACGAAATGGAGACCAAAGGCTGAACTGGAACTGGGTGCTGGCAGGACGAAATGGAGACCAAAGGCTGAACTGGAAACAGGGATAAACTCGAACCGAGCAAAACACAGCAAAGGGGAGCTGAAGACAGAAACAAACTGAATCTGAACAGGCAGCAAGAAGCCAGCCCAAGCAGGGGCCTAAAAAGGACCCTCCGACGTTATCACCGAGCGTCGGAAAGTGCCCGCGCACGTCTGCGCGCACGCCTAGGAGGCGGGACCACCATCGCCCGATCCGGACCCCGGACTCCACGCCTTCTGCCCGTCGCCACAGAAGTGCATGGCGTGCCCGCGCACCCGCGGCGCGCATATCCGCGTGGCAACGCAGGAACGCGGCCATGGGTAAGTACCGGGGTTTTACACCATCTCTTCCCATGTGTCCATCCAATTTGACCCATGCACAAATGAGGGCTCTCAGGGAAATCAAATCATGGTAAGACATTGTGATAAAACCCTCTGATCAAGGGGGGAATGTCGTATTGTGGCCAAATGATATACAAAATTGAAATACGACATCAATTATCTGATCACCGATCGTTGATTACCATCAAATTCTACTGACTGCTTTCTTAAAGAATACACTGATCTGGTCACACAGGCCATCCTATTGTATGAGGCAATGGTAACATCATGGAAAAAGCGGAAAAATATTTTGATTATAAATTGAGGGACCTCAACTCATATGTAAGGGACACAATGGAAGTATTGGCCAAGTTAGATTCTTTACCGGTTACCGATACAACCATTATGGTCACAGCCGATGTCATATCGTTATACACGTCTATTGACCATTATCAGGGACTACTAGCTACCAAATATTTCCTTGAAAAAAATACCATCAATCCTATGCAGAAGGAATTTTATTTGGAAATGTTACAGTTTATATTAACACATAACCACTTTCTGTTTTATAACCAACACTACCTCTAAACTTGAGGCACAGCAATGGGTACCTCTTGCACTCCGGCATACGCTAATCTATTCTTGGGGTGCTGGGAAGAAAATTAAGTCTTTGGTGATGAGATGACAGTATATCACGACCATATGTTATTATGGATACGATAAATTGATGATATCCTGATGCTCTTGGATGGCCCTCAGGGTAAGCTTAAGAATTTTTTGGATGTCTTGAATAATAACTCTTGGAACATCAAGTTAACCTCAAAAACTGATGTACAGATGATTGATTTCCTAGACATCTCAATTATAAACAAAGATGGTGTGTTACACACTGATCTCTATTGTAAGGACACTGCAACCAATCAACTTAATGTTACCCGTGCGATAACGATTGGAGGATCAATGTACGATAACGATTGTTAGGATCAATGTACTTTAAAAAAAAAAGAGCCATAGAATTAAAGGAACGGTTCAGACAAAGGGGATATTCAAGTAATCAAATAACCAAAGCATATACCAAAGCTTTGAAAACAGACAGGAATACCCTGTTGAAACCAAAAATTAAAACAGTCAGGTTTGTCAGGTAAGATTTATCACCCAATTTAACACCAACTATAAATTGATTGAAGACGCCATTTATAAGAAATGGGACATTATGAAGAGTGACCGCCTGATATCATCAAAGATACCTAATAAACCCACTTTTGTGTTCAAACGCGCACCTACATTGAAAGATAAATTAGTGCAGTCAGTTTAATAACACAATAAACCATGAGATTCTTTTCTCTCTATAAGATGTGTGATAAAGCCTTACAAACTAAGATTTTCATTGATAGATTTGGCAGAAGTCAAACCTATACAAACTGCCTCACAAAATCAGTGATATATGCCATCAAGTGCCCCTGATGGAGTCCTATCAGGTAAGTTGTGAGGTGTAACCCCTAAAGTCCGTGCCACAGCTGGTAAATTGCAATATCTGTGTTTCAAGGGAGGCACACTCAAAGAAATGTGGGGATCACCCATAATATGCTGGCAATGGATTATTTATACTTTATACCCATTAGTTCTTTCCATTCATGATTCCCAATGTCTTCATGGTTCTCAGGAGATACTGTAACTATCCTTTTAATACTTACCTTTTGATATTATAAGTATGATAAAACTAGTTCCAGATCTGAATCACAGTGATGTATCCCACGCTGGTGTGTGGGGGCCTCTATTTACAGGCAATTGTATGAATGACTGAGACTATTTGCCTCAATGTCTGTTGATTCATTAATATTCTCTATTCGTTATTAACAATGAGGTTCATTGTATATACTTTGATTATTGTTAGTGTGCATATGGACCTTTGTTATATATTTGGATTTGATTATTGTTTGCCTATCCTGTTATTTAGGAACAAAACATAATCTGATTGACACTTGTACCACGGACATAAGTGCGGGTGGACGAATGTGCTTGTATCCAGCACTCACAGTCGGCACATATTTATGAATTAATGGTCCCAGCACATCATATATGTTTTGAAATATAGCAGTCTTTGTGTGCATACGAACAGCGGGATATGACAGTTTGCAATATCACTGCTTAAAGGACAACTCCACCCTCATAAAAAAATCTTTTAGAAAGAATGGCCTCTTTATAATATGTTGATATATCATAGTTTGTCCTATGAATTCATTACTGTATGCCTGCTATGCTTCTGGATGCCTCATGGAAACTGAGCAATTTAGAAACCTGTATTGAGCCTGTACTGAGCCTGGGCATGCTCAGAAGAGGCAGACAGGGGATGAACATTCAGTCATTGGCTGTGATGTCAAATGTCAAATCCATAACTGACAGTTACTAACTGGAAGAACCAGGAAGCAGAAACAGGGGCAACAGGACATTGTGCAGGATTTCAGGCTAGACTTATATATTTCAGATTTCAAACTATTACCGTTTAGGGTTTTGGGGGTAATTTGCCTGTATGTAAGTTTTCATTTTTGGGCTGGACTTGCCCTTTAAGGATCAGTCATATTCACTTACATATCCCCGGACTCATCTAGTTCTGTTACATGATGAGGGGAAGGGGTTGTGTCAAAGGCTGGTTGCTATCCAGCCTCAGGATTGGTGGATGATTAACCAATTGCGAATTATCAGAATGGTCAGGAGGGTATATAACCGGAAATGTGTAGCCGGCCCAGCACCTATGACTAAGCTTTAGGAGAAGAGTATTTTAAATTTGCGCCTTATCATCGGATTGGGTACTCCACCTATACCAGTAGTGTGATTGTGATTTGTACTCGATCCATTCCCTGTACAGTGTGGCAATATATAGCATGCTTAGGGGGGAATCAGTTGTAATACGGTGCCTTTTCTTTTAGATTCATCCAGCAGCTCTGCTTTCCTTTTTAACATTAGGGCTATAGACTAGCCTTCTGCTATTTTTGGACAAGGAGGGCACTGAGTGGCTAGGGCCCCTCTCTAGCTTGTAGGGCATGTGAATTGTGGTGGAGAGATTTCTCCCACCTAATTGAGGGAGAAGCAGTGCAATTTCTCTCTCTTGTGTCCTCCTCTTTTCCTGCGGGTTTCTGTGATGTTATTTTATGATGTAAATATTTGATTTTAATGCACTAATTAAGGTTATGTTTTAATGTACCTGTCCTGTTCAGGTTATGCTTTATATTGTTAAGTTAATTGCAATTAGAAGGAGATTTCTATATCATTTGGTGTTTTTGTATTAAGTCTTTTTTATCCCCAGCTATTAACTTTCCCTACTGGTGAGGTAGTGGTGCATCAGTATTATCCTATTTGTCTTGAAACCAGCATACATCCCATGTATGGGATGCTGGGGGGGGGAATCCCGTAGCCATTGAACTTGACATTATGTATCGTCATGGGCCTACACCAACACTTGGTGAGCTCATGAACAAGGTAAAGGAGCAAGAAGCAGAGCTCCAATATGTTGCATTCCCTAATAAAACTGCAAACTGCTCTTGTCAAAACTCCATAAAACTACAGCAAAAGGAGGTCAGGGGTGTGATAAAGAAAAAAGCAGATGCTTCCATGAAATATTAAAAGTATTTTCGCATGGGTTTTCGCCAAAAAGACAGTTAACACTATTTATAAAGGTAGCGTTAACGAATGGCGAAACCGTTTCCGCGAGCTATCGCTAAACCCTTTTCGCCTTACTTCGCAATGGTAATTTTAGTGAAAAGTGAGCGAAAAGGCATAACGCGATTTATAAAAGAGCGAAAGGTGTTTTTTGCGTTAAAAAGAGCGAAAGATTAGCGCGACCCTGAAGGTGGTGAAAAGTCATTGTTTGGGTGAAAAGGCATTCTAATGGGTAATATGCCTTGAAAAAGCAAACGCGCATTAGAAGGGCGATCGCGCATTAGAATGTAATATGCCTTGGAAAAGCGACATTAGAAAGGCGATCACGCATTAGAATGTAATATGCCTTGGAAAAGCGAACGCGCATTAGAAAGGCGAACGCACATTAGAAAGGCGACCGCGCATTATAATGGAATATGCCTTGGAAAAGCGAACGCGCATTAGAAAGGCGAATGTGCAGTGCAAAAGAAAATTGTATTCCAATTGAGAAATTCTAAGAAGATTGACTAAATAAGACATGGCTGACTTCTTGGTAAATGTGAGGTGGCCATTTTGAACTTGACATCATTTTCTAGTGGGCTTTTCTGGTTTTGAATGGTTTTCGCAATGCAGTCTTCTTAGGTGCGTTAAGTTTTCGCTGCAATACTTTTTGCTCTTTATCGCGCCCGTTCGCCTTTTTCAGCCGCGAAGTGTGTTTTTTTATAAATAAGTGCTGCGCTAATTATTTGGCGAAAAAGACAATCCTTTATAAATATGCCCCTAAATTAAGAACACAAAACATGATACAGTTACAAAAAAAGGGATCCTGTGATTCGCCATGTCAGGGAATCTGTTGTGTCAGGGAGTCTGTTGTTAAAGAAGATCCAAATTATATGAGGAAAACTCATATAAAAAGTACTCTTTTCTTAAAAAAATGGGATAAATTTAATGTTATAAATTGGCTCCTTAATAGGGTTCATCTGTTTCATGATCATCCAGGGAGGAGGCAATTGATACTTCCCGAAGTTTACAGAAAAGCTGTTTTGAGATGTTTACATGATCAACATGGACATTTAGGAACTGAAAAAAACATACTAATTTTATCTGTACTTTGTTGGATATGTTGATGTGTATTTTCCTTTTCAGCCATGTTATTTTAAAATGGTGTGTTAAGGCAGATATCACTTAAGAAGTAGATGTTAAATTTAATGTGTAATTAAATGTTATTATATTGGTTCTTACAATTCACCAGGGGGAGAATGTAGGGGACTATTAACTA